>LQNS02000211.1:9896849-9908145 GCA_001587735.2 Parhyale hawaiensis | reverse complement strand
GTTATTGTTTGTTAGATTGCTCTAATGTATTAAATATAGTTATGTTTGTCCTGATATTTTGTAGAAATATGTTAAATACATTCCTTAGGGCCCCATCAAAAGATTCATTAACCTACTCTACATCGTTAACCTTTATTTTCAAACAATGAAAGTCGTTCTCTTAATTTGCCCGCTAGTGTACTTGGCGACGCCTCTTCTCCATTACATAAAAGTGGTGAATCTAACACTTAAGTTTGATGTATCGGGAAATTTAAAGCTATTCAGAATATATTATTTCGGTTCGAGAAGGAGATCTTGAACACGCCCTATGTGTACTGAAACCTATTATAAGTAATGACAATATTCTGAATTTCGTTACACTAGCAAGAGGGTTAAAAATCCATCAATAACAAAGAGGCTGTGAGTGTAAGGTAGCTTCCTCGTCTAAAATGTGGGTGGCCAGTTCAATCCAGACAAAAGAAGTTCAACAGCTCAAGGCAGCACGCTGTCTTGCATACTGAACATTCTGCATGTATCCTCACAACGTATACAGTCTTTGGGCGCGTCTTCTGTGCTTACGACAAAACGCCTGCTCGCAATCTAGACACTAAAGTGACAATTTCAGGCACTGACTGGAATAATTTATGACCAGAGTGGAATTATTCTGCTGTTCGGTAGTCGAACTCATTACAATTAGTTTAGGTGAGGACTGCTCTGCGATAATTTATGACTGTTCCATTACACTCTTTGACTCTGTAGATAATTAAGCTCATTAATCATGAGTATAAAAGACTCAGTCATGCAGCAATCGTTAAGGATCAAGCCATAAAATTCTGCGGTCGTATCCACTCTCAGCTTGACAGTCTACGATCTCCTGTGACAGTAATGTACAACTGTTTAATCACATGCGCTATTTTTACATGTTTCGATTGCACCCCAGCATGATATGATGATCATTACCTGTTGAAACAGCTAAAGATTAGTAGTAGAAGGTTAGGAACACAATAGCTAACACCTTTGTTTGCTGCGTTCATTGGTCGACGCTTGATTAGTAATAATACTACTACAAGAAATACTGATATACTCCATGAGAGAGGTTTATGTTGAGAAGTGCTAGAAGCTGAGTCTCAACAATTCCTTTGTCTAACTCGGCTCTTGGAGAAAGTAGCCGGGAAATTCTTCCTGGGAAGATCCCCACTGTTGAGAACGATCGCTGCCCGGCAGTGGGATTCATTTTAACTACTTGGGTTCAAGCACATATTGTGCTTCCACGTACAGTGGATTATGATGTCATGAAAAAGAAGAAGAAGACTGAAGTTACATATAAAAAAGATGATACATAGTAAGTTATTGCAGAAGTGCCGTTAGGAACTGTGCCATGCATGCGCGTTACAACCACCCAAGCAGACGAAGTGTCGCAAAAAGTGAAAAAGTCCATACCAGTATAAGTATATGTATCAACGTCTGCTGACAATTTGAAATGACTTAGAATGAATATTTTCATAGGAAATTATCTACTGAAATGAGCAGCATAGGAATGATTTCTCAACAAAAAATAACCTGTGAAATACATAGAAATAACTTAAATACACTACAAAGTATAATAAACATTGCGAGAATATAGCAATGTTTAGAACAAATACTATAGGTAGAGAAATGTAGGTGTTCATTACAGCATAAGAAACAACTGTATTTTGTCGGCCACAGCCATGGCTAGACGATGTGGATAAGTTTGATATATTTATGATGAGATTTAGGCGACAATTTAACTTCAATATTTGAACTAATTAAATAAGGCGCAAATAAGGTTGCAGCCATGTGCATTAAAACTTGAGTCTGTGCAATTTATAAACTCTGCTACTGCTACAGTGCTACCAGAGTTTTATATTTTGTAGGTAAATTTTATAGGCTTGGTGCAGTTTAAACTACGTAGGATGGTGCATTAAGAATTGAATGTATTTATATAAACTGTTGCTGTTGAAAATACGGAGACTAATGCAATTAAACATTACATTGACTGATGCAGCTGAAAATTAAATAGATTGTTGCAGTTGAAAAATCAGAGACTATGAAAATGAAAATTGCATAGATAGGTGCAGGTAAAAATTTTCATTTGAGTTTTGCCTTATAACTTGTTTGCATTATTGATCGATGACCACCTGTTCCTAGCAGTGCCACTTCCAGATTCAGTGAGTTTTGACATTCTGCTGATCTATATACCTTCAGCAGTAGAGTAACATTGCGTATTCTACATTGTTAGAATATGAAGTAAGCAAGTCGTAAAAATAAGTAAATGTAGAGATACAGTTGGTGCAGTGATTAATATTTGTCATTCGCAAGTTTAACTGTTGTTCAGCAGTAAAGTGACACTGTGTGTACCTCGAAAACTTCAGCGACAGTTACAAAATAGGTAGACTGTTTTGTTAACAACTATTGTGACTGCCACACTAAGAGTGGCGGGCGGCTCGGTACTGATAACAGCTACGAAAGTGCAATGGACGGAGCCGCTGCAGAGGCCCGGAAAGGCCACGGGATCCCGTACCCGAAGAGCGCGTTCTTCATCCTCGCCGGGTACCTACTGGAAAGGTTCACCTACTATGGGCTGTTCGGAGGAGTTGTGTTCTACATGCAGCGAGTCCTGCAGTTCTCTGCTGCCCAGTCCTCTGCCCTAAAAGCCGGCATTGAAGGACTCATATACTTGGCTCCCATTACCGGTGCTGTTATTGCAGACACCTACTTGGGCAAAGTGAGTACATATTTAGATAAGAATCAGTGTAAAATATTGTTTGAAAAGGTCCACACGCCGTGTGCAGGCTCCTAGATGTGGATATGGAAGACACGTACTTGGGTACAAGTCAGTATATATTCTGGCAAGAAGCAGTATGACATATTATAAGGACTATTTCATATCCTGTCTCATATCACCAGAGCCAGTATTGGATACACTCGTACGTGGGAAGAGTGAGTATTTGGAAAAGCAACAGTATGAAAAATTCTACAGAATATTCCATACGTTGTGTGCAGGCTCGTAGTTGTAGAGATGGGAGGAGACACGTACTTAGACAGGGCTACTGTTAGGACTACAATATTGAGAATAATGATACCAATAAAAAATAGTTTTTGCAAACACGTATAATATTGAACAATTGTTTGACAAGGAAGAACAAACAAAGTATAAACTATATAGAACGCCTCGTAGAGTAAGGCAATTCAACGCCGGTTTGGCATTTTTCACATCTCAAGCAACCAGTGTGACTGTCCAAAAAACTCAACTCCTGCCTCTTTTTGAGTGGTGTTATAGATTCAACGCCGTCATTTTTGATGGCCAGCTAACTCAAAATTGTTGCCATTTTTCATATCTCAGTCAACCCACCTGACTGCGTATGTATATTATTATAACTCTACTCCTTCTGCCTCATATTGGGTGGACAGACAACATCATTCATCTCCGTCATGGCCAGCTAATTCTAGTTTTTATCCATTGCTCACGTCTAAGTCAACCTACCTGACTCACGACAAAAATTTATGAACATTGCTCCACTTCTCCTGCCTTATTTGGGTGGAATTACAGATTTAGCGCCGTTATTTTTGACGCCCAATTAACTCAAGATATTAACCATTTTTCACGTTTCAGTCAAGCCACCTGACTGCCTAAAAAATATCATTATGACTCAACTACTTCTGCCTCTTTTTAGGTGGACAAACAACAAAATTCATTACCGTAATTTTTGATGGCTATCTAATCCCAGTTTTTTGGCATGGGTCACATCTAGGTGAACCTCAGACTCCCTGCAAAAACTTAAGAACATTGCTCAACTCCTAAAAGACCTAACTGGTATAAGACAACACTATAGTAGACAAATAATTTTCTGAGACTGTACACGAAAGAACCTGTTACAGTCTAATATTGGTGCTTGGTGAAATTTCTTATTAGCGTGTGAAACGGGTATCATTAACAATATATTTATACCTATCAGCAAAGTTTTTGACTTATGCACTTCTGTATTTGTTAAAGTCTTAGTGGCAAAAAATTATCATACTGAACCTACCGTATTCTATCCGATGAAAGAAATAAAACTTAAAAATTGTCTAATTAAGAGACTTTTTTCTTAATTGAAGAAAATAGAGGACGTCTTGGTTCCTTTCATGCTTCCATTGCGATACTAAGGACTTCTTGAAGACAAGACTTTTATTAGCCCAAGCTTTCGGCGTGAATTTGCTTCAGCAGTCGTCAGGGGAAAGATGCATATATGAAGTAAAGCTATATACAAAAACACGTATACATACTACGAAAGAAAACTCTATAGCAAAAAGAAAAGTATACAATAACAAATAATAAAGTAATATCAGCAGTCAATGAGCAGAGGAAGCAGTTGTTGTGGAACATCTAAGTGTCTGTTGATCCTATTTTGTTGTTACACACTGTACAATGATTCAATTACTTTACGAGATTACCAATTTTTATTTTTTTAGAGTGCTGAAACAGTTTCAAAATCAAAAGAATGACTGTTTTCGGGGCAGTGTTGATAAATTAATGATCACTCTTGCTTCCTCCGCACATTGCGTGTTCCTCGACGCGTGTTTTCAGATTTTTTCCGGTTTCGCAGACGTAGCAGGCATCGCAGTTTGAGCATTCGAGTTTGTAGACCAGATCCGTCGACTCTTCATTTGTTCTTCTGTCTTTGAGTTTGCACAGCTGTGTTTTAACTGTATTTGTTGATTTATTCGCCAAAATTATATTATAAGGTTTTAGTGTACGTTACACCCTCTCTGAACAGCCTCTCATGTATTTATCGATTCGCCGACTTATTTCATCGCTAAATTTCTCTCACGTATTTTGACACTTATTACAGAAGCAGCTCCACAAAAATTGAAAAATTAATTTCAAGCAAAAGAACTCCTGAACAACGTGACTATTCCCAATGACTACTGTCTAGGTTCATTTGATGTAAAAAGCCTCTTCACTTGCATTCCTCAAGAGTTGGCTCTAGAATGCGTCTTGCGCAAACTAACTGAAGTAAATTCTCATAACTAAAAAACCAGTCTCTCTACTGAAGCAATCATGAAATTACTACGCCTCTGTCTACAATCAAGGTACTTCTAGTAAGACAGCAAAATCTACCACCAAATCAAAGGAACACCAAAGGGGTCGCCAGTTTCCGCTGCAGTGGCGGAAATCACGATGTAGCACGTGGAGCACAAAATCCTCCAACAAGCACCGTGCCCATTCTTGTTTTGGATCAGATACGTCGACGATATCCTCACCGCAATTCCAAACAATCAATGTCAAGTGTTTCTCGACCATCTGAACGCCTTCAATAAATACATTCAGTTTTCAATGGAAATGGAAGAAGAAAGAACCATTCCATTGTTAGATTTGAAAATTAACCGCCTGCACAATGGAAAAATCACCCTCTCCATCTACCGTAAATTCACTAAGACGGGAAGATACCTCGATTTCAGAAGCAACCATCCGCTTTGCGAAAGGAAAAGTGTTGCCTAATCTCTCTACCATCGAGCAANGCATTGAAAAATGATAAACCTCCATTTTTCGAACCGCTCAGTGCAAAAAGAGCCCTTCGAATAGAAACCTTAAAGGTAAGCATGAGTTGCAGTTACTTTTTTGTTTTGCCCTTAATTGTGTTAATCCTAAATTAGCCACAAATCAAAAGAATGACTGTTTTAGCGGCAGTGTTGATAAATTAATGATAGCTCTTGCTTGCTCCGCACATTGCGTGTTCCTCGACGCGTGTTTTCAGATTTTTTCCGGTTTCGCCGACGTAGCAGGCATCGCAGTTTGAGCATTCGAGTTTGTAGACCAGATCCGTCGACTATTCATTTGTTCTTCTGTCTTTGAGTTTGCACAGCTGTGTTTTAACTGTACAGTATTTGTTGATTTATTCGCCAAAATGATATTGTAAGGTTTTAGTGCACGTTACACCCTCTCTGAACAGCCTCTCATGTATTTATCGATGCGCCGACTTATTTCAACGCTAAATTTCTCTCACGTATCTTGACACCTATTACAGAAACAGCTTCACAAAAATTGAAAAACTCATTTCAAGCAAAAGAAGCCCTGAACAACGGCACTATTCCCAATGACTACTGTCTAGGTTCATTTGATGTAAAAAGCCTCTTCACTTGCATTCCTCAAGAGTTGGCTCTAGAATGTGTCTTGCGCAAACTAACTGAAGTAAATTCTCATAACTAAAAAACCAGTCTCTCAACTGAAGCCATCATGAAACTACTACGCCTCTGTCTACAATCAAGTTACTTTTAGTAGGACAGCAAAATCTACCACCAAATCAAAGGAACACCAATGGGGTCGCCAGTTTCCGTTGCACTGGCGGAAATCACGATGTAGCACGTGGAGCACAACATCCTCCAACAAGCACCGTGCCCGTTCTTGTTTTGGATCAGATACGTCGACGATATCCTTACCACAATTCCAAACAATCAATGTCAAGTGTTTCTCGACCATCTGAACGCCTTTTATCAACACATTCAGTTTTCAATGAAAATGGAAGAAGAAAGAACCATCCCATATTTAGATTTGAAAATTAACCGCCTGCACAATGGAAAAATGACCCTCTCCATCTACCGTAAACTCGCTAAGACGGGAAGATTCCTCGATTTCAGAAGCAACCATCCGCTTTGCGAAAGAAAAAGTGTTGCCTAATCTCTCTACCATCGAGCAAATACATCATGCAGTGACGAGCACAAAGAAGAAGAATTCAAAAACGTTAAGAAGCTTCTCAAGAACAACAACTTTCATTCCAAATTTACTTAACAACGAAACCGTCAATCACAAAACTAAAGAGTTCAGAACAACGAACAACCTGAGCCACCCTCCACTTCATAAAATGTCAAATTCAACAGTGTACCTTACATCAGAGGCTGTTCATAGAGGGTGAAACGTGCACTAATACCTTATAACATGATTTTGGAAAATAAATAAACAAATACAATTAAAACACAGCTGTGCAAACTTAAAGACAGAAGAATAAATGAAGAGTCGGCGGATCTGGTCTACAAACTCGAATACTCAAACTGCGATGCCTGCTATATCGGCGAAACCGGAAGAAATCTGAAAACATGCGTCGAGGAACACGCAAGTAATGTGCGGAGGAAGCAAGAGTTATCATTAATTTATCAAAATTACCACAAAAACAGTCATTCTTTTTATTTTGAAACTGTAACAGTACTCCAAAAAGTTAAAAATTTGTAATATCGTAAAGTAGTTGAATCATTTTACAATATGCAACAACCAAAGAGGATCAACAAACACTTAGACGTTCCACAACAACTGCTTCGTCTACTCATTGACTGCTGATATTATTTGCTTTTATGTATTTTTCTTATTGTTACAGAGTTTTTTCCGTAGTATGAATACGTGTTTTTGTATATAGCTCCAGGACATATATGTATCTTTCCTCTGACGACGGCTGAAGCAAATTCACGCCCAAAGCTTGGGCTAATAAAAGTCCTGTCTTGAAGAAGTCCTTATTATCACAATGGACACATAAGACTCTTTTCTGTTATATAATGGATATGAAACATCAATTAAGATTGTTATTTTTGATGTTAGGTCCGGCAACATTCCAACTGTTATTCACATGAATTCACTCCACGTGACAGAGAGTGAGACTCATTACTTAAATTGTTTCCCCCCTCGCTGACACTTGACGATCCCTCCCAAAAAAATAATGCGAGAAAACTTTACATGTAGCTCTGAAAGACAACATGGTTTGTGACGGGAAAATGCCCATTTAGGAAACATTCAGTGAGAGTATGATGGCATGTGATTAAAGTATGATAGTGAGAAGTGTTGTATTATTATAAATAAAACTTCACGCTCGGGTCACCACGGATAGGTAGTGCAACCCATGTGAAGCATTATGCAATATAGCTGCAACTACAGTTCATTGCTCATAGAAAGAACAAAGAGAAAATAAAAAATGATTTTTTTTCCAAAAAATCACGAACAAAACGTATAAAAGAAATTTATAAAAAGCAATTTAATGCCTGATATAACATATACTAAGCAGGCGATTGCTAACGTTTCATAATTATGGGTGCGCTCTCTGTAATGGCAACATGAAATAATTGCAGTATCCCCTTCACTACTACAGAAGACTGTTCTCTCAAGAGACAAAACCTCTTAGTAGACAAGCCATGCCAGGAACGTAACCCATGTCTTTTCGCCTTATTTGTTGAATACATATATCTATATACTTAAATCTTCAACGAAAATATTATCGCCTCTCTCTCGTCGTTCCCGGGTGATAAATATGAGGATGAGGATAAATTATACATAAAACGCGACAATTCAAAACTCCCTAGGTTCATTTAATGGTAGGCACTAAACTGATCATGGAGGGTTACATAAAATTAAGTCTGACACATGAGCTACTACGAAAATGATAAGAAATTTGACTATCGTTGTATTAGGTTGTTCATAAGGAGCGCCTAGGTCTCCATGTGGCCCAATTAATATTTTTTAGGTAAAATAATGACTCCCAGTGCATGCCACCTTAGAAGGACGGTGCGATTCGTTTAAATGTCGGCAGGTAAGAGGTATACGACCGACTTTTAAGCCGGTGCTAATTTAAGCTAGCGAAGATAGTGAACAGCGATTCAGATTCATTTGAGGCTCAAACCCAATGAAAATTCAACTAGGAATGTTTCGCAAGTGGCGTACATTTCCTAAGCTAGTGATGAAAGCCAGTCTTTTGCCCATTGATCTTTATCATTTTAACTCAGCTTTGTGGGTGATAATTCTCTCGATGGCGGGTGTATCTCTGAGAAGCTAGCATGGTGCAATACAGCAATGGCGTGTTCGGTGAAAGAGCTGCTGCAGGTAAGGAAGTACAGGTGTCTGCACACCTGTGTGCCCCGTATGTGTCTGCCTGTGTGAGTCTGCACACCACACCGGCCACTGAGGCTCCCTCAGAATAATCGAAGCTTGAACTAAAAAGCAGAACCTTTTGATACTAATTAATAGGGTTCAAACGACAGTCAAATGAACGTCTTATATCAGTTGGTCGTCCCAATGTTTTGCTGTACCTTTAAATTCTGATTAAACGCAGAGTCTGTAGTTTCAAATTTCTACTGAACGGACTGGCACTGGGGTATAAGTTTATTACTTTGCCCAAATACCAAACTTTAAGATGCAATTAATAAATTAATGTTATCTCTTTTCTAACACATCTAAGCGGGCTCATGATCTGTGTCGCATTTTCATCGCAGGTGAATATTAATCAGTGAAAAATTGGACTAAAAAAAAACCACTCGCTGTATTTTCTTTATTGTGGTAAAAAAGTAAAGTCGTTTTACATTTTTACAAAAGGGACATGCATACAATATAATCTAATATGTAGATTTTACATCATGGGCAAAGGCAAAACACTAATTCTCTAAAATACAAGGGAATCCACTCTGTTATACATAGTTTCATGCCGCTTGTATTCATGTAAAATATAAAAAAATGTGTCGGTTTTCAGTGGTTTCGACTCGGCTTTAAGCAGAGTTCTCTATAGTGTGCTCTTCTAGAGAAAAAAAATCATGGTAAATGCACTGAGATTCGTAAGCATTGGCTTTTCTTAATTTAATGAACTAAAAAGTGCCTAGCCCAAAGTTCACATTCATTTCGACGGAATGTATACCCGGAAGGCACAAAATTGCATTAGCCAAATAAACCGCATTCATTTCTGAAATAAAGGATTCAGAGGTACACGGTCCTACTGTAGCTATCCATGTAATTAGATGAGTATGTATGAGCCAGATACAAAGCACCGTCGGCCATACAGACCGCAAACCAATTTAATGAGGACAGGACGTCACGGTCGCTGTGTCACATGCAGCAGTGTTAGGTCAGCTGTAGCTACACTGATTGGACGCCAAGCCTGACATCTTCATTTTGGGACGACAGAGAAGCTTTTCATTGTACCACATGAAAAATGCTTCTTACAAGAACTCCTGATATGCTCCTTGTAAAATATCTTTTATGCGTAATATTGCATGGTCTTCGAAATAACTTGAAAAAAAAGACCAAAGCTTATTAATTCGTTACTGAAAACATTGACAGACAATGTGAGAGTGATAGAGAAATTTACAATTGTCTTGAAATAATATCTGCGGCTGGAGATGCCATCATCTAGAGAAACTATAAAGCTAGACGCAGTATAATCCATGAACTAATAATTGCATCAGTGAAAATGACTAGCATATCGTACGATAAATATAGGTAAATAGAAACAGATATACTCTGAGACCAGGGTTACCGCTAGTGTTTTGCATATGGTACGCTTCAGCAATACAGGCACAGCGGTCATCTATCCAGTGTTGATTAATATTTATATCCACAGTTCCCGCTGGTGTTCTACATGTGCTGCGGCTACACCATAGGCACGGTGATCTACACCCTCTCCTCCGTGACTCCCATCATGACTTCAGTTACCCTCACGCAAGCCACGGGCATAGGAGGAGTGTTGGTATTTGGCCTGTGCGCAGGCCTAATGAAGGCCGTGTACAGCAGCATGGGGCCGGACCAGTTCGTGCTGCCGGAGCAGCGTCGCAGTCAGGAGAGGTAAGATTAGCAGAAAGTAAAGAGCGTAACAGGAGGACTCACGAGAAACTAGTATCGAAAAGTGACGTCACCAATGGCGTCACATCGACGAACGGTACGGCTGAGCAGTCTATAAGTATTTTAGTTAATTTCGGCAGAAAAATCGTTGTTAACTACAAATTTCATCTCTTAAGCGCATTAATTAATGAAGAGAACACATGATAATTGAACAATAAACAACTATGAACAGAAAATTACAGTGGAGGCTGGTGGAAACTTTCACAGCATCAGAGGCAAGATCTGGGCCTGTATGGTGCCGTGATTTAGCTTCTTTGAAGTGAAACCGAATTTACACTTCTTATTCATATCGCAGTGTTCTTCACAAAACATATATAAACATATCACGGTATTGTTTCGACGTAATTCATGCAATCTCCTACTCCTGACTGTCCAGCTACCTGAGCTGCACCCATACACAAAACACGGTGAAATGGTTGTCGTCAAGTACAGAAAGTTTGAGCAATAACTGTTCCTATTGTTTCTCTCGAGTCAAGAGTATAACACTGCTTATATTTTTGGTTAGGATTAAGAGCCCAAGGCCTTAGGTCTAGCACTCAAATAAGTCGTATGAATGTTGCTTAAAAGAACTTGGTCTGATCTCTCTCGAGCAAAGACGTCTCAGGGGGCAACTAATAGAAACATTCAAGTATTTGAACGGCTTCAACGATGTACCTACAACGGGGCTCTTTG
>LQNS02000211.1:9869227-9891269 GCA_001587735.2 Parhyale hawaiensis | reverse complement strand
CCCTCTGTTCGTATTCGGACATTGGTGATCTTGTTGGTTCGATTTATGGGGTGAGCTCTGCACAGATTGCAGCGCTGGGAGCTAATGCTTTGCTCAATCTCTTATAAGGAACTACAATGGAAAAAACTTTTTGCAGCATTCATTTTAGAGAATTGCTGCTGCTGCTAAAGATGAAGTAAACTTTGACTGCACCCTCCAAGGGAAACTTACACGCACTGGTTCGTGCGGTAGATATAGAGGCAAGCTGGTCCTAGAGGAGTAAGCAAAACAGCTGCAGCCAACCACGCGCAGCTAAGAACAATGGCGCATTTAGCGTAAGGTTAAGCGACCAGCGCCCCCGTACCGTAAGGTAAGTACGCTATGCATTTCAATCAAGTTTGCTGATTCCGCGTACCGAACGCCGTGCTCAAAGATCGCTTACCTGGCTTTGGGATTTTCCCTGGAACTTCAGCACTACTTGGCAGTACGCAAGGTCCGCTGCTATCGTGTGTAGAAGCGCCGCTTAGTAGACCAGATTTCGATTCATTGCTCTTTGGCTAGGCTACAGGGGACGTGTGAGTGACCCCAATATGAGGATATACGGTGAGTTATTAGTTAAATGATAATTTCTAATGATTTCTGCGTGAGTGAACTTTAAATTCGGCCTTTAGGAGAGAGAAAGTAACGCTGAGGATTTATCATATCGCTCCCTTGGAATTAAAGTTAAGGTGTAATCTTCCTTGGACGTCTGAAGTCGGTCGCACCGTAGTGGCAGCAAGCTAAGGGTTCTGATATTGACACTTAATATTATGAGTTCAGGCCTTCCCGCCGGGCAGGTAAGTTATTTTTTCTAGTGCTTGACGTGACCTCTCTCATCTTGTCTACGTGCCACTGCATCTTTACAAGAAATGGGGATGTTCATGGGGGCAGAGATGTCGCATAGAGCCTTCCGCCGCTGGCGCCATTGCTCTTGACAGTCTTTAGTCGAGTGCAGCAGTATCCTCTTCTGGGGCCTTTACCTTATGTCAGCAGTACAAACCAATGTGTGTGGGTTTCTCAGTAGGGGGTGCGGTCAAGTTAACTTTACCTGCACAATAATTACAATCGTTTCCTTTCAGGTCGAACAGCCACTGCTATCGAAGCAGGAGGCAGGCATCGCTCTGTATAATGGCAAGCCGTGTCAAGTGACAGTGTTCCCTTGGAAGACAGGAGAGATGGCGTGGGTCATACCTGCTAACGGCCAGGTGAGAAGCTATAGAGATCGTAGGCATTGCAACCACGTTTATAGAGGCTGCTTCACACCTAAAATTTTTGTTCAACGTTCATATGTGTATCACAGCGTCCGTTAGCGTTGCTATGTCGGATTATCAACAGAAATGTTCGCCGTTAGCTGATCCTTTATTGACACGCAAGTTGAAGAGATGTCTGAATATTTACTAGAAATTCTTGCTCTGCATCTGACCTGACGGGTAAACATTTCACTAATTTTTTAACATGCAAACATGCTCGAAAAAAAAAAAACTTTGGATGTTTTGAAGCGTGAACTTAAGACAAAAGACTGTCGTGTGAACGGCCCTAAGGAAAGTAAGGGATCTTGAACGCTGTAGGTGCCGCACCAGTGGGGCTGTGCGACACTGTAAACTATGAGCTCTGTAGCTGTTGCGCTGCTGTTTGCTGAAGTGCCATGTTACACTGGGCGAATTAAGCTTTCGAGGCTTGACTTGGCCAACACTTCAGAGAAGTGCGATCGACCTTTTGTATTGAACTTCAGGCGTAGACTCTGTATCAGCTACCCTTGGGATTTCTTGAAACTCAATCTTGAAACTCGGAACACGGAGATTTCAGCTGGCCCAACGTAGGTGGCTAGCGTCTGGCACTTTTAACACGACGCAGAATGAAAAAGCCGAAGCTCCTCTCTGACGTCCCGGACAAAAGATGTTATGAGATGTTACTTTTGCCTGCACATCAAGCAATCCCTGGCTACTGGGTGAGGGATATGCCAAGAGAACATTCCGATTGATTAACGTTACCTTTCGCTACTGTTGGAATCTCCAAAAATGAGTAATACTTTTATAAATGTAAAAAAACGGAAAGGCGGGTAAGTTTCTGAAAATACAGCAAGTAGTTTCAATAGCGAAGCCAAAATTTCTGTAGATTTTGCATTCCGGGCAAATTTTGACCATTTCGCTGGAGTGGTCCCGGTACTTTTTGGAGCCAATATTTTGGCGCCATGTTTTTTTTTTTGTGCCATGGCTTTTTTGGCGCCACTTTTTTTTTGGCGCTGATTGAAAAAAATTGAAACACAATGTATGGACTAGATGAAATTACTATAAAACCTTTTATTTTAGATTAATATATAAAAACAAACATTGAAATAGTCGCACTATACGTAAAATGTGCTCGTCAACTTTCACACAGTGAAGAAGATAACATCAACACTATATTGACTAAAGTTATTTACTTAATGCATCTCGTAATTGTGGGCTAAGCCACGAAAATATTTTAACGACTTTTTTTTTTCTAACTTAACGTAACCATACCTAACCTAACTATCCCTAGTATAACTATACATAACCAAACCATACATAACCTAACCTAACCATTCCCAACCTCACAATACCTAACCTAACTGTACCAAACCTAACCATACCAAGCCTTATCATACCTAATCTAATCTAACCTTACCTAAATATTAGGCGCCAAAATAGTCGGCACCAAGACATCGGCGCCAAAAAAAAGGGGGCGCCAGCTCCAAAAAGTCCCATTCCGCTTATTTCACTCTGATGTTAATGTAGTTGCTGTGCCGAATACAGTATCCAAAAAGAACACCCGCAGGAACAATGGTTAGGAGACCGGAAAGTTGATACTAAAAAACGAAGGAACTTTCTGGCCAATCCAATGCATGTAATGAAGTCCACAATTTTGTCTGCGTTGCTTTACAACCAGTGAGCATTTCTGTTGAAAAAAAAAAAAATAATTGCAGTTAATTGTGACAATTTTGCTGCTGTTGACTGTTTTGTTCAGTGTCGAATAAAATTTTCTGAACTTTTGTTCACATTGTTTACATGTTTAGGCAATTGTCGAAAGTAATTGGAGACACCGTCGCACGTCGAAATGTTTTGAAAATTGTCGAATTTTTAAAGCTGACAGAATAAATTCATATGAAGTTTGTTATTAACGATTAAAAGTATAAAAAACCACCATTGTTGGTGGAGAATTTTGAAAAGAAATGCAACATTGTTCAATCACATATAAAACACTACATGAAATTATGTGATTTCCTTCAACGATGCAGTTTATCTTGTTCTGCAGATTGAAGAAATGCTATCGATTGAGGAGGTGGCGGAAATGGATCGCTTCACAGTGAGAATAACTCAAGACTGTGGAGAAAATCGAGATCAAGTGGAAGAGGTAAGAGGCCGAAAGCGAATGATTAGTTTAATAAGTAGATACATGTAGCCAGTAAAATGTTGAAAACCTAAAATTAAGCGGGTACAAATGAGTATGTACTGAAGTGGAGTTTATGGTTTATTAGTAATAGAAGTTATTGAGTCAACAAGTCCTTCATTGAGAACGCATGTAATCACGTCGAGTAGCCAAGATCTGTCTCTTAGATGGTAAAATTTTCTGTTTCACTCATCACCCGAATACACTAGTTATATAAAATGGGGTTAAAGTTTAGTAATTCTTTTTCCAAACGAGATGTGACACTAACCAGTCTGAGTGCGCAGTGATTCCATTTTTTTTTTGTAACTTTTGCAGTTAACGCTGAAGCTGCAGCCTGGGAATGTGACGTCAGTAATCGTAGACCCAGCGGAAATGAAGGCGCTTCCACCAACCATAGACTACATAAAAGACATAGACGCGGAAGCTAAAGTACGCGTCTCATTGCTCCTGCCTACCCCAGTTCATTCTTCCTCCACACATTTCATTCTCAAATATCACGACATGAATGTAACAGTCGAAGTCACCGAAGGCACTTCTGACTTTATCAAAGTTGCTCCCCAGCCCTATAAGGTCATCGACAAAAATTCGAACACTGTGCTCGGTGATGCTGTGATCCAGCAAGACGGTGTGTACGATATTGTCATCATTTCTCAGACAAACGAAGTCAAAACTTACGCCCTTACAGCTCCTGCGGACGTGCATGTGCTGTGGAGTATTCCTCAGTACCTACTCATGACCATTGGAGAGGTTCTCTTTTCGGTGTCGGGCATGGACTTCGCATACACTGAAGCCCCCACCGCAATGAAAGCTGTCATGCAGGCAGCTAACCTTTTCACCATCACAGTTGGTCTTTGGATATTTTCCATCTTGACGGCCATCTCTGCGGCCACGGAGATCTTCCTCCACAGGGCTTCTCGGGAAGCCTTCACGTATTCAGCTCTTATGCTAATAGATACGATGATATTCTTTGTGCTGGTCAGGAGATATTATAAGAAAACGAAGGAAGAAAAGCAGCTGGCCAGCAGTGTGGCATATTCCGCTAACCAACAGAGTATCGCAACGCTACAGAGTAAAGCACCTTTGGGTTCTCAAGGAAGCGTTAATCCTGCTTATGAAGAAGAAAAGTTCTAGTGACTACCAAACTACTCAAAAAGTTCGAAGTAAAATTGGTTTATCTGAGCTCTGCGCTGCACTACATCAAAGCACTAATGACTTTTTAGGTGGAACAATTGGCCGTCGAACCTATACACAGCTACATACCCAAATGCTTCAAAATACCTGATTTTAGTTGTGTAGTTTGAGTATGACGCTCTTTTGATAGTTATTGTTAAAGTACAGCATCCGGAAAAAGACCATATTAGTTCTAGACACTAGAAAATGTTCCGAAGACAACTATACAGGGCATCACAGCAACCATATTCCAGTACATCACTGGGCTAAGCATTTGGTAACTCTTATTAACTGTCTATCGGAGCTGCATCGTTATATTTGTATCGACACTTCTGAAAGATGGTTATAATGCTTTGAAACTATATTGGTAAAATCACTTTCATGCAAGTGATAGAGTGCTATTTGAAATTATAGCGAAGCTCTGTTTATATGCTGAAGCTTCTTTATCACACACTGAAATCGAGGATCATTTCTGGGAGCATTTGGATTAGGGAGATTTCGAGTAACAAGAAACGGCAGCAATTAATATCTGAAGTTAGCAGGCGCAGCCACGAGTGTAGGGAAGTCCGGAAGGCCGCAGTGCATCTAACCATAGGCAAGTTTTACTCTCACAGCTCGGCTGCAGATGCTCAATTTAATGACTTGACACTCAAAAGAATATGCCCGCTGTGGCTGTTCAAATAAGTGGTTTACGTATCAACACGACATGTGTCCACTTTGAAAATCAGCCAACGCTCTTGCCAGCGGCGATGGCGCCGCATGCGATTCGTCGCAGTCTTCTGGATCACAGCGAAAGTGTCCTTACAGGACGGTATAATGTGTGTGTGTTATTGTGTGTGTCCCAGGGTTAATGTCTGCTCTGGGTTGAGTGCATATCTCAGTGTTGTCGTGTGATGTTGTGCTATGCTTCGGGCTGTGAGTTGTCAAGAAGATTTTAATTATAAATTGGTCTGCTGTTTAGTGTTAGGAACAATGTAGCAAAAAAATATGCCTCAGCTTGAAACATGTGATGTTTTCGTGATTCATCTTGTAATATAATGTCCAGATGTTTGGAGTATTGAATAATCCTAGTATATTTATTAACACGAATAATAAGGAAGAGCCTGTACAACAACGCGCGATGAAGAAGGAAGCATATACCAGTAAAAAATATTTATTTTCTGATTCTAGTTCTTTAAAAGCGTTTATTAAAAATAAGCTCATGAACAACAATCCTATCAATCTATGTGTTAGGTACGCCATGTACAGTGTATGCCCAAGATAAACCAACATTGCTCAAAATTAGAGTTATCTTATTTTGTGTGTACCTTATACGATATGTGATACCTATATTTTGTACAGACTGAATAAATTGTAAGGCAAAAATATCATGTAAGAAGATTTTCTTTATAATGTAGTAAAATTTTAAGGTTGTATTTTGAATACCAATACAAGTTTTTTTTTACCTTTCCACGATAGAGTAATTAAGCAGAGATGGATATGTCAAGTATCAGTTTGTCCAAAACTTTTGGGAAATTTCAGCAGCTTGAGCTCTAAGAACCACTGGCCACGAAAGCACAAAATGTGAAACAAAACAAGTCCAATTAGGCAATTACACTGTTTCGTGCGCGGCTGCGGCTTGCACATTGTGACACTGCCCCCAAAAATGTTTATTATCTCAGCTGCCATTGCAGTTTTTGCGCACTAGTAATGACAAATGGTAAAGGTTCGGATACAGTACCTCTATTAATTCAAGAGAGGGCTAAAACTCCTAAAGATACAAATTTTAGCTCGATATTCGGATACGTTAAACTGTTCTCGTTTACGGCCACACAAATGTTCTTCGCATGAATTTGAAATGTTTCACATATTATGTCCTGGTGAGTAACGGCTTTGAAATCTTCAGATAATAGCTGCTGCTAAGTTAGTCCATTCATGGCGAAAAGTCGGCCATGAGTTGCGCCTAAGTGGCTGCCACGATGCACGTTGTAACTGAGGAAGGGAACGAGACATCCTTAAAACAATTGATTTTTGAAAACTTACCGAAGTCTTTTCACACTAAAGTACCCGGTACTTAACACCTCTCTCGTTCAACATTCTACTTTACAGGATGATGATGCACAGCCATGTCTCCTCAGGCCAGCATTAATTGCATGGACTATTACGAGACAAAAAATTCAAGCACAAGAAATATCATTTACGGTCTCCTTCGAATGAAAGATTCTGAGGCCAGTCTGTTATTGGCTTAACGTCGTACTAACAGAATAGGGGCGGTATCATAGCCTGCGTTAACCGTACAAATGCATCTAATTTAAAGGGCGTTGGTATTAGGTTGAGAGCACTCTGCATGTGTTCGTCCGGTGAAGAATTTTTTGGTATATTTCCATTAAAATATCAGTAGAGAGCTCATCAATGAATCTAATTTACAATACAAAGCATATTATAAATGAAAGTGTCAGTATCTGTTCAAATATTGCTGACACAAATCCAAACGATTGATATGGTATATGAAAAGTTCATTGTCAACCACAAATATTAACTCTCTGATATGACGTATGAGTCACTGATGTATATATACACATATATAAACTATTATATCTGCATGACTTCTGACAGAAAAGAAAAAAACTGTGCTCCGAAAAATAAGGGATGGATCGATTACAATTTGTTTTTTAGACTTTACTTGGCGGCCTCCTCAAAATTCCAAACAGGTCCTGCGGCTGTCAATGGAAACTTGAAGAAAATTTTTTCTTATAAATTAACATAGTCACCCTACGCCCGTAGCAAACTGAGCGGCTTGTGGTGATACAAGGATATGTTACTAGTATGAAATGCATAAATGTAAACACAAATCCACGTTGGTCAACAATATTTGAAACTTAGTGCACAGAAATGACCTAAACTTGAATATTTTCAATTTTACTCATGGATGACTGCCTATACGGGTGAACGAGTGTTTTTATAACCCGCGAGTGGAGCGAAGAGCGCTGATAATGTTTTTATTGAAGATTTGAGTATAATTGTTTGTCTGTCCATCCAAAAAGATGGAGGAAGAGTCAATGTTCATAATTTTTTTGCCAAGAACTATGGAGTCATCGACGGAAGGTTCAACCTCTAGAGTCTAGATAATCTATCATTGTTCATTCCAAAACCTATACTGAATTGTATAATGCAAATAAACTATTGTGCACGCTTGTCAAGATTAAGATATTCATCAGCTCTGTAAAAAGGCCTATAGATCACTTTTGGTTCAAACTGACTTTGAGAGCGACGTTGAAGAGTTTAGCTGTCAGCTCTATTTATTTGGGAGGCAAGATTTAGGACCAGACATGTAAGAGGTAAAAATGGCTATACATTACGTATAATGGTCTCTGTTCGATGGTTGAATGCATGAACGATTATCGTGAATTATCTTCCACCCAAAGGCTGAAACATTGCAGTGCCCTGGTGAGTTAAATGTTTATCAAATATCATCGATGGCAAAGGTCGAATAAATACGCGTTCGATAGGTTCGTCAATGTTGATCTCAGTCAATCTTACTCGTCCGAAACCAACTCCGAACAAGAGCGTTTGTTTTGCTACATTGAATCGTGGGATGTAAAGACAATTCAGGTACGCTTCAGACGGTTGAAAACTCAATTTTGAAACATGATTGAGTTTCCAACCTTCTTATGGGTAAATTCCAGGTTAACATCTAAAATTCGATGTAACTGGCTGAAGCCAAAGCACTTAGATTCGATCGACTTTGATGAACCAATGGAACGAGCCCTTAATCATCAAACAGATACAGAACAATAAGTCACGTGCTTGCCTGATATAACAAATATAAAACAGTCAAAAACGAGCACCCTTCCTGCGCTAAACGCTGTTGAATATAAAACTATTTGAAGGAGAGCTAAAGCAGTCATGTGATTAAAGTTCCGAAAGCTAAAGGTCAAGCGAGCATGAGTGTTCCTAGTACTACACGGTTTCCGAATAACAACTAGAAAGGCTCATGTTCTAGCATACCGAGTCTAGTTTCACGCAATTCTTTGTCGAATATTATTTACAGAAAGGCCGATGTACTCGCCACATAAGTTCACTGCTGTATCCATGTCAAATATCGTCAATAGCAAGTTCGAGGTATTCATCAGGCGAGTACTGGAACATATCGAAGTCCGGTTGGTAGAGCATCACCACCTCAGCCAATAGGGACCGCGGCACTCGGCTGTAGTACGCTGCTCTCGCTTCCTTGGAGGAGTTGAACGAGTCAAATCTGAGGGGTATGGAAAGAAGAACGGGATGATCTCTTATTGCTTAAACGAAGGTTTCCAACCGCACCGTTATGGGCAGTGTCTCCTGATACAGTCACAGTCATAAATTAGTTAACGAAGCATTGTTTCCAGTTGTAAAGGTATTAACGTTATTGTCTGTAGAACGTTCAAACAATTTGATAACTGCTTGCATTTCTTTCAGCGTAATACAAGATCATTTATGATTATGTAGGTAATTTGATGACTAGAAAGGAAATCTGTTAGCAGAATTTTAGCGAGGAAATTAACGATATTTGTCATGCAAAATGACTTGATGTGAGGCAAACTGGCAGAAAAATGTTCATCGGCTACTTTTTATCGTAAAGGCTTAAGATAATATATGTCAAGGTGGATGAGTATTCAAAATTACAAACAAGAAGGACAAACTCGCCGAATGTGAACTGTTAGAATTTGTAAATTAGACCTCACACGTGTGAATGCTACAAAGTTGCATTGCAAGGCTCCTGCTAATGAGTACATTTCAACGCTCATCCTTCAGCGATCTTTTTTTGTCGCTATATTCAAGCATTGCTTTTAAAGCTATATAAAATTTCATACTGCTTTATATAAAGAAAAATACAAAGGTCCTCGAATGTCAAATTTAGCGAGTCCAGAATTTTCATTTTTTTTTTGAGGTAGAAAATACTGATTATATATTTCAACTTTATCTGTGCTGCTAAATGTATACTAGTACAAAATCTAGAACACTCTGAGAGCGCATACCTTCGAGAAGCGAGGCAACGGTAGCAAAAACTTCAAACTGGCTCTGAAACCATAATTTTCGTTGTATACACTCCAAAATATAATCATTTTGTGCCCTTTGATAGTAATAATAGCTTGTACAATTTTCTTGAAGATCCGTTCATAACTTTTGAGTTATACTGCTAACAAACGTTATGACAAACATAGTCAAACATACAAACGAACAAACCGATCTGCACAAAAATTTAACCATTTATGTCTTTTAACATTACTAATAACCCCTATGCGCTAACAAGCATAAAATCAAAAAGGGACGAACGAATGAACAAACGGATCATTATCAAAAGTTGGTCATTCACTCTTTGTTTATACCTAACAACTCATGTTAATTTTATAAAAATTTATCGTTAATTTTTTGAGGTAAGCATTGAGAAAAATGAGGCAGACAAACAAACAAACGGATGGACATATCTTCACCAAAAGTTAATCATCTGTTTCTCCTAACATACCTAACAATCTTTGTAAATTTCCTCCAAATCGGTTCATAACTTTTTGAGTTATCTTGGTGACAGACACACAGAGAGACAAACATGCAGATAGACAGACAAACACGACGAACACATAACCTCCTTGGCGGAGGAAATAAAAGACAGCAAAGAAGAAAAGATCTTTTAGTTCGTTGATTAAATATAGACTTATATTGTCCTAATTGTAATCGCAATTTTAAGCTAATCTACACTCAGTTATTCAGTTTGATGTTTTTCAAGTTCGGTAAATAAGATACCTACCACTCGAAACTGGAGTCCGTCAGGCGACGAACCCCCCCCTCCCTCCCGTTCCAGGCGCTAGGGCATTCACTGACAGACAAGCAGCATATGCGGCACCACGTGAGTCAAGACTCAGAGGCTCACTGAAGCCGAACAGCTTGCTATGGACACACAGGTTCACGCTAAACAACCACACCACAATGTTCGTTATACAGCCCCACCTCATCTCGAGCTACAGATGGCCGAACATACTACAGAGACGTACTTGGAAGAGTGAGTTTTTGCATAGAGCCGTGCGCTTGGTAGATTTCGATCCCTCACAACGTATTCCTGATCTCTGCTTAGTGTCTCGACTTTTACGATGGTGTCGTATGGGAAAGAGCACGGGGAGCAAGTGGCCCAGTATGGCCGCCAGTGGGGGTTAACAGAACCCGGTCTGCTCCTGTGCCTGCAACGTGATAGTGAGGCGTATTACTGGCGTGTTCGATTCATCAGTTTGCGTGATTTAAGCTAAACCGATAAGCTTTAACCGGTTATAAACTTCAATCTTGAACGATTAATTCACTACAGTTGGAACCTGGGGAAGTTCCACAGAACAAAAGCAATTTTTCCAGCGATATCACAGACCCGTATCTTCCTAACTTTCCCCATCTAATACTGAAGGAACCTGTGGACATTCTACAAAACAAGAGCAATGTCCGTCATTATGATGCCTTCCGGCCCGTATCATAATTACGTACGAAGGGTGAAAAATGCTCAAAGTCAGGTAGGTAGTGAATTTTCTAAATATAGGCCAGTCCACACGTCACTCATCGTAACGCGTTCAGTCACGAAAATGAATACGAGCCGTGAGTCAACATCTTCTGTCGCTGCCCACACGTAGAAGCGACCTTCATTCAAATGAATGACACCAGTTATGCTCTCGTTTCTTTACATTTTCGCTTATATTTTGCGTCGATTTGAAGTTACTTTCCTATCCCATGATCGAATAGCCTCAACTTCATAGGAACAGCCCATTTTCAAAATATTTATGGCCTGATAAACCGATATAGGTGAAAATAGCACGCGGCAATACCTACGTTTCCTTGTCGAATCAAAGATGGCGTCTGTGTTCTTAGTACAACATTTACAGCTCAACTAGTTTTCTTGTGTTAAACGGGAAAATGGTGATTCTGATTGCTAAAGTGGCAGTAAAAAAGCATTTTTGTCGACTTGTTCATGATCTGAAAACGCTACAGAGAATTAATTCAGTATTTATAGGTTCTGTTTACTAAACTTGAATGACGCGGCTCGTTCAGAAAAGGGACGTGTTTCATCCTTCAGTTTCCTGCATTAGCTGCAGTTGCTCTCTCAAATAAATGCGCCGCGTCCATCAATTTGATTGAACTCGTTACGTTGAGGGACGTGTGAACACGGCCTTCGACCTGCCAGTAGTAGCAACTTGACTTCATTTTTTATTGATCCCTCCAGAGTCGTATCAACGATACCAGAAGGATACTCTAATTTTCCCCTCTCTGATGCTGATGAAACCATCACGGTCGTACTTACTAACTACTTAACAAACTGATTTACGGAGGGACAAGCAGAATTATAATACAGATGTTAACTCGAGTTTCAAGTAGAATCGCTATCCGATTACACCTAAGACCGCTAAAAACTCAGCTTTCGGGTCATATCAATTTTAGCTTTTTCTTCATTTTACTGCTCATTAGATCAACAATATTTAAATTTGAAACCTACTATACATGCTGAATTATGAAAAATTATTACAGATACTTCCGATTATTCCTAAGACTTTTATACAAATTATGTAGTAAAAAATTAAATACACTTAATATTAAATAAATTTGGAACAGAAATTCAGCTTAGCCTTCTTCAAAGTTATCGGTTTGTGATTTATGCTTAAAAATTGATCCACAATTGTGAATCAAGCGCTCAAGACTGAAGTCCTTGGCACTAATCGGACAAAATTAACTAGATCACTCTGGACGTTCATCTGTTGATTAAAACCTACCTATTCAAGCACGCAATCTCAGAAAAAGGGAAGAAATGGCTTTCTCATACAGCGAAACTAGTGCATTACAGTAACCCAATAAAGGTAAAGATAATAATGTAAGAAGTAAGCCTTTAGTTGTCGTAAAAACAACACTAGTAATACAGTACAGAAAAATGGACAGCCTGCCTGAATGGGTTAACGAAGTAATGACACGGCACAGGCGAGGGCATAGTCGGGATAACTGAGAATCCAGGGTCACGGACACTTACTGATATCTTAACGGTACAGTCTTCCTGTGATTGAAGGCACTGGTGGACGGACTAATGTCAAATTTCCAAAAAGCCACCCCCCTGCTGCAGTACCTGTAAAATTCTTGGGACGACGTCTAGGTGGCGTTATTCAAGCAACCCATCTTGTGCAGAGGTGACAGTACCTACGCTCTATGACCAACGGGAGAGCTAACAGCGAGTTATTACTATAATGTACGTAACTGCTTACGCCTGATTTTTCTGGCACCTTCAAAAAGTATGCGTCCAGTAAAATTTTTAAACTTTACAGCTTCAATGTTGGTGGTGTTCCGAATATGTCGGGCCATTTTGTCGAACAACTTCCCACCCCGAATCGTGAAGTTATTAGTTATTGTAACACTACCATTTCTGACTGAGACTCGCGCTTCACAAGTGCCACCATCGCGGTCATAGTGTCTGACAAAAATTCGTCCATTGCGCTTATAGAAATCTCATCTAGAATTTTCCCAACATGTATGAGTGTGAATCTTCGAATCACCGTCGAATGAAATACATATAGAGGTAAACAAGTCTTTTGTGATAATTTAAGTATTGCATGCCTTGGATTTTTGCAACGAAAGCTCTCTGGATAGCTTGGAGGCGTTCTAGGTCTTTCCGTTTGCTTGATATCTTAAGAGGTGAACAGTATTCTAATATAGGCAGTACCAGTTATTTTCATAAGGTGAGCATTATGTCTACTGCTCGTGAAGAAAGTTGGAAGCACTCTTCCGCTCTATTTTTGCCTACGTTTACGGCTCTCACGAAGCGGTTTACAAACGTGGCATGTTTGTTTTTTCACTCCCAAGTCTCTTAAAATTTCCTATCTTTCAATTTTGTTCCCATCACTCGTCGGGTACGATATTGATTTTTAGTATCCCACATGCTGACTTACCCCAAAGGTGCCCTAGCCTGCTACTTTTATCAAGGTATTATTCCTTTATTGTTCTCGAATCTCATTAAAAATATACAAAGCACAACAGGAAGTAAATGTATAGTACATCAGGTTAGACTGGCAGAGAATTTGAGAACAATCCCATAAAAAGCTTCCTAAGCTTATGTATAGGGTACAAGTGTACATTAATCAAGGTACATTCCTACACAGTAATTTCTAAAAGGTTACAGAAGTGAATGAAAGCTTCTGAAAAGCGTGAGCGGGGAAATGAGGAAACGACAAGTCAGAGAAAAAATGCCCTAAGGTTGAAAGCACGACAAAGGATCAATGAAAAAAACAAAACAAGTCAGAGAAGAGAAGATTCCGCAACCGCCTATTTTTAGAAAAAAAAAAAAATATCGTTTATGGCGTGAATTTTTCACGGGCGAGTCCACTAGAAAGTAAATAAGCCCGTTGGCCCATACATCAGTAGTTTTACAGATAAAATTAGATATTTACATGCATTTTTTAATTATCCCTATTTTGAGGGATCACTGACTCACCAATAGGCCCGTACATCATGCCTCACTCGTAAGAGGAACTGGTTGAAAGTCGGCTGGTGCGGTAAGGCAGGCTGTATTGCTGACGTGTCGATGTCAGGTGGCAGTGGAGGATCTGGGTATGTTTGGGAGATGTTCCTTTGGATGAAGTCGTAGTTGCCAGGGTTGACGTCGCGTAGCATTTTATCTCTGGAACAATGTTGAGTGCCTCAGAAACATAGCACCCAGAAGCAATTTAATAGGCTCTTGTCGCGCACAAAGGTTAGTTTTTCTTAAAGCGTCTAATCCGAAATGACGAAAGAGAAAATGTTTTAGGACGACGAGGAATTTTTCTTTCTTTAACCATAACCTCGGTTTCAGCACCGGACTCTGCACCTTTGTTGTGACACGGGTAAAATTTAAAATTTATTGAAATGCTCCGGATACTTTACAGTTTCGCCACACTGCGGTGCCCTTACTACATACTCATCATTCCTGGTGTCAATTGTGAATTTTAAACAAGACAGTTGGACTGTAGGACAAAGCTCTTGTACAGGAATCTCATATCAGCGATTTCTAATTCTACACTAATTAACATAGAGATACATAATGGTCAGTGACTGCCAATTTTGGCAAGCATAGGCTAGTATTTTATTGAAGGTACATATCATTCACTGAAAATTTTCGATTGTATCAATGTACCGATTAAACCATAGTACGTATATTAAAAGTCTTATTTGACCCATTGAAAACTAGAACACCTCGGTGGCATTAGACCATCACCTGCGGTAGGGGTCAAATTCAACGAAGTCATTTTTGAAGAACGAGGCTAGGGTACAGCCGCATTCTTCCCATGGATTAGTTCTTCAATAATAACATAGGAAAAAAATAGAACGCCCCATTCTCCAGACGATCTGCCGCGGTGGAGGCAAATTCGCCGCGGTGCAGAAAATTCAACGTCGTCAATTTTTATGGTAAGCTAGGCCCAGTTTTTTGATATGGGGTGACATCTAGGGCAACCCACCAAACTCCCTACAAAAAATCATGAAGATTGCTCAACTCCTTCCACCACTTTTTGGGTGGACAGACATACATACATATATACTTACATATATATATATATTTACTTAAATCTTCAACGAAAACATCAACACCTCTCCCACTTCGTCCGCTGGTGATAATTAAATTACCTATAAGCTGACAGCAGCCGATCCAAAGGATGCCGGACGATGAGGAGTCTCAGTGAAGTCTCTAAGAACTTGTCTCGCTCGGTCGCACTCGCAGGCGCAGGGAACAGATCTCGGCTCACAGCGTGGTGGCGGTTCTCATGCGGGTCATGATCAGCGAGAGCGAGTAGGTTCTGCACCCACGTTGTGGACGCACACTGCAATAGTGATGGGTCGAATGTAATTTTTTGGACATCCGCGGATGCGGATCTTTAAGCGTTCTGACATCCACATATGCAATTGCGGATGTTACCTTCTCGACGTCCGCGGATGCAGATGCAGATGTTCCAAAGAGGGGCGGATGTCCCACAGATGCGGATATCCGCCCTCCACAAATACACACACCTCCCCTCACGACGGCAGTTTGTACAACACTTGGGAAGAAAACTTAGATGATGCTCTGTTGACAAGCACAGCGCTTGCACACATTTCAGTCCAAATGAGAATTTGCAGTTTTCAGCACTATGGATGAGCTTAGTTTACAGTGATAAACCTGCACATCCGCGAGTCCTTTACTGCGGATCTTTAGAGGATTTTACAATTCTGACATCTGCGGATTCGATTGTGGATGTTACCATCTTAGCATCCGCAGATGCAGATGCGAATGACAAAAAAAAAAAAGTGCGGATGCACATGTTCCGGGGTTTGAGAGCGGTTATTTGCCCCATTTCTACACTGGAATGTTAAAAACTAAACGTTTTCGTCAACTATTCACATAACATGGACCAGGTGCATGTTTAGCCAACTCTAAACATGTTTTTACATTTGAATATAAAATATTGAAAGGTGACTAAATGGTTAAAGCCGTCTCAGATAGTACAGTAACTAAGAACACTTAAGAGAAAAATACTTCATTATTCGCATGGCTGGCTTAACCTATGACTGCCTGTACAGCTTTACATATCGAATTATCGAATATGCCTTCCAAGGCAGATAAGGATGTTCTAGGTTTAATTTTAAACACCAGATATAATATTAAACTAATAATAAATTCTAAAGCAAAACCTTGGCTGTTTACGTAAAATTCACTTTATTTTGCAAAGTGAGGTTGGAATATTTTATAGCGGCAGTCGCCAGCGCATACGAGGATGATATCCTGGGCCCAGATTTACTATCAATACAACGTTGTAGGGCTGAGTGTCTGGTAACTTGCGACGTCTCCACTTTCTTCCAAGAGAAATACGTTTTACAATCCTCATCCTTAAATTACTACTATTTATAATACATTGTACAGAAGCCCCTGCACGCCCGGCCAAAAAGAGCGTATGTACATTGCATGTGACTTGGGCTTTCACAAGCAAGGGCTGTTTGAGCTTCGTAAATGAACTTGAAAGGGATTACCGTCAGATACAGTACGGGTCGGGTACTGCAAGCTGGTACTTACCTTGATAAATGTGGCCCCAGGATGGTAGATACCCATTAGAAACTACAGTGTCTTATATGGAACAGATGATACTGAAGAGAGTTGTATTTCGGTAATTAACTTGTTATGCCTCAATATAATTAATTTTATCTACCAGCTGATAAACAGTGCATACACTACGCAGTACCTTAAAAACAGGGCAATAGACAAAGTTGTAGTCTCGCACCCAACGTAGTTCGTTGAAAAGCTTCTTAGTTTTGAATTCGCTAAAGTTTGCCTGTTTTGTGTACTGGGAGCATATTTCCTTGACCATTGTAGATCGCTTCTGCATCAGCTGCTTCATACGATCTGTGTCTTCTTCATCCTGGAGGGCAGAGAATTTGTTCAAATCCTCAAAAACGACCAGTTCATCTTTCGGTCACCACTTCGTCTTATTTAACGTTTTATTTTTATAGTGAGATGTTAAACAAACGAAGAGGAAATACTTAGAAAAGGGATAACTATTGCTGACGATGATTATTAGTGAGATGAGGCGTTGACAAAGCGAATTTTTAAGTTTAAGTTTGCAAAACATTGCACCTTTTATGCCAGAGTGAGATGTGCCTGTACTTTGTTTATATAAGTACTATATTTAGAATAGTCTGCAACGTTTTGAGGGCTACCTAGCGAAGCTCCGAATCGTTACTACAAAAAAAAATAAATAATTGCTTTAATGTCAGTTCTCATTAGTTTATACTACGTCTGCTACGTTGACACAGTGTATGTTTGCGCTACCTAGTTAGGGGCATGCTAATAAAAACCTCTGAATTGTCTTACGAGAATTAATAAATATTCGCTAATGCACAAAAAGGATCTCAACCAAAGAGCTTGGAATATACTTACATGAGCGGAACCTCCACAGGAGATAATGCGACAATCGCTTAATTTAGTTTGCAACCTGGACGCGAAGGGCGCTGGTGTCACTTAAGTTTAAATAGTAAGTTTAAATATACTGTAGCTCATATAAACTTAATTATGTTGGAAAATTAGATAAAGATGCAGCTGTGAGCTGTGCGCAATGATAGCTAGAATTGTAAATGTTGCTAAAATAGAATCACGATTATCTGTTTTTACTATTTACAGCTTTTCATAAGCTTACAAAGCGCTGCTAAAGCTTGGGTTTTACCCAAGACCTTGGGTTTTTGCGTAACACTTTAGGGACAATATTATATATATTTGTAACAATCGGGTTTTTTCTTGTCCTTATGATGAGATAGATATAAGTTATTAGCCTGTCAATCATGCTAAGTAAGTTATAAAGCAAACTAAGTATGTATAGATACATTATTTTCTTGAAAGGCATTAATAGCTTGTAAAAATCGATGAGAAGCAGATGATGAAATTTTGATACCCCACGAAGCGCGTTTCTCCGTTAGTCAGCTCATCAGGTGGGAGGCTTAAAATGGTACATTTGGTTCTTCAAATTTCGCAAAATTTAGAGAGGATACCACAGGGAGATGTACCTACAATACCGGATTTTCAAAAGTATAAATGACACCTTAAATCAAGCAAATGTTTCGTTAACCTCAACTATGGTCCCCTGCGTTAACTCTTATTACTGTACGATGTACAGACACACAGATGTACTGAAGGTGAGAGTAGTTTACAACTTGTATCAGTGTAATAACGGTGGCACATCAGCAAGATAGGTTTTGTAATAATAAAAAATCCTACAATTGGCGATAACACGCCACATAACAGCTAAAAGTTAACGTAGAAACGCAGCTACAAACGAAGACTTTTCCAATCCTAATAAGTTGAATAATTACGAAGTACACAAAGTTGCAGTTTGAAGACATAAGCGATGCATCCTCAGGTAAAAACTCGTCGTCGTTGAGAAGTTCGAAATTTCTTGATGTAATTGCGATAATTTACTCAGAGCAGTGTTCTATAGAAGTGTTGTTAGGCCTCCTGTGATGGTAAAGTGTGTCTGTAGAACGTACAATAACTGGCGTTAACGCAGCGGACCATTGTTGAGGTTGACAAAATGTTTGCTTGATATAATGTGTCATTTTTACTTTTGAAAATCCGGTACTGTAGTTACATCTCCCTGTTATATCCTCTCTAAATTTTGCGAAATTTGAAGAACCAAATGTACCATTATAAGCCTCCCACCTGATGAGCTGACTAACGGAGAAACGCGCTTCGTGGGGTATCAAAATTTCATCATCTGCTTCTCATCGATTTTTACACTCAATCTATATATATATATATATATATATTAGTTGTTAACTCTTAAATATTGTTTTACAATTTTCTATTTCTTCACAGCCTGATCTTGGGTTTTCCCAAAAATCCCATTTTAAACCCAAGTTTGTTTACAAACGAAACTGTTTTGCCGCCGCTACTCCAAAGGGCGACGGAAATCAAGACCACAATTTTGCACGTACTTTCTGCTTATGCTGTAGTCTAAGCTCTTTGCTCTCGACTATACACGCCAAGAATAAGTACCACTGTTCACTCGGAAAAACATTTCTTTGATACCATGCGCACTTCACACTCACTGATATTTCGAAAGGTCACCACATGCGATTCTATGCTGCAGACTTACCTAATTGAGAACCTAATCTTACGAGTACTGTAACCCTAAAAGTAGTACTTTGAGTTTTTCGTTGAAACTCTCGAAGTTACTTCACTTGTCATGTTATATTTACAATAATGATGCAAACGATAGCTATATCGTAGTCATGCACAAAATCTACAGGTAAGATCGTGCAGAGTTGAAAAAGAAATTGGATTTTATATGAATGAAAATTTAAAGAAGTAATTCAGCGACTTGCTTAGAATAAATATGTCAGTGGTTTCAGAAAATATTGCAGCAATCTTTGTAATTCTCTTGCGAATATGCATAAACTGGAATATTTTGGAAAAACTGCAATCCAAGAGTACTATATAATTTCTCATTTCACATGTTGTTTTAAATTTGGATAGAATACGTAATTGAGTGGAATATTTTACTTACCCAGTCGTCGCTGAGCTTCATGTGGACGTCGTCTTTATAAATCGTTGTAAGTTTTACATAATCATCCATGGTCGTTATATTGTTAAAGCGGCCTTTTAACTTATTTCTTCTATTTTTTCTGTTCTTCTTCTTCTTTATGTGATTTTCTCCAGACAGCTCTTCCCATATTAACGTACTATTCTTTAGCGTCGTTCTAAAATTCTTCCGTATATACCTTTTGCCTTCTGGATTTATTTTAAACTCTATTTCTCCATAATCATTTTCGCTCTCCAGAGAATTATTCCCAACTTCTCTCGAGTGACTTTTGCTGTCATTCTTGAGTGCATTAAGGATAACAGAAATTTCGCGCTTCTCTACAGTGACGCTACCCTTACGTACTCTGTCAAGCAACCGCTGCAGTTTGGCTACCATGCTACTGTATTCGTCCTGATGTCGCCGTACTGCCGAATTTGTTTCAATGAACGAAGGCTGAAGGTACACGACACTCATCAGAGTTACGAGGCAAACTGTTCCAATGAAGTATAATTCCTTGTACTGGTGAAAACGTCGACTGCAGGCATTCACAACACTTTCACACATGTGCTTCCTTGTCGTTGTGGGAGCGTCTGTCGCCATTTTGATGATTCTCAAAAGCGTTATAATTTTCTTTACCATAGGACTTTCTTCAGCAAGCTTAAAATATTGTTAACACAGAGATGAAACAGTTGCCACCGCAGGTTGTTTATTAAAGATGATGTACAGCCCTTCATTAATGCTAGTAAAGAGACATTATTAGAAATATAAGGAACATAACTAAATACGTGTTCTGTAGTGATGTCAGAGCAAAATTCATATTGAAGAGTAATAAATGGTACTAAATTACTAAGGATTTTACCACTCCAAGTAAACTGTAACTAAGCCAAAAAGCGATAATTAATAATGGTTTGTTCAGTTGTAGTTTAATTGTAGGTAACGAAAACTGCTTTCCATGCATTTAATCTCCGTCGCATTTTCAGAAAACAAATAACCTTTGAATACTGTTGCCCTCTCTGGTGGTACACTCTACACAGCTCTTTCACTGTTTGTAAAAATTATACAGTGCTTGGGGCCACAAAATTTCACAGTGTGGAGTACAGAACAATCACTATTGACACGATCTATTCAATTGTAATGATTTATATATAGATAATAAACAGTCGGGACTACGAAAAGTCACTGCCGAGAGCAAAGAACTTCCACAAACGCCAGGGACGCTGTAGGTACTGATCCTTCGGCCAAGTCGAGTGTAGCCGAACCGGAGTTCGCATAAGAGCTAACGGTACCCTGACCTCACAGGGCGGCAAGCTGTTGGTCGGCGGGGGCGAAGGGAAGGTTTGTATAGGGGGGGGGGGTTGTCATTCCAGCTCTGAGAGTGAATTTCATAGCCTTTTTCATGAGAGCATTCTTTACAGTTTATTTGAAGAAACAACGTAAGCCTACAGACTAAAGTCTGTTACCTGAAACATGAGATTTACTCTTGAAATGAACCCTTTGGATACTCAGATCAAAAGCACTTGACAGGAATGAGTAACTAGGTAATAGGGATTTTATTATTACTATGAACAAATATATTCTTGGATCAAATGCAGACAGGAGAGAAAAATGTTCTGGTACCATGCATGAGCTACTTAAGCCTGGCATGTAAATCATATCACTGCACATATATTGGCGGCTTTGCTAGGTCAATTTGTCACATATGAAGTGCAGTTTATACAAAGCGGAGGTTAATTTGCCTTTAGTAGAAAAGTAAACTCTCTCTAGTCTTAATGAAGTATTGAATTTTGCCTTTGAAAAATTGGGCTTCGCAAATGAGAAATAGTTACCTCCGCCAAGGAGACATTGTTTTCGTCGAATTTTTTTGTTTGTCTCTGTCTCTCTGTTTGTCTGTCACCAAGCTAACTCATAAAGTTATGGCTGGATCTTTAACAAAATTCACATGTGTGATAAATATAGGATTATTCATGCTACTTTGATCAGATTATTAACATTTAGAGAAGATCTGATCAACCTTCTGTTTGTTTGTTCGTCATCTTCTTTTGTCCTTAGTACCATAGCTGAAAAAGTCATGGACGAACTTTTATGAAACTTACATGAGCTGTAAAGTATATCACGAAGAGTATCTGACCAGATTTTTGTGAAGCTCTGTTAGTCCATTTATTTGTCTTTATGTTTGATTTTATATTTGTTAGAAAAATAACTCAAAAGGTTTTAAACAGAAACTTATGAAATTTCCATGAATTGTTAGACGTAAATGATCAATTTTGGTGTTGCAGTGATCTTCCGGCGCCTGATACGGTTAGGAAGTTTTCCTCGTTGTTAGCGAACTGGGAATATTACTCCTATTCCCAAGGGTCCGGTGTCGCCCTATGTGGCCAACTATCGACCCATCACACTGACGCCCGTTT
>LQNS02000211.1:9846063-9858630 GCA_001587735.2 Parhyale hawaiensis | reverse complement strand
AGATCCCTTGTCTGGCAAGACACGGTCCCTTCCATGAAACCTATTTATCTGTCAGATTTACAATACATTAGTTCAAATTTTATCCTCGTGTTTTACTCCACAGTCACTATTTTCGTTAATTTATGTGATATTTTTTATAGGTACAAGTGACCGAAATTTTGCTGGTGATCGGTCCATTCGCATGTATGTTTGACTATAGCAGAGTAGAGAAGGAGTAGAGTAGCAGAGCTATGCATGTTTTGTAAGGTGTACAATAATGAGAGGCATTGGTTGTATTCTTCTCTCCCTGCCCTCAAGGTTTTAGGGAGAGCGACTCGTGCTGCGTGCGGAGCGCACTCTTTCACTTTCGAGGCTGTCGAACTAATCAGTTCCGTCGGTCCTTCGTGCCCTGGTCGGCTAAGGTTTGGAATTTGTTGCCGGCATCGGCTTTTTGTCGTATTGGCCGTCAAGCGTTTAAGTCAGCTGTTAATGTTTTTTTGCTGGATTTCCTTTAGCAGCGTTTTGGGCTTCCCGGTGTTGCAAGATGCTTCATTTGGGTTGTATTTCCTGTCCGTAGGAGCTCAAGCGTGAAGTTTTAATAATAATAATAATATATGTTTCTCTCAGTGTTTGTCGGAATGTAACTCAAAAAGTTACAGACTGATCTACGAAAGTTACAGGAACTTTTAGCAACGTCAAGAGCACGAATGACCGAATTTTGGCGATGATAAAAAGGAAATCGAGGTTTCGGGACCAATTTGAATATTTCGTTAACGTTGCCTTTCTCTGGCGGTAGCATACGCTCTCAAAGTGCACTAGTAAACAGTTACTTCTGGTGCTAATCCATTCGTTTGTTTGCGGATTTTCTTTTTCGTGGTTGCATAACTGAAAAAGTTACTAATAGGTCTTCATGAAATTTGCAGGAACAGTTAGAAATGTCACAAGAAACAAATTATTCACTTATTTTGATGATTTGTTGGTCAGTTTATTTGTTTGTCGTGCTGTACGCCTTTTGTTTGCCAGAACATAATCCAAAAAGTTATTGACGGAACTTGAATAAATTGACAGAAACTGGTAGGAGCGTTGCGAGGAACACACGAGTAAGTTTTGCTGATGATAAAAAAAAACTCTGGACTCAGCATCAATCTGAATTTTACGTTAGCATCGCTTTGCTTGCAGAGGTCTGAGCTCTTGGAGAGCTTGTCTAGTATTATATTTGTATGCAAGAAAATAGATACCTATGCGGAAAGTATGAAAGTTGGAAATTGTAGAGATTCTGTTGCGTTTTTATGGAAATCAGTGAAAATTAGACCAGGTTTAAGAAGATGCCTACAGTGATAAGCCCTGTACTTAAAATTAAATGCATTTTTACGCTTTCAACGATGAAATTCAAACAATGAGGATGTTTACAGTCTTCTTAGCACTCTCATCGAGTCTGGTTTACGTTTCCCTACACTGAAACTTGATTTACTCTCAATTTAAGATGTACAAATTAAATAAGATAATCAATGAAGCATAGGGAAAGCGATTTTTCAGAGAGCATTATAGTTGCAATAATTCTTATTTTCTCATTTGTTTTTTTTTTCTTTTTACAATAGGTTTTCAGTTAGAGCGCAAAAATTTTGACCTACTGAAGTTATAGCTGTATTTACACAACACGGGAAGGAAATTGAAATAAAGCGATGCTTAACTGCTTGGTAATAGAACTCATATTTTTCACATGTCATCTCAGAGAAAGAAGAAGTATAGGGCTCAGCTTAATTAAAGCAGAGAGCACTAGTTTTTTATTTTAATATGAGTTGGCCGTTGTTGTTATAATACGTCGTTAGCATGTTAGTAGCGTCTCATATTGCAAAGTTCTCGCCGTCATATATGATAGCTCGGGTACTTTAGCTAGTCATAAACACTAAACCGATACCCAGTCAGAAATAATGGTTGTGATTATAGTAGAATATAGTGGTGCATAAGAGATTAAGGTCGATTATGGATGGTAAAACATTATGAGATATGTCGACCATAAGATAACGTTGTTTTTATTCTATTTAGGTCTATATTGGTGGAGGCAATATTGGTTGTTTAAGGTTGGTCAGGAAACGAAGGTCGATGGTAGTACATGGATGTTTGAAGGCTATATATGGTAGATGATAGTACATGGATGATTGAAGATTACAGTATATATGGTAGAGCATATGCTGGAGCCTAACTATTGTAGGTTATCAATGGATTTCCCTACGTACGATCATGAGGGAATTCCTCCTATTATTTGGGGAAGAATATGTATGGATTGCCATGGATTATAATAATTTGACTAGAGTTCCCACCATAATCGATCAAAATAATATTGTATGGCTATAAGTGTGAATATGATACATCTAAAAATTCATATTATAGTGCAAAACTTGTACACATTTTCAGTTTGTTCTTTCCTGTCGACGAATCGCAAAAAATTACAGGGTATGTATGGACGCTAACCGCCTTGAATTTGTTTTTATCTATTGTTTCCCAATTTTTTCATGCTTAACCACATTAGCATAGTTACCCATTATCTTTATTTGTTTATTGTATCCCTTGTTAGATAGTATTGCAATCTATAATCGAATATTCCTCTCTATTTTTATGTTCATTCAATTTAGATCTGTAAAGTTTTATCAAGAAATTATTCCCATTAGCTTTATGCAAGAGTATGTCAAGTTCCATACTATATTTAGCCGTACGTACCCTGACAACGGGTACGGCCAAAATTCATGAATCGGTTTTTGACTTCGCCTAAACTGTGTAGTACAGCTCTACACCGGCTTAGAGTTAAAGAAGTAACATGCATATAATCGTGCTTTAACTGCACTGACTGGCTCAAGCTCCTGCTCCAGCCTAGTTCTGGAGCCTAGAGTCTTTGACCAGTCTGAGTTGCAGGCCTAACACGCACGTATGAATTATTAATTTTTTTTCTATACGAAACTAATCATCAGCAAACAAAGAAGGCATCCAGAGCATAATCTGTGAGCAGTAGAAACAGTTGAAAAAGTTGATCTTGGCAGATTGCAGTTGAATCACTCGCTGAGCACAGTTGATTTTGGTCGTGAATGGTGTTTTTTACGGTTCACTATGGTAGATCATGGTTGGGCAGCGAAAACCTTTATTGTTGTAATTGGGTATGTATGGTTGGAAATTATAGTTGGCAATATGGTCGAAGGTTGTGACATATCTCTACCATAATGCACTCCATAAAGGTTGGATATGGAGGATACTCCGATCAGAAACAACCAAAGATCTCGACCATAATCATAGTTGTTCCACTATAATCACATCACAACCATTATTTCCGACTGGGTATTAGTTTTACGTTCTGGTCTAACGCAGCACACACGATCTTACGAGTAAAAGAGAATCCAAATCTATCTTCTTCAACTGAAAACAAACGAACGACGTATAGTATAAAATGTAACTGCCAAATTAATCAGCACAGCACGGTACTGAATGGAAATGACAGAATCTACAGCAAGACACTGTCCCATTATGTACTGTATATAGTCCTGCTATTGCTTGTTGGAGCGACTAGTCACGTTAACAAGGTTCACATTTAAAGTCGTGCTCGTGCATTTTTACCACAGTCAAGGGGGTTATGCGTTAACCAGCGTTTGTATGTGTCTGTAGTTCTAAAACTGGAAAAGTTGTGGAGGGATCTTCTTGAAATATTCATGCATTGTTAGGAATATTTAGAGGAACAGATGATAAAATGTTACTGTTGATCCGTCCATCACTTTTTCTGGTTTCTGTTTTCAGTATAACTCACAAAGAGTCGAACGATTCTTCGTGAAATTTACAGGAATCCTAGGACATTCTTCGAAAAGAAGATGATTACATTTTGGAGGGTTGATACATTTTTAACCGAATTATGTCTTATCATCCTTGAAAACTTGGTAATGATCTGGATTTCCGTTTGTTTCTTTCTCTGCCTATCTGCTGTCAGTTATCAACTTAACTCAAGAAGATATGAAAGGATCTTCATGAAATTTTCAGAAACTTTTAGGAGTGTTAAACGGAAAAAATTATATAATTTTGGCGATGATTCACCGGCCTATTTGCTTGTTTGTCTGCCGGTCTTTATTTGACAGCAACTCGTTTGTTGGCGATGGTTTGCTTTCCTCAAGTGCAGCTCTAGTTGTCAATACTGACAATAATGTGTATAATTCTTTACAGTAGAGCCCACACTGACAGTGTGACGACAACCTCCATGTTACTGCATCAAATCCTAGTATACCAGGCTAGAAGGCTAGGTGTATGAACGTGTTTCATACAAATACAAGTTACTTTAAAGGTGACACAGTAGTTTCGTTCAGTACATAAAGGTACATAAAATTAGTATTATAAACATAAATACATGAGCTATGTAACTAAGAATTGTACTTGAACAAGCAGCACTTGTGTAACATTACTACCATAACAATCACACGACACCAATTAATCGTTGCATTACAGCTTCATGCGATGATAAAATTCTATCGTTTACTTGATACGGGATTTCCACAACGTGTCGTAAGCGATTCAAGAATTAAACGCTAAAAAAATTGCGCTATTGAGCACCCAAGAAATATGGTAAGTGCAAGCGCAATTTCTAAATTTAGTGCAAAACGCCTTGCTCATCCTATGTTACGGGAAACAGCGTCCACAAGTGATTTTGTAGGTCGCCTTAGCCCATAGACCACACCATGCATGTATGGTGTGGTCTATGCTTAGCCATTAGCTAGGTCTTCGGGACGTCTTTCGTGTCCACTTTGCTTCCTTCCATATTCATACTCCTATACTGATGATGCTTTGTTCTGTTTTTCCTTTTTTTTCCGACGTGCTGTTCCCATGTGCGTTGATCCTGTGTGGGAACACCCTCGTGCCTGGGTTCCACGAGTCTATCGACATTCTATATGTCCCATCTTCCTTTATCAGCCGTGAACGAAGTGAGAGAGGTGATGATGTTTTCGCTGAAGATTTAAGTCTATTTGTCTGTCCCCCCCAAGGGAGAAGGAATTGAACAATATTGATAACTTTTTGCAGGGAGTCAGCTGGGTTGACCTAGATATGAAAAGGGCTAAAACCGTAAGAGTTAGCTGGCCATAGAAAATGAAGGCATTGAAATTTGCCCTCAACCGCGGGCGATGGTCATACGTCCTTGGGAGTTCTAGTTATCACCCGCGAACGAAGTGAGAGAGGTGATAATGTTTTAATTGAAGATTTTTAAGTATATTTATTTATATATCTCTTTGACTGTCCACCAAAAAAGAGAGAGCAGGAATTAAGTAATGTTCACTATATATTGCTGGAAGTCAGGTGGGTTGACCTAGTTGTGAAAAATGCCCAAAAAAACTAGAGTTAGCGGGCATAAAAATTGGCGACGTTGAGTCAGAAGGAGTTGAGTCAGCCAATGAGGTGGGTTGACTGAGATACAAAAATGTCAAAAATCTAGAGTTAGCTGGCCATCAACGGCATTGCATTTGTCCCCACCACGGGTGATGGTCTTACGCCACGTGGCGTTTTAGTTATCACTCATGAATGAAGTGAGAGAGGTGATAATGTTTTTACTGAAGATTTGATTATATATAGCTACTTGTATATTAGTATATTCGCCTGTCCACCCAAAAAGAGGGAGAAGGAGTTAAGCAAAGTTCATAATTTTTTGTAGTGAGTTAGGTGGGGTGACTTGGATGTGAACAATAAAAAAAAAAAAAAACTAGAATGAGCTGGCCAACAAATGTGACGGCGATGGATTTTGTCTCTTCACCCAAAAAGAGGCAGGAGTTTAGAAATAATACTAATTTTTTTCAGGCAGTCAGGTGGGTTGACTGAGACGGGAAAAATGCTAAAAATCTAGAGTTAGCTGGCCATAAAAAATGACGGCGTTGAATTTGTTCTACTGCGGGTGATAGTCTTACACCACGAGGCGTTCTAGTTATTTGTATATTTATTGGTATATTTTACTGTCAACCCAAAAAGAGGGAGAAGGAGTTGAGCAATGTTCATAACTTTTTGCAAGGAGTCAGGTGGGTCGAGCTAGATTTAAAAATGCCAAAACTCTAGCGGTAGCGGGCCATCAAAAATGACGGCGCTGAAATTTGCTTTCCAGTGCGGGTGATGGTCTTACTCTCTTCGGCGTTCTAGTTACCTCCGCCAAGGAGGTTATGTTTTCGTCGTGTCTATCTCTTTGACTGTTTGTCTGTCTGTCACCAAGATAACTCAAAAATTGATGAATAAATTTGGACAGGGATTGTTAGGTATGTTACGAGGAACAGATGATTAACTTTTGGTGAAGATATGTTCATCCGGTTGTTTGTTTGTTTGTCTGCCTCATTTTGCTCAATGCCATAACTCAAAAAGTTATGGATGGATTTTTATGAAATTAACTTGAGTTGTTAGGTATATAACAAAGAGTAAATGACCAAATTTTGGTAATGATAAGTTAGTTCGTTCGTTCGTTTGTCACTGTTTTCAATTTTATGCTTAGCCCAACAACTCAAAAAATAATGAATGGATCTTTATGAAACTTATAGGGGTTGTTAGTAATGTTGAAAGACATAAATGATCAAATTTTGGTGCAGATCGGTTAGTTCGTTTGTATGTCTGACTCCGGTTTGTCATAGCGTTTGTTAGCAGTATAAATCAAAAAGTTATGAACGGATCTTCGAGAAAATTGCCCAAGCTGTTATTACTATCAAAAGGCACAAATGATTAGATTTTGGAGTGTATGCAAGGAAAATTATGGTTTCAGAGCCAATTAGAATTGTTTGCTACCGTTGCCTCCCTTGGCGGAGGTATGCGCTCTCAGAGTGCTCTAGTTCTCTATGATATAACGTTTGTTGTGAAAAGGGAGGCCTAAACAACTGAAAATAATAATAGTATGTAATGAGGCAATATATACTAATTTGTATTAGACAACTGATGCTGGACTACTACAATAGAAGTTATACCAAACTACTAATTAGAAAAAGTTATCACGGTTTCAATTTTTCATCTTCATTATTTCTTCAAATTAACGTCACAGAAATCTGAACCCAGCCGTATATTGATATATATCCGTAACTGAAGTGGCCGAATTTAGGTAGAACTGATCGTAAATTTAGGAAAGCTCCATCATTTCATTAGCATTATTCAACAAGTTATATTTCTCATTGAACTAAAAAGCCAAGTCCTCTGCTAAAAGATTTTCACGCTCGTTTTATTTTTTTATAATTTTATAATATTATGTAATGGAAGATCAGCAGCAGCCCATTGTTATGCTCACACGGGGGTGCACGGGAACTTTTCCATCAATACACAGCATTGAGTTCATCCTCTGAAATGTTTTCCATAGAATAGGACGCGTGGCAGGCAGAGGCTGAAATATTTTATCCAGGATAAAATCCATCGCGGATCTACGCTCCGTCCGGTGAAATATATTTGGCAACGCAATGGTAATGTAGCCGCGGGCTGCCAGGGGGAGACAGCCGCGGGCGGGTGTGGTGTGGGTGTCGGCCGTGAATTACCGACAGTGAAATTTTGACTTGGTGTGCGACACGATGCATACTGGATATTGTTGTACGTGATGGCAGTTAACTCTTTGCCTCAGTCTACTGCATATACGTAGCATTTCAAACAGTGTTATTCTCATAAAAAGTTAGTTGGTAAATAGTGAAGGGCTGCTAAATGGCACCTTGAAATTGTTGCGCATGATTGCAAACTTATGGAAAAATATTGTAATTTTGACAGTATAATTTACATGAATTCCTGGAAATTTTTGTGGGTGTGGTTGGGATGTTACGGTCAACTCAACTGGGTAAATTTAGAGTAAGAGTGGGAAGCCTGACTTTGAAATTTTAATATGCGGCTATAAAATGAAACTATTGAAAGACTTGTGCGTGAGTTTAAACTAATTGTCAACAGGAATCATTAATTGTGTAGGGCCACAAAATATATCACTTGAAACTGTCGTTCTTGGATGTGAATTATTTCTACAGCGTGACTTTCAGCCTGAAGTACAAATTATAAACGCGAAATTTTATGTACGAGACTGTAAATAAAAAATCGGAGCTTTTGATGACTATAAAATCTAATAAAAAAAAATTTGTGCTCAGAAATTCTGCTTCACTCAACTTTTAAATAGGTACCATGGCAATAAAGAAAATCCATTATTGATGTATCAAAACCAAAGTGTTAATATCAGTGAGAAATAAGAAAGTTTTTAGTTAAATTCTTCAAGAGGCAAAGCTGATTGAAGGAAGGTGGGGGGGGGAGGAGGATGTGGAACTGCTTCACTGGGTTGGTGACAAATTCGAGGCAATGCGAGCGTCAGCAAGGAAAAAGTTCAAGGCTACCCAAAAAGTTGATGACCAATTTGTCACCAGACAAGAGATTATTCCAGGTTTTCAGGGAATCAGGTGACAAAATTCGTATGACAAGAGTGCCAACGAGCACAAGAGTAGTGGGTAATGTACTGAAATGCGTGTTTTTGAGGGTAGGTTCCCCTCACGCCCCCGGGTCATCGCGCCGCCCCTTCCGGTTTCCCAGGCCCCGCCCACTCCGGTTAGCGCCCCCCCTGACCCCCGCTAAACCGGTAGTGCATTGGCCGTTACAAACCGGAAGCTCGNTAAGTCTGTCATGAATGTCATCAATAAATATGTTGAAAAGCAACGGTGAGAGAAGCCCACCCTCTCGGATTCCATTAGAAGTACGGAAGCCCTCAGAGAATGACTTACCCCAGCGCACACTGCACTCTTGATTCCTGTACCAGAATTTTAGTAAGCCAACAATAGGCCGAAGGGCCCCTTTGTCTAATAGCTTTTTGAAAAGCGTCCAGTGATTCACCCTATCAAATGCTTTTTTCGCATCTAAGAAACAAGCATACACGCATGAGCCGTTCGAGACATAATGCGCATGATTGCAAACTCATGGTAAAATATTGTAATTTTGATATTATAATTAAAATGAATTCCTAGAAATTTTTGTGAGTATTTGGGATGTAACCGTCTACTGAACTGGGTAAATTTAGAGTAAGAGTGGAAAGCCTGGCTTTGAAATTTTACGATGCGGCTATAAAATGAAACTATTGAAAGAGTTGTGCGTCAGTTTAAACTAATTGCCAACAGGAAATCATCGTGTAGGGCCACAAAACACATCACTTGAAACTGTCGTTCTTGGATGTGAATTATTTCTAAACCGTAACTTTCAGCCTGAAGTACAAATTATAAACGCGAAATTTTATGTACGAAACTGTTAATAAAAAATATCAGAACTTTTCATAACTGTAAAATCTAATAATAAAATTATGTCCTCACAAACTCTGCTTAACTCAACTTATAAATAGGTACAAATGAAGAAAATCCATTATTGACGTATCAAAAGGAAAGTGTCAATATTAATGAGAAATAAGAAAGTTTTTAGTTAAATTCTTCCTGAGGCAACGCGTTCCAAGATTGCAGGAGGGGGGGGGGAAGGAGGGGGAACTGCTTCACTGGGCTGGTGACAAATTCGAGGCAATGCGAGCGTCAGCAGGGAAAAAGTTCAAGGCTGCCCAAAAAGCTGATGACCAATTCGATGCCAACATGTAAGCAGGTAAAAGGTTAAAAGTTTCCAGGGGAATCAGGTGACAAAATTCGTATGACAAGTGTCACCAGGCAAGAGGTTGTTCCAGGTTTGCTGGGAATCAGGTGACAAAATTTGTATGACAAGTGTCACAAGGCAAGAGGTTGTTCCAGGTTTGCTGGGAATCAGGTGAAAAAATCCGCATGACAAGTGTCACCAGGCAAGAGGTTGTTCCAGGTTTGCTGGGAATCAGATGACAAAATTCGTATGACAAGTGTCACCAGGCAAGAGGTTGTTCCTGGTTTGCTGGGAATCAGGTGACAAAATCCGCATGACAAGTGTCACCAGGCAAGAGGTTGTTCCAGGTTTGCTGGGAATCAGATGACAAAATTCGTATGACAAGTGTCACAAGGCAAGAGGTTGTTCCAGGTTTGCTGGGAATCAGGTGACAAAATCCGTATGACAAGAGTGTCAGCAGACAAGAGGCTGCCCCAGGTTTCCCGGGAAACAGGTGACCAAATCCTTGGCAAAAGTGTCAGCAGACAAGAGGCTGCCCCAGGTTTCCCGGGAAACAGGTGACCAAATCCTTGGCAAAAGTGTCAGCAGACAAGAGGCTCAAGGTTTCCCAGGGAAAGTTTCGTGAGCTCATTTCCCTCGCCGCTGCTGGTGCTAGTCCGGGAAATCCACTCGGCATTAGCATTTAAAATGTCTCGCTATGATAAGAGATCCGAGAGGCTTCTGCTTAGCATCACCAGAGTTTGAGGAACAGAAGCAAGTTTTGTGGAAAATTCGCTAACTTTGAGACTTGTGAAAAATGCGTTCGGCATCCCCAGAGAGTGAGGAAACAGGACAGATTGGCGGCGACCAGTTCGTTCATTCGCCTGCAGTATTTCTTAACGCCTTGAATGCTGAGAACTCATAAATGAATTTTTCAAAATGCCTTGTTTTTTTTCTGGAAAACTTGAGATTCTCGAATCTGCTGCAACTGGTAAACTAATTTAACTTATATAACTATATACCTAGTAAAATAAAGAAAATTGGCAAAACTTTGTTTCAAAAGCAATTGGAAAAATAAAATTTCACAGAAAAAAGTGTGCATGAGTTGTCCAACTCTAAGAAACGCCTCAGCTGAGGAAATGATCTAAATTGAATGCTTTCAGACCAAGCTAATGTAAAATTATTCAAAATTTACAGGAAGTCTAGGAATAAAATTTCTTTTAATTTATTGTGCCAATTTGAGGCGTGTAACAGACGTAATAGACGGGACAAGGGTAGAAACGACTCTGACGAGTTTCCTCTTGTCTTCAGACTTTGGAAAGAAGAAGAAGAAGGTGAGAACGGACTATCAAAAAGACACGTTATGAAACAAGATAAAAATAGGTAAGAATGGAAGTGTGAAAGACAGAGTAAAGCCCGGTTCCCACGAAACAACTTTCGTTGCCGCTAGCAGCCTAGAGGCAACTCAACTCATCCTTTTGCGTAGCTGCGGCAGGGCTCCAGCTTAAGCAAAATTTAACTGTATAAAAAATTGTCAATATTCTCAGCCGCTACTGAAAGTTTTGCACCATAGCAAGTGGCAATAATGAACTTTCAACAATTGCTCTAAAATTTTGAGCAGCTCAAGTCAACAGAGATTGATATTTTGAGAATTAGTGTTGGATGTTCATAGAAGTTATGCTGAAGTTAAGGCCACTACTGAGCAGTCGTATTAGTTGAGTTGCCCTAGGCTGCTAGCCAACGAAAGCTGCTACGTGGGCACCGGGCTTAAGAAATGTTAGAATATTTAGAATTACAGGAATAGAGGAAAATAGAGGGCAGCTTCTCCAGGGCAGGTGAGAGAATGGAGCTTCGACAACCTGAGACCTTATTAAGAGAGTAGTGTGTTTGTATGTCTGTTCAAGAGGGTAGTGTTATGTCCATCGAGGATGCAGTAGTGTGATAACCAAGGATGCAGTAGTGTTATAACCACAGAGGATGCAGTAGTGTGATGACCACAGACCACCGAGGATGCAGTAGTGTGATAACCAAGGATGCAGTAGTGTTATAACCACAGAGGACGCAGTAGTGTGATGACCACAGACCACCGAGGATGCAGTAGTGTGATAACCAAGGATGCAGTAGTGTTATAACCACAGAGGACGCAGTAGTGTGATGACCACAGGCCACCGAGGATGCAGTTGTGTGATGATTACAAAGGATGCAGTTGTGTGATGACCACCAAGGAAACATTAGTGTTATGACACCGAAGATGTAGTAGTGTGATGACCACCGAAGATACAGTAGTGCAATAATTATCGAGGACGCAACACAAGAAAAAAAAAATATCGCAAAAATATACGTCTCAGCCTCTCAAAATTTTCGAAGCCACATGTCCTCGAAGCTTACGGATAACTCACATATCAAATGCTCTCGGTACCTTGAATACTAATTTTTACTTGTGGGTTTAGTTTTCCATTTCGTTATTTACGGAAAGCCACTACACGTAGATCAGTCAAGGGTTTCTTATATTAAATTGCTTCAATTAAAACTTTTTTCTGGCTCTTAGCACTGCCGCTGTCACCATTCCCCTTACGTTCGTCATTAACGGTAAGAATTTTTAATTCATTTATAACAGAGTAATCAACACAAATTTCACCAGCGTACCAATCTGGTCGTAAGCCTAATTGTTCGAAAATCGAATCGTAACTGCAATGTGCGCTAGTCGAACGTTCGTAGCCCGAATTCCTGACCTGAATATCAGTAACTCTAATTATCGCAACCCTAATTTTCGTTGCTCCATTTTTCATAAACTCATGAAATAGGAATGATTGTAACTGAGATGTTCGTAACTCGACTGTTCGTTTTCCTATGAATAATAGGGTTCTCGCACTTTCTTATTCAATAAGTAATGATTGATTATTTCAATGCCAATTTGCATTCTTGCAATATAAACTTCATAGCAGAAAATTAATGTGAGTGGGCAACATAGGGATGCATTTGTAAAGTACTGAAAGTTGCTAATACTAACAACAATGCTATTGAATTTAAGTATAACTATAATTAATA
>LQNS02000211.1:9805889-9841201 GCA_001587735.2 Parhyale hawaiensis | reverse complement strand
ATATATATATTAGTCTGTAAGGATCTTCTATAGAGAGGAGGGAGCCAGAAGCCTCGTCCGTGAAGCTCAAGAGTCTCATATGGCTGTCAGCCAGTCGCGTATGCACTAATCGTATATCAGTAACTCCGTTTGTCTGCTGCTCCCCGTGAAACTCACTGCTCCCCTATCACTTCCACCCATGAGATTCACGTTCAAACGCATCTCACAGCTGGTTGAGTCGCTGGTGAATCTGTGAATGGACCGCAGGGCTCTCTCCTCTATTGAAGCTCCTTAATTGTGTCCATCCAATAAGTGGTCGCAGGAGTTGAGCAAGAATCATAATTTTTTGTAGGGAGTTAGGTGGGTTGACCTAAATGTGACCCATGCCAAAAAACGTGGCCCAGCTGGCCATTAAAAATGACGACGCTGAATTTGCCTCCGCCCCGGCGAATTTGCCTCTACCGTGGCAGATCGTGGAGGCGTTCTATTTTTCCTATGTTATTATTGAAGAGCTAGGTATAATTATATTCGCTAATTTTATGCCTCCGTTTCCCGCATGTGATGGTCTAACGCCACGAGGCGTTCTAATTTATTACACATAGTGTTGTGTAATTCGATGCTCGTATGCTCGTATTTTAATCATATACAGAAAAACGCAATTTAAAACGATTTTCAGGAGTGACAAAAACCTCAAAACTCCTTCGTTTGCGAGAGATGAAGACCTGAAATACTTAAGGGCGGCGGCGGGGGGGGGGGGTTTGCGAAATTTAAAAGTTCTCTTACTTGTGGACCGGTTTAAATGATACTTGGTATAGAGATATAAAATCGGGAAAAAAATTTCTTTTTTTCTTTATTTTTTTTTTCATTTTCCAAAATAGAAAGCGAGTTAGTCGAAGAAAACGTCAAACAGAGGGGGCTGTTGGAAACCCTAGGTTCTCCTATAGTTTTTGAACTACAGAGATGATTTTTAGTATCAAAAGAAGCGGAATTTGATTTTCTATAAAATAAAAAAAAATTCGGTTTGATTTTCGAATTAGGAGACGAGTGACAGCACAATTTTTAGAAAACAACCTGTAGTTTTTCATTTTTTTGAAAATCAAACCGAAAATTTTATCCTGATAGAGGATCAAATTCCGTTTCTTTTGATACGAAAATCATCTCTATAGCTCAGAAACTGTAGAAGTACCTATGGTTTGGTTTTCTCCAGCCCCCCTTTTGCCGTCTTCTTTGAATAACTCGTTTTCGATTGGGAAAATGGAAAAAGTACAGGAGTTAGCACAATTTCTTTTTCGATTTTACATATCTATGCCAAGTTTCATAGTTTCATTCAAATCGGTCCACAAATAAAAACTTTTCATTTTCGCCCGAACCCTCCCCTTAAGTGTATCAAATCGTCATTTCTCGAAAACGAAGGAGCTTTGAGATTTTTGACATTCCTGGAAATCGTTTTATTTTGCATTTTTCTATATTTGGTTAAAATATGTGCCTCGACTTACACAACATCCTTTATAGTGGATTGTGACTAGAGAAGCAATTCATCCAGTGTACGCGCTGCGTTCTTCATGTCACGGCTCTGAACACAGGTTACAATATTACAGAGCTCGGCATCTCCGATTAGGGTACGATGTGACGATGGCAAAATCGATAGTACGATAGCCATCGCCATCGTATTTACGATGGAGAATGCAATACCATCGCTCCATCGCCATCGGAACCAAAAATCGCCAATTTTTATTTGCAATAGCCTACGATGAAATAACCATCGATGATGGCCATCGTAGGGCGTCACAATCTGCGATGGACCATCGCATTAAGATACCTAGTTTAAAAATACAAGGATCTCAAACCACAAACATCGAATAAAAGCAGCATCTCTTATGACTTCGGCCTGTGTGCAATTTTCACACCGGTAATACTATTCCTACCTGATAAAAGATGTGAAATATTAGGCCCAGGTTTAATTGAAGCCTGCTTTACAAAGTTTGTTAATGCTACAAATCTAATAACCTTTCAAGACCTTAATAGTAATTGACATTGCTAGATCTGGGGAATGTATTAAAATAAACGGTAAATTTTCCGAATAGGCCAGCAATGATATCTAATATTTTTCTTGACATACGGTATATAGGTAAAATAGGGCATTCTAAGACTTTTCAAGAATTAAGCTTTCGTTCGGAAATACTTAGTGCTCGAGATATTTGACTTTAGAGTTCCCATTGTCTCTCGTTTGAGATCTGCCATTACGGCCGTGTCTCGCCAACTAGAACAAAGCCTCATAATAGTTTTTCGGCTATAACGTAGCTCTTACTCATTTAGGTTAGGCAAGTAAGGACTGCGGTTCTGATAATGTCTTACAAGAAATAAATAGATATATAAAACAGCGTACAGTGATATCTCTTTAGCCGTAAAGGCGGGAACCTTGAAGATAAATATTTCGAAAACTAAGCATTTACGACGAAAACGTTATGAACGAAAAACTTCTTAGAATGTTTCATTTTACCTAAATATGTCAACAAAAAAACACTAGATGTGATTAACGTGCACTTCGGAAAACTGATCGTGAAAAACTTCTTAGAATGCGTTATTCTACGTTCATATTTCATTAAATTAAGCTCGCGATTGCACGATTAACTCTAGATTGCACAATTAGTTAAAGACTTAATAGGACGTGTTCGAACACGTGTACGATCATCGCGCCTTTGTTGATCAACAATATAGATCTCAGCATGGTCGTAATGGCGAGTGTGACAGAGAAACAATGCGAACTTTAAAGTCAAATATCTCGAAAACTAAGCATTTATGGGGGAAACGTTATTCATGAAAAATGTCTTAGAATGCCTTACTTTCTCCAAATATGCCAACAAATATATTAAATGTCATTACTGACCTCTTCGGAAAATTTGCCGAATAAACAGTAATCCAGTCGTTGTTTTAAAGTTACTAAAAAACAAATGTTTCACACTCGCAGGGCTGTTTTTCTGTAGTTTTAGCCTTACTTCATTATTTCATCGGCATTGGAAGTGCAACCGATGATGATGATGCCCATCGTATGTCATCGCCGAGGGGATGTTCAGCCATTTCATCGGACCAGTGCTTCCGCAAAACACCATCGCCGATGGAGAAAATTACCATCGCCGATTGTTTGATACAAATTTCATCGGACCATCGCTATTGCCGATGGATTTTCACGATGTTTCATCGTAAAATCGTAGTTCATACGATGGTGATGGTCTTCACGCCATCGCCATCGTATAATGGGCGATGGCCATCGTGCCAGGCTCTGAATCAAGCACTACATCAAAAATTTCCAAAATCGCTTACACTAAGGCAATACTTGAAACGATGGGAATTAAAAAGGTTCTTGAGACTGCGATGAAAATTGTTGAAGAGTTTTAGGTTTTATTGGGAAGATGCTAGTGTGTGAACCTAATCAAGTGTGATAATGTTCTCCGCGGATTGTTCCTGCCAACTTTGACTTGAGTTTGAACTACAATGCAGGTAAACTAGTAATGCAGTAGTCTAAACGTTGCGCGAGGGGTTTGTCACTTACTTCACTGCGCGTTGAAATTATTGAACTTTCGATAAGTTCCAGTGTTTTTCGTGCTACTTTCTGATGAGGCGAAAAAGAATGCTAGATATCTGTTCATATCTGAATTCTAGGTTGATTAATCCTTTTCGGCTGCTACTACCAAAGACACCGAGACAAGGTCTATCACTGTTTTAATATTTTGTTGTGACGTGAATGATGCCACAGGCCTCGGCTGGAGCTGGAGGTATACATCATATATATCATATTAAGTAGAATTGAGTATTATTGGTTCAGCAATCTTGCTTTGACCAAAATTTTCTTAGAACGTTTTGAACTCCTCTTCCTATGCAACACAACTGTTTTTTTCTTAAACATTGCAACAGTAAAACCTTTAAAAGTAGAATAAAAATAATCCAAAGTCAGTGTGAATAACACAAAATGCGACATTTGTTTGTTTTGAAGTAAAAAATAGTAAACGTCCTGAGAAGCAAAATACTAGTGGAAACCAATTGCTTCGGGGGAAACGCAATACAGTTAGTGTTAGTGCAGTTCATGAATCTATGCTTCTGTTGGAGGCTGGAGAGTCTGTTACGTTGAAGAAATTAATCAGGGGGCATTTTGACTTGCATGGCAAAAATTTGCAAAGTCATAATTCGTAGGAGACATTATAAATTATGTCATGGATGTCTGGTGCTGAAATTTGTTTTATTTCACTCGGCGCTGTTCCTCTTCAACGCGAACACGCTTCCTATACACATTTGTGTATAGTAAATGCTCTTCCTAGGAGAGTGATTTTTAACTTATGCACTGCTTGGAAAAGTAGAGTTGGTTGTTAGTTACCTAGGTGTTTCGAGCATCCAACGTAAGAGGACATCTTCAGTATAATAATCTGTGATTGTCTTCTGGACTTTTAATTTTGGGCTTGCTTATAGATGTCTTTGTCACGTATACCTGAAAACAAAGATAACTTTTTTGTGTTAACATGTAGTAAGTGGTAAGGCTCCTAATAATACTATTCATTCTATTACCCTAATGAAAAATAGACATTGCAACGCAATGTTAACATCGGTACTCTGAGAAGGGGCCAATATTAGTCCCACTGTGAAATTGCACAATAAGAAGTGACTAACAATTGGGAAACAGTCAGAGCAGATAAGAGTAAATGCCAATGTTCATGTCATCACGTCAATTGCTTTGAAGTCGAATTAATGGCAGTGGAATTGGCTCTCGGTGCCGCTCCAATTCTTTGCTGTAGCGCTGACGCTCAGACACTGCGACTCGCATGCATTTTTGGAATATCAATGGGGTGAACGCAAGCAGTGGCAATGTCGCCGTGGAGTGCAGTCCTGGTCGGCCCAACTCAAAAGGTAAAAATCGCTCCCTCGAACTTGAAATATGACAGTCGGTGGGGCAGTTTGACGGCCAAATAACAGGGAAAGAAAGAAAGGCCTGAGAGCTCGGTATGGAAATGGGGTATCAAATTTTGAAGCACGTATGCCGAAATCGACGAGAATGCGACAATGAAAAATACAAAAATCTGGTAGACTTGAAGCCAACGTGAGTAGAAGGGTGAAGTGTAGGATGCAAGATTGTGGTAGAACAGGGTCAGGATTAAAAAAGTAAAGGATTGACAGATAACGGGTTCTGATGGAAAGACGATATCTTAATTTGTCGCACGTATAACGAAATGGAAATGCGTGAGATATTTTAATGATGCTAAATGTGATCAGTTACCGTCAAAAATAAAAAAAGAAAGGTAGATATGATTTGTAGATGTGGAATTGGGAGATCGACTTTTGATATACTCCTCTGTCAAAACTGATATGAATAGTGATAGATACGAGCGAAATCCAGTTGAGATATATATAAGTGGTGAGTACAGAATTTTTAGTGATAGACATCAACATCTATAACAATGGAAGAATACTGTAGGTAGAATTCTGTTCAAAGTACTTGAAAAATGAGAGAAAAGATTAGGAATGACGATCTGTAGGCCCTCGCATTGGACATAGAATACTTACAAGTAGAGCGTAAGGATCATCGCTTGTAATGCCACTCATAGATCAACATTGCGTTGCAGAGGCTAGGAATTTTTCAAATATTGCTTTAGGAAAACGAATGAGAGTATTGCCATTATCTACTGTTGTAAAAGCATCCAGTAAAGGCACAGCCCACTGCCCATTCTCAGACGACATCGTAGTAAAGAAAGAATTAATTTGTTTCATTGCAAGTAAAGCGACGACTGTCATCCCTGTGAGGTTGAAGCAATGGGCCAAATATCACCATAGCCGACAGACGGTGCCGTGTGGGAATGTACTTGGTTATAGCTCACCGACCTCCAAACTTTTGCTTCGCAATTCATTTACCAGAGCTCGACATAAGTGACTGTAAGTGGTTAAGCCACCAGAGGTGTTAAGGGAGTTTTCGCCTCTCAATAAGGGATGGCATTTTGCCTCTAATTGCCGAGCAATTTAGCAATTGCGAAAATTAGGAAACTTGGCAATGGAGGAGTTTTGCCGCTAGACAATTAGTTTAATTGCGCCTGCACGCGGCCACGCTCTCCTACAGAGCGAGGTACTAGTTGAGATTTCTAAGCTTTTGCCAGTTGTAGAGCTTAAGAAACCTTGACTTTTGGAGGTGCTTGGACAAATGTGATTTGCCAAGGATATACACAGTTTGTGCAAGTTTCCGGAATCAATAATTAATGGATACTGTTTGTAAGGACGGTTCTATGCCCTACATCGGGTAGAGCGATGGAGCTCTAAGCAGTTTACCAGATGAGCATCTCCCGAATATCGTGACTTTTCATTTCAGTGAATAACACATAGCCAAGCACAAGGGAATTTATTATAAATCAAGTATGAACGAAAAATGCATGATGGACTAATAGTGATAAACGCTGAGTAATCTGCAGCATTAAAAATATCTACTTTAGAAACATAATGCCAAAAATATTACGCAAAGGTTATTTAGATTTGCTCAGAGCACACCTGTTGCAGGTCCAGAGACCGTTTCCCTGATCTCACGACAGGGACATGCGCACCGACAACTGCCATATAGATACATGACAAAAAAATTACACATACATACTAACTGACGTTACTTTGCCTACAAGTACAAACACTACTGTAAATAGTCCTGCCATGCATGAACGGCGCTTACACTGTTATTCCATAAATCAAATTTAACTCCGCTTATTCTATGCTGCCCAAGAAAGACCGAATGGTCGCGATTTGAATGGTGGAATTATTGCTGAGAATAGCTGTAATTCATGGTTATTGTAGACGACAAGGGGTTAGCGCTCCAATTGAACGTTAACTATCCTAGAAACACCACTAGTTAGAACTTACACAATTAGTTCCACTGAATGCTAGGGAGTTAAACCTTCCCTTATTTTGCGGAGGAAAGATAAAACTGGAAATACGCAAAAAGAAGGAAGATGGCTCGTGTTTTCCCAACTTTGAAATTGTGGATGGAATAATATGAACGGCAAACAGTGACAAGATATTGTGATAATGCAGTTACTGCGCCCTCCACATTTAGATATTTTTTATACGGCGTTAAGAAATAGGGACTGCGTAGATGAGAGAAAGCGAATAGAGAGCCATGAAAGACGATTAAGCAAGACTACTCCTATAGCCATAACAAGGAAGACACAGTAAATGAACTCAGTACGCTGCCTAAATATTTCTGAAATCAAGGAAAAAACAGGAAGCAACTAATTAGGTAATGTGAACCACGAGGAACACTTACATATGACTTTAGTGCAAAGTGCGCAGCAAAACAAAAGTTTTTTTTTTCGAAAGGAAGATGCCTTTACTTTTTTAACATTCATTCTGCGTTTCTTCTTTTCAGACGATCTCGTAACTGGATTTCATGCACTATTGAAAGCGAACTTTTTACTTCTTCACGAGACCAAAATGTTTTTTCTACGCAAATCCATCAGACTGCCGCTTGCTCTTGGACTTTTTCTGCCGGCGCACAAAGCTCGTTGCTACCCAGCACAAAAAAAAAATATAAATTTTTTGCAGCACAAGGCATGCATAGGAGCGGCGGCACTGGAGTGAGTGAGCCTTGCTGAGCTGGAAAGGATCGCGACAGGAGAAAGAGAGCGCGGAAAAGGCGGCGATATGAGGAGACGTTGTTTAGCTCCAGCAATGCGTCTACCCATGGGTGCACCAACTGCGGTGCATGAACCTTCGACCAGAGGGAGCGTGAGTTCATATGAACTTGTGTGAATAACCTACTTCTTCTTCTTCAAGATTCGCGTATTATTAATTATCATTTATGTTGAGGAAGAGGAAGTAAACCGCCATATAGGATTTTCATGAGACGTGCTGGAAGTGAAAAGTATCAAGTAATTTCGTCGAAGCAATTTATTTTCGTTACAATATCGCATCATGAAGCTGATCGTTAACAAAGCTCAAATTATTTACTGAAAAATTGGACATTCGCAGAGACCTTTGACTTCCACAAAGGTTTGTGGACTAACTCAGTTGTCAGTCACCCAAGCTTGTTCGGCGAGATAGATGTAAATTTATTGAACCCTCTCCCGCACGACAGCCGAACTTGAGACCGTACCAGGCACGCTTGCCATTTTCTACCTAAATTTGTGTATCTATACTGGCCCGACACACCAGTCTTGCGGAAATGGCCATAACTCTTTTGTTATTTGACGTAGAGTGAAGAACTAAAAACACAAGTACTCACAGAAAGGCTTGGACTGTCCAATGAGCTAATAATGAACTTTGCTAATGGAGCATTTCTTCTTTTTCACGACCGTTTGTTTTTTAACAGGCGCGAGGGTTAAACACAGTGGTATAATATCATGACTCAGATTTTATTTTTTCCTAGAGGCAGATCAACTATAATAAAGACTTCTCTTGTAAGTGAAATCCGAGGGAAGCAGTGTTAATAGAAAAGGAAATTATAGGCCAATATTCTATTTGCAGCTAGAAAATGGTTGCGTTTTCTCCGCTGCTTCAGAAACCTTGGGAAAAACACACAGTCTGTTGTTGCTGAGCCTATTTCATTTACATTAGAGACGACTTTGTGCCAAACTCGTGACTTCGGTCGTTGTTTTATGTATCAAGTGACTGCGTGGATTTCATTACCGGGATTTGTGTTTGGTTGTATAGGACTGCAAACACTCAAGCCAGAAGGGAATATTTTTTAGTGGAACTTCTAAGTAACGTGCAGCGCTTCTTGAGTTTCTTTAATGCTTCAGTTGTGATTACCAGTTCTTTGGCTCCCAGGCGTGGTATAATCGTATTTAAACATTTAATTTCAGCTAATACAATTTCTGTGCTTCATAAATTAAATGCAACTGGCACAATTACATCACTTATTTACAGACATTATGCCAACAGTAAAGTTGTGAAAATAAACTAACCACACTTATGTTATGTTCTGAAAGCAAAAGTAGACATTCTGCCCCTTGATGACCGAGACAGTACATCCCTTTCTTCTTTCTCGTCACGTGAGAATCATCAGTTATAAGTTTTAGTGTCATAACATTATTCTAAAGCTTCAGTAAGTGCCATTCCGAAGATGGAGGAAGACGACGTGACCCCTCTTTAGGTTGTGAGGCCTTGTCTTCACCGACATCTTGATAGGTAAAGTGAGCTCAATGACGGTCTCATTTAATGTTACTTCCTATAAAACCAAGCAATTCATAAGGCTCAGCATGAGGATAATGTTGGGTGTGAAGCATGCAGATGAGAGCCGCTTCTTTGCCTTCTCAGCGCTGTTGGGCATAGAGCTGAATAAATTAATGTATGACGACAAAGGTCACCGACAAATATATTCATGGCACTTCAGAAGAGAATACGTGATGATTTTGTAGAAATGAGTCACCTTTAACTTCCAGAGGGAATAAAAGTCGCGAAATTTTGGATTTTTCGAAGAAGTACACGACTAGCCTACCTTCTTATCTCTTTATTATATAGCTTCTGTATACAATATATACCTCATAATGTCAGCCTTACGGGAAAGGTCCTAGAAGAAACTTCACTCGACTGTAAAGTGAGGCAGCCGGTGGCCAGGGAGATTCATAGGCGAGCTGAATCAGAGCAGCAGTTCTGTGCTTGAGGGAAGCTGTGGTTACCTCCCATTAGCACTTTGGGGACTCCTGCTGTGAGGGGACGTTTCGTGTGACATTCCTTAACAATGGACATTGGTAGAGGGGAGCTCAGATGGTTAGCCAGCGATAAATCCTCGCAGTCAGTTAATCAATGCATAAATGGTGGATGATGGATAGAAAGCAGAGAAAAGTTGGAGGCAAAACACTTATGCAAGAGTTATTAGAATTGCGAAAAAATGGAATTTTGTTATTTAAAATCTATTATCAGTGAAAATGATGAAAGACTTTCCTGAATCTTTAAGACCTGCTTTCACGAAAAGATTTATGTTGTTGAGTATCATTTGTATTCTACAATAATATTACCGCATTGATGAAGCATGGCCACTGAGGTGGTATTCAACTAAGCAGTTTGTTTTTTTTATGTAGGGGCCAGCAATTAGCTATGGACTCGAGTTTTCTAAAAAACAAAAGCATTGCAGCTGTATAAATAAGTTTTCGCACATAAGTAGTGCTCTAAAATCATGTTTTCTTCCATAGATTAAGTAGTCGAGTTATCATGGGTGTAAAACTCATTACGTATGTAGGAAGATAAAGCAAAAATCAATTTTTTTGTGAGTGGAGATAAATTTTCACTTTCTTTTAATACATACCGTATTACATTTTGAGCTGATCATGGAAAATTTATTTATTTTTCTAGCAAGTTTAATTTAAATTTTCTTAAACACTTTACCTTACATAAAACTAGTCACTTACAATTACATCGCCAAATAAAAAATCAATGTACTCGGTAGCATAATTTACTCTTCTTCCCTTCTTTTATGACACTGGTTGTTTACTGATTAGAAATCAAAGAAGCCCAATGGTCAACAACCAAAAAAAAAAAAATGTTCATGTCTTTTTCAACTAACATAAGGTACTTCCGATGAGCTGAATGCGAAAATGGCACACGTTTCTCCGTATTAATTCAGCTTTGTATGCTACAATGATGATAAAAAAATCTTATGTTGTTACAGAATCCATATGTTTGGCTCTCGTTTTATATTATATACGAATTTGTTATATGCAAATTTCGCTCCTATGCGAATGGAAAATTGCGACCACTGATTCTTTTTATGCGGGAAAATTTGCTCTTATGCGAAAAATGCCTGTTGTGAGCCGGAGCAATGCCAGAATAGAGTATCATGTTTCTTGCTTATTTACAGGGGTTTTCATAAAAGTTGTTGAAATTCGTGTTATATACCATTGCTGCTGAGTTTTAGCTGTGCTTCAGTGCAGTATTATTCTGGGCTGCCTTCTATTATTTATCCAACTTCATCTTTAAATCAAACAATAAGAAAGTAGAAAATGTTCAGAGAACTCATTCAAGAAAACTTCTAAGACTGGGCTTAGCATCTAATAAAATGCCAGAAGATGTGATATTTAACTTCCCTTCAAGGATCTGATCTTCTAAGGAAAAAAACATCTTTCTAAACGTTAGAAATGCGGGCTTCCTCCTCGTCGACTCAATTATCATAAGTATTCTAAAAAAGTGTCAGATTTACCATTTAGTGCGGTAAAAATAATGGGCCATAGAACGTAACACGCTCTACACAATGATGATAGACTCAACGTGTCCTAATTCAGTTTATGCATGCGGCCTGCTCGCTTGTTTGCCCTGACTGCACGCAGAGCAGAAAAAATAATAATTACTGACCGAGTGATGATACCACATGAGTTACTGGACGTCCGATATATCGGATACAGGCCTTATAATAATGTATCAGGTTGGTGCGAAAGTAATTACCGACTTAGAAAAATATTAGGTAAAGAAATGTTTTAGTTGGCGTACCACGGTGGAATGGGCTACATTTAGGTGTTCTGTAAGTTCCTTAGTGGTAATGGTAGCATTCTGCAAAACAAAAGCATTCAGTATTGCCGAATCATGTTTTTATTTTATTTTCTTACTGTTCATTCAAAGTTAAATCATTCGCTACTTTGGAAGCGAGAAAACCACCTCCAGAAACTTCTTTCATTCACTGCAACAACCTCATAAGTGTTCTGAATAGATTTTGTTGCCACACTTGCATCAGCACCTTCATGAAAATCGTCGAATAAACTTTCTCATACGCGACAGTTAGGTGGAACATATGTATGGTGAAGTTTTTGAAAATTATGGGCAAATGTTAGATAATCTCAAACAAAATTATACAAAGTAAACACAGAGTTATTTAATATAATACAAGAATAGGTTAAAAAATATAAATTTGGTCTGGAAGATTTGTTCAGGAAATATGACTTTACTTCTATACCAACATGATGCATTAGGGTGCCAATAGCGCACAGAGGGAAATTTGCAGAACCAATATATATGAAAGACCTTAAGGTGGGATGCAAAGTAGTACAAAATTTGAAATGAATTGGCTTATATAGATCGAGAAGTGAGGCAAGTGAATTGAAACTTGTGCTGCATATGTATACATACACACACGATGAATGAATAAATAAGTACCAATAACTATAAATAAGTATATTACCCCATAATGTCATTCATTTCTTCATCCAATAAGTCATCCACCTCTTTCCATCGACATCAATCCAGCAATCTATTCATCCATCCATCCATCCATACACAGCCATTCATCGATCCACCTCCATCCATTCACATCCATTAATCCAGCCAGCGATGCATCCGTGCTTCCATTCATTACTATCACCCTCGAATGAAGTGAGAGAGGTGATAATGTTTTTTTCATTGAAGATTTAAATAAATATATACATATATTTGTCTGTCCATCTAAAAAGTGGTAGATGGAGTTGAAAAATGTTCATGATTTTTTTGCAGAGTCTGGTGTGTTCACCTACATGTGACCCATGCAAAAAAACTAGAATTAGTTGGCCATAAAAAATGACGGCGATGAAAGTTGCACCCACCGCGGGTGATGGTCTTACGCCACAAGGCTTTCTGATTTATTCTTCCGTTCATTCGCCTGCCCGTCCTTCATTCGTTATAACATTCATTTATTTCATCAATGGCTGTTTCGTTAACATATCGTTCAAGACTATGTTTAATACTTCATTCGATGCGTTATTTAATACTTCATTCAGTACATCATTTGATACTTCATTCAATGCTTAGTTCGATACTTTTTTCCTTCCTTCATGTGCCATTTCATGCATCCGATACTTCAATCATTACTTTGTTCGATATTTCATTCGATGCTTCAATTGATGCCATTCGATACTTCATTAAATACTTCACCCATTTAATGCTACATTCAATAGTTCATTCATTCAATTTTAAAGCCAGTCAGAACTTCATTCAATACCTATAACAAGCAGTCATGTGACTCCACATTAATAAATTAACACATTCATAAATTTACGCATTCTGAGCTCCATGTTGTGAATGAGTAGTCGATCAGCCTCGATAATTAATTTTATTATCACTGCATTTTGTAGTTTGTAGCCACAATAAAGGCGATCTCACAGAGGAAAGAAGGAGGGATATGCGGTATATCGATAGCAACATGGAACCCATGCACGGGGATGTTCCCACACAGCTAGGCTCCACGCACATGGGAATAGCAAGTCAGGAAAGAGAAAGAAGAACAGAGAAAACTAATATCAATTTGGGGTATAAAAGTGGAAGGAAGCAAAGTGAGCACGAAGGAAAGACGTCTCGAAAGCTTAACTAAAACTTTAAAGGTCGCCCCAAGCGTCGCTGCTTCCCATAGCATAGGACGGTTGAGCCTACTAACGTCACTCTCTGGCCTATACCCTACCCATTGCCACTTTAATAAACACAATAGTTATGCCGATAATATACCTATCTAAACCGCATAATAAAGTGTAATATATATGCATCTTTAAGTATACATATGCATGAATTATATGGTTTTCCTGTTTGCGTTTTACCACTGCTCTAATTGCTCTAAACAATCACCACAAATTTAAACATTTTGCACCCGTTTACATCAAATGGGTAACAGTAAGCCATTGAGCAAAACTAGTTAATGTGTTATGCAGAACGTTTAAACTGTTCGGTCTGAAATTCAGGACTCTTGACCATTGTGAGCTGCAGGCCTAACACTCATGTATGACTTAAACTTTAATGCATGGGCCTCTCAGGCTTAAATAGTTATGCAAAAAGTTTAAACTGTTAACAGTTTAAATGTTTTGCATACCGTTACTGTTTAAGTAGTTTTGCAAAATGGTTAACTGTTATACAGGTTTGGTTTAAACGGGTGCAAAATGTTTACATTTGTGGTGATTGTTTAAAGCAATAAGAGCATTTGTAAAATGCAAACAGAAAAAACAGTATGAGTATAAAATGTAAATGCACATACAATTAAACATGAATATATATGTATTCTCATGTACTTAAATGATGTAACTACAGAGGTTTCCTTAAGAACAACTCCGTATTTCAGTGTTAAAATATCTTTATGGATTATCTCATAAATTCTGATTTTTAAAATGGTGTCATTGTCGGTTTGGTGCAATAACTGGCCGAAGCTGATGCCATCTAAGCAGGTGACAAAGGAGCAGGGGAACACGTTTCGGCCATGTCATACGGTCATCTTTAGGCCGTGGTTTTGATGTTGCTAGGAACGCGGGCGTCTGTCAGAGGTTTTTATATTGTAGTAGCTGCAGCTGAGGTATAGAGCAGTTAAAAGTGAATGCAGTGTGCAGGAAGTTGCTTCTATTTATTCATTCTTAGCGGTCAGTGAATGTTGGGCTGCGTGCTGATTGGCTGTTGTGCTTAACTGATGAGCTTGAGTGAGGTTTGGTGGCGGTATGCTTAGCTGAATTAATTTTCATGTAGCTTCAGCATTCTGGAAGATCCCTTTCTTTGATTGTTGATAATCGGTCGTTTGCCTTTATGTGAAGGGCTTCCATTATCTGAAAGTTAAACCTGTTCAGGGAACTAACGTTTATCTCGGAACTGTTGTCTGATGCTGCAGTTTTGTATGGCTTCGCGGTCCTCCTGAGTTAAAATGTACAGTAGGCGTCTTGACAGAGTGGTGGTAGTACTATATAAGGTTTAGCAAGAACTCAACACCAACAGAAAAATCAACTTGTTTGACACCATAGATGGTAATTCCAATAAGTACATCACATCCAGGAAGCAAAGATTGCAACGGGAGGACTCAATAAGACTAAAATGAAACTTAGCCGTAACCGCACGTAGCAAATTTACATCACATCGACGAGTCGAAGTATTTGAGTGTGGGACCTTAGGCCTTCGTATGTTGTTTTCTTGACCATATCATCGTATTGTTTCCATTTATTTCATTCAATCTCCCGCTCATGACTGGCCAGCTACATGAGCTGGAAAATATCTTAAAATGTTGTCGCCAAGTACAGAAAGTTCGAGCAATTGCTAACTCTTACTGTAGTTTCTCTCGCGTACAGAATTGGCAATATTGGTGCTTATATTTGTTGGTAAGGAATAAATGTGTTCGGTGAAGAGCACTGTGTACTGAATATGAAGTGTAAATAAGGCTTCAATCAAGAAAAAGAAGTTAAAGTAGGTCGCCGAAAGGGAACAAATTTGGCGCTAGTACTGTGAAAGTTTCCACCAACATGCACTGCAATTTTCTATAGATAATTGCTAAATTAGTATATATTATCTTAATTTATTTATACGCTAGAGATGAATTTCGCAATTTAAGACGATTTGTTTGTTTAAATTAGTTAAAATACTCCTAGGCTGCTCAGCCATAGATTCGTCGATGATGACGTCACTTTTTGATGCTAATATCTCATGAGTCCTCCCGTTGCGCTCTTTGCTTCCTGATCACATCCGTCTACACGAAGCCAACCAACACTTGTGACCATTGAGTTTTAGATATTGACCCTTAATCTACTGCTTATGAGACTTCCAGAAACTCAAACTGGGTTCTTAATATGGAGTTTTCAGCCGGCTCAACGTCATCGAGTTCTTTCTGATATTTTTAACACAATTCAAAGTTGTAAAACCAACGCCTTGCGTCTAGAATTTCAGACAGGTCAAACCTCGAAGGCCTATTTTCGCGCCAAGTTGACCTCACCCTCACACATGCTGTTGGTTGACTAGCCCACACCAGACGTCTCGCTGTGAGTAACGGCAAACAGCGGGTGTTCATTACCTTCCTGGGTATTGACAGTATAAGGCGACTGTAAATAAAGCACCCGCCGAAGTTTACGGGACACCAACTAGAAGCGCTCACCATTGTATATAATTGGCGATAAAAATTGGCAGTAATTTGTGGCTATTAGAAGATAAAAACACTTCGAAGGGCTAGTAGAGGAGCAGTCGAACTATTCAGCCTTTTATGAAGATTTAATTTGTTGCAAATTGTCACGTAGTTACAGCAGTCGAGAAAAAGGTCGCTAGACCTTTCAATTTTTATCTTCCATGTTTCTATTTATGTTCATCGAACTTCACGTTTATGGCTAAGAGGTTATATTGGTCTTGTGCTGGATTTGCAACTGGTGAAATTTTTAAAGATTACCATCGTTAGTCTCGTGCTATTTGCAAAAAATGTTAAAGAATGCACCGGATGAAAAGTCGTTGAGGTTTAGCCTTATCATGCAGTAAAACGCTGACTTTTACTAGACCATTTTAACGATAACACTCATCGATAAACACAATTTATTATTTTAATATATATAGTGAGAAAACACCAAGTTCGAAAATAAATGAAAATTCACTCAATAATGAGTATTTTTATTGCTGCTGAGTATTTTGGTGAGGACTCGTCAAATCCTTCCCTGATCCTGCTAAAGTCTTCGTTACGAAGACTTGACCAAGATGTCTTGAAACTTTTGCAAAATCTCCAACGTTTGCTCGTAATTTCTTAGGAACTCGCGAAAGTTTAACTGTCAATTTCGAGCGACCAATGGTTGCCGAAGAGAAAACATTATTGAGCAGTGTAAGATAAAGTGTTGTTTTCTCGTCAGATGAAGTGTGGGAGGGATTACGTTAAGTTTTTTTTTTCGCAAAAATATGCCATAAATAGCAAACCACGTGTCAATAAACTCTGAAAATATTATTACTAATTGAGATTTTGGGCTTGAGCATTGGGTTTCAAAATTTAGCCTTCGAGCCTTTACTTGTTCGAAACTTCTGGCTGGTGCACTGGCTTCGACCTGTTGCATCGAGTTATATGTAGTGACCCTCAATTGGTTACGATTAAATGAAACTGAATCTTGCTTCGTACGAGTACAGGGGAGCTCTCGGCAGACTCAGCGTAATCATATTGCTTCTAACACTTGCAACACGTTTCAAAGTGACAAAGTCCGAAGTTTCGGATAATTCAAGCCTCGAAGGTTTAATTTTGGCCCCCGTGTCGAGCGAGCCCATAGCGCTCTAACTCGAAAAAAAAAGGCAAGAGATAATTTACGTTACGAGTGCATAGGCTAGTAGCTGAATAACGTATCAATTAGTCAAAAATATTAATGGATTTGGGGTAGCTGATTGAGTCAGCCTTGAGTGAAAGCTACCAAAATTTTTAGACTAGAAGGAGAAAGAAAAGTTTCGACGAATGAAATGCAGCCGCTCGTATTTTTATTAGAAACTTTTCATACATTAAATCTCTATTGCTTATAAATAATAGACAATTATTAGTGACAAGGGTAGCTCATATTATTAACGGATGTTTTGTGTGAATGAAGAATTTCACAAGATTATAAAGAAAGAATATCGCAACGTACTTTGAATTCAAGAGCTGTCCGTATTACATAAGGCGAAAAGGGCTATATAATTATATAGAGTGTACACAATTAAAATTACGAAATTTATACTAGCGTAAAAGATTTTGCTATTAATTATAGGAGCGTAGCATACTTTGTAATTTTGTGACATATATATTATATACATACAAGTGCCACAAATTCTGTTACACACATCTATGCAGTTTCTATATATTTATACCAGTGCAACATATTTCGTAACAAACTGATATAAATGTAATATACTCGTATTTATACAAGTTTATCACAAATATATATATTGTATTGATGCAAGTACATTAATGGCCGAGCATAGTTATACAAGCTCCACATGTTTATACACTCATAACATATTTTACAACATATTTGTAAAGGCACAGCATACTACGGGTATGTTTCTACAAACATATTTCTGCAAGTGTAAGATACTCTTCTAGTTGGGGCAGACTGTAAAAAGAGCTCCGAGCATAGGCAATAAAATTCAGGATGCAAAGATCCTGCGGCGAGCAGCATTGCTACGCAGTAAGAGCAGCAAGACCAGCAGCACAGGCAGGGACGTAAATACCCGCTCTACAGTAAGTCCCTCTCTAGCAGCCCAGCCAATATTTTGCCTTCAATTCGGTGAAGATCCATAACACTTGGGACGAACAGGCAGGCTTTGCAGGATCACATGTCACAGGCTTATACGGATCAGTTAACAGCAATGCAAGGACACCTGAACAGGTCTTTGATGCTCCAGAGAGGCAGAGCAGCATTGACTCCTGCCTACAATTGAGACTGGAAGCCTGTCGATGTTCGGGGATCTCCAGTGACAATATTGCTTTATGGTTAGTTAGTTCCGAGATAGATGTGAGATGGAGGGCTTCCTCCTGTCAGGTCTCTGTTAGTTTAGTCCTAAAATGTTCTACCAAAATCTGGCTCCTGGCAAGAATAACACTTGTAGTATATTGATGCGCAGTTGCTAGGATGGGCACGCTTAAATTTTTCCTTAGAGCGCAAAGCACAATTCTCCTTTCATTGAGTTCGCAAAACGCAAAAGAGTGAAATCTTTGAAATAATGAAGCATAAGTGCAAATATAATAAAATAAATATATTTCTTTTAAAAACCGAGACCGTAAGCCTAATCTGCGAACTGAAAAACATCAGTGCTAAAGTTACGTTAAGTATACGCATTGGATGTTAACAGTATTTAAGCCAGGTATTCAACTAAAAATTAGGTTACTATTTAAAGTACATAGAGTCCACAAATTCAAATCCATTACGTAAAAAAGTAACTCAATGACAAGTCTTTTATCTAACTATCTATTACTCATTAGCAACGTTCATAATTACACATATATCTAGTCATAACACGAAACTTAAGTTATGTAGCATTAAGACCTAGTCTAACGCAGTAAACTTATAAACTTATTCTTACTTGTTACAAAAGATTCAAACCTAGCTTATATATCAAGTGTAATATCCAGTTAAAGCACCAAGAACTACGTAACTAACCAAGACTCGACCACAAAACTTGTTTATGCGAAAACCCAGGTGCGTGCACCAAGAATTGCGAAGATTTGATAAATACATTAGCCTATATTCTTCAGTAAGTAAGTGGTATCTTCAGTAAATGGTATCACAATTCTGTTCTAAGTTTATAACTACAAAATATGGAAAATGAAATGAATTTTTCAACGTGTTAATTAGTTAAGATAATATTTTTTACTGCGGTTTGAGATGGAAAGCTTTGGCATTTGACCGTAGTTAAACGCATTGATTATTGACGCCTCGGAGTAATTATAGTGGGAGACGACATAAGTCCTCGGCAGTGGGACCAAAAATCGGTTCGCGGTGGTTTCCTCATGGCAGCCTTTTGCAGTGGTGTCCTGATGAGCTCCCTTCTCGACGCCACTTTAGATATAAAAGAATCAATGGCTTGGCCTGCACCCGATCAACAGCCATTTGGACAAGCGTGAGTGGGTTGGCGGCACCTGCTTACCAACAATTATCAAGCAGGAATTAGCAAGGGATGAATATTTATGAAGAGTTGTAACCTAGATACCGATGGCCATATAGCTTCAGTGCACCGAAAACTGAAAATCTGAAATTTTTCTCGCGTGGACGGTATTTGTTGATAATGAAAATGAAGACGAGCATAAAAAAGAAGAAGAGCATGAGTCTACTGCTTTACAGTTAAAAGAAATCTCAGCTTGCATCTACGCCACCCATTCCAGTCAGCCAGGCAGCCTACAAGCCAGCCAGTGTGTCAACCAGCTCGTACCAAATAGTGGCCAGCAGGCTGCTGTGCAGTATTTTGGTTATGTCGTCTCCCTCTATACTTACTCCGAGATTGACGCTGTGTAAGCAATAACTTTTTTGTATTACAATGTAGCAAGAATACGTCATATTCACTGTAATTGGAGTAATTTAAGCAAATGTGAACGGTAACTACGGGAAAAGTGTAAAATTTGTGATTCTCAGAAAAATTCGGGTGCAAAGTAAGTCGATGAATTCGTTCATAACTAATAACCTATATTGCTGAAGGATTTTTCAGTGTGCTTCTCAGTAAATCTTCCATAAGCTAAAACTTTTTAGTTATCTTTGACAATGTCCGCACCCCGTGTATAATACTCACCTTCCACATTGTGTAACATAGAACTTTGCAACTCTCATCAGTTGAAGCTTCCAAAATTGAGGCAGATTCAAAGAGAAACGAAGCGGTCCATCTTGGCATTGATACTTTAATGAGCTCTAATGTTGCATATCATACATATTGTACAATAATTAATAACAATTTGTTAAATAATTTGTCGTTGCTCTTACCATAACTGCGCATTATTAATATATAGCACATGCATTTTTAGGATTTGGGACCGTTACGCACTTATGCTCTGTTAAATATTTATCGAAGCTCTCCATTTTCTCCAAATCCTATAGGCATTTTCTATCATTTTTCAGGGGATGACTGGAATATATCGCAGAGCGCGTAATTAGGTCGTTCTCAGTCTCGACCGCGTGACGCAGGAACTAATGTACACGCGATTTGGTGCTTTACTCTACTGAATGGGAACCAGATCACACAGTCTATGTCGGCACAATTCCGTTTTATATATAGAGTCTGGGTATTGCTTGCTGTTCTTAGAGAGAATTGTCACAGTAATTACGACCACATGCAAGATCGGGTATCTACACTATTATTCAACGGCAAGAAAACTGTGTATAGATCTTTTCACTGAAGTCTTTACTGTACTAAACACAAAAAATAGACGTACACTGACAGTGTGACAACTCTCAAGCTACTGCATCTGCCAGTACGTCATACCCGTAGGAAACTCGTTTGAACGTGCTCAATCGAAATAAAAGCTTTTTTACATACTATAAATGAGTTTCGTCGTGTACATAAAATTATTGCAATTGATACTTAAATATATGCGCTACGTAACGTATAAGTTTACCTTCACCAAAGAGGTAATGTTTTTTATCGAGTTTGGCTGTTGGTTTGTCTCTCGTTCGTCTGCCATCACAATAACTCAAGCAATTATGGGCAGATCTCTACGCGAAAAAGATTATTATAGGTATGCATGTTAGAAGAAACATATGAATAACTTTTGGCGAAAATCCGTTCAATCGTTTCGTTATCTGACTCTTTTTCGTGGTAATATGTATAGCTCAGAAAGTTATCGACGAATTTTCTTGATATTTGCACGAATTGTTTGAAATGTTACAAAGAGCAAATGATCAAATTTCTTGTGATGATCTGTTTATGCGTTAGTCACTTTGTCTCTATGTTTGTTTGTCAGAAACAGAACGGAAAAAGTTTTGAAGGGATTCTTATGAAATGTGTAGGGATTGTTAGAAATATTTAAAGACACATACACACAGTGACCAACTTTTGGTGACGATCGATTTCTTCGTTTGTATGTGTAACTAATGTTTGTCATAATGTTTATCAGATCATAACTCAAAACTATAGGGACAGATCTTCAAGAAAATGACAGAAACTGTTATTAATGCTATAAGGCACAAATGATACAATTTGGTGATGATAAAGAGAAAATCCTAGTTTCCGAATCAATTTCAATTTTTCGTTAACATTGCCTTGCTTGGCGGAGGTACGCACCTTCAGAGTGAGCTTATTTAGTACGGAGTCGAGTCCGTGAGTAACATTGTTATCATAATGATCATGCGGCACTTATTAACTGGTGTACTGCATCGTCATATGATTATGAATTTCATTGTGTAACTTGGTACAAGGTTCCCACAACGTGTCGGGAAAAATTCAAGTTTCAACTACGGAAAAATTGGGACAATTTCGATTTTTCGAGTGCGAACGCAAAAACACGCACATTTTCATAGTTTAGAGCAAACACATACTTTGGATGGGGCACAAAGTGTGCTTTTGAGTACAGCTCTGCTCTCCGCTAGCTGTGAAGCTGGTAGTTTACGCTGTTGGGTTTCATCCAGAGCGAAAATTTGGGATTTAAGCAAGATACTTCTGGTGGCTTAAAATAACTTAATTCTGTGTCAGGTTTTACACTGTAAATAATAACCTTCAGACTTTTTTTTACTGGTTATTGAAAGGTTGTCAAAAGTTTACAGCAAAAAAACAGCTTATTATCTTTGAGAGTTGAAACTGATGGAAATATTTGCAAATACCATCGACCGATATGTGGATTAACTCTTTACCGGGCAAATGACCATATTTGGTCTCTTCCATACAATCATTCTCTCGAATGCGTTTTCAGTCACCCAGCAAAGTGTTACCACTGTTCGGTTTAGCATCCATGAACTTCTAGTTCATCACGTGGGTGCGTGCCCTACTTTGTTCATAGATTGTGCATCTCCTTCCTTATTAGAATATGAAAAGATAGGCAACTCTGTAGTTGAGATCGTTTCTCATAACTCAGATAAATAAGTATATGAGGGTGTTCCATACTGTTAGTTGGCTTCTAATTTATTTAACTACTCTGTGGCTTCCAGATGAGGTGCGTAGACAACTGTAATTAGGTCTGCCAAGAAGGCTTTGTTTTGTTGGAGTTCATCTGTCTGTCTCTTTGTATGCTCATTTGTCGGTCACCAAGATAACAGTTGAGTAGATATGACCCAAATTTTGGCATACCCTCAAGTTGGGTACGTATGAAATTTTTTCGTTAAAAAAAGTAGTATAGGGTGTCTTCTTTAAGAATTTTACGGGTGGCACCTTTGTACCTCTGGGTAATTTGTTTTATTGAGGTCATAAGCCACGCCCACCTTTTCACCTACATCTTCATTATAGCTTATTTAATTTTTAGAATAAACATATCATATTTGGCATCAAATTGGAGCTTATGGCAAGTAGAATGCAAATATAACGCTTAAAAGAGATTATACACAAGTAAAGGTCACCTATAGGTCATTTAAGATCATGCAAGGTCAAACTATGTAGTTAATTTACAGTACTTTAAATTAAACGTTGAGCATATCATGCTTGGAGTCGAATCTAATAATTTTATTGTATGAAATGGAACTACATCGTCCTCACTGGCTTGCCACAAAATAGATCACTTTAAAAAGATCGAAGTCACACAAATGTAAACGTATTACCGGTTGGTTCCAGTATAAAATTATATTCAGGATACGGATAGTACCACATACAATACGGCTTCTAAAGCTCAACTATTCATCGTTTGAGACAATTATCCCACAGTTTGAAAGGCATTCAGCATTTTGTACCATGTCTTTCTGTTTTCTTGTCTCCACTACTCTTGTCTTCTAATTCCACTCTTTCTCAAGGCTCATCCAGTTCTTCATCATCAGTCTCGTCGGCACATTTAGGCAGTGTTCTTTCGCTTCACAGCTGTAGTTTTACCCGACCGGCCGCGACACTGAGCCCTGGAACACGGTGGCACTGACTTGCATCCACAAGCAACGAGAATCTAACTATTCCTTAGCAGCCTTCACTGTGCCACGAACAGAGAATCTGTTCTCTCATTTTCGATCCAAACATGGAAAAGTTTATTGTAGGAGGTTCATTCTGATCGGATGCTCTTCAGAGTAGCTTTCAGGGACGAGCACGTTTGATATGCTCTATTGCTCACTTGCCAGTAGAAGGTAGGGTTTTAATCTTTGGAGGCTCTTCTATTTTGCTAACTAATATGTATCTCAAATCGTTGAGTGGTTCAGCTACCTTTCTACGGTGCAAGAGGAGCGAGTCTTTTCTTGTTTTCATCTAGTCCACTTGTTTTGTATCGGGCTCTGTATATACTTGTAGATTAAGATCCAATTCTGAAAGAACGTTGAGAGCAGCAATGTATTTCTTGCCAAATGAAGAGGATCCCGTATGGCAACCTGATGAGGCATGCTCAGCCAATAACTCGAAGCACTTGTTTCCTAGCTTCAAAACAGTAGCTCTGATGTTACTCTTCCGTCGTACTTTCTGGTGAAAACAAGTGAAGCAGGATTTTAAACTCTACCAAAGACCACCGCAAGTAGCATAAAAATATCGAAGTCGGGAGCGAGAATATGTAAGTCCTTCCACCTAAAATCTGCCTGATGGAATTGAGCTATCAGCACAATCACTTGCAGGCAGTCAGGTAGGCTGACCTAAATGTGAAAAATGCCAATACTGCTGACTAAGCATTCAGCAGTTGTGTGTGTAATTTTGGGCCCTAAGCCAGATCGCAGGTTTCACGGAAAAATGTTTTCACATCTACAACGTAAATAAACCTTTTAATTCTTTACCGCTCAAAAAGACCATTCGATCCAGTTTAAGGTAGGGCCGTCATTTGTACAGTACGAAAAACTGATACATTATGTGGATAGTATATGTCAATATTTTTTCTCCGTCTTTTGCTATTTTTTCTAGAATCTAGTTAACAGAAGATAGAATTTGAAAAATGACTGTCGAATTCCATTTGGATTCGTTTCGTAAACAAAGTCGCTTTTTGTCGCCAGCTTTGTATCCGGAACCGATACCTTGAGTCTGCTCTGTAGACACAACATCGATGGCAACTCTGGGCCGGAGGAGGTATCGCTGCAATGACTGTCAATACTGCTGTCGCGCCTCATCTGTAGCCGTCGGTGGAACTTCCCCGCAAACAGAGCAGTCCTGTAGCTAGGCCAGCTCATGTGTTGCTTCTGATACATTTGTGCGCTCAGAAAACCGACCTGAAAAAGTATTTTTCCAAAGCCGGCACGCCTTCTTTTGCGCACACGGAAAATGCACAGCATCTGTGCTGCATGAGGACGCCAAGTCAGGTTTCTCCCTGAGGTGCAGGGGAAGGCCCGCTGGTTCTGAGACTGCACTTTTCTCAGTAAAATTATTGAGCCAGACATTCGAAACTATTTTGATTCATCAACATGAAGAAATTCATGACTTATAAAAAGTTATTGCAATTAAAGGGGTCTCAAAATTGCTATATATGCTAACATCGCCACTAACACAGATTTAGTGTTTACTAATTAGTTTAGAAGGATGGACTATATAGACAATCCAAATCGCAGATTATTTCGGCACTAGAGTACCCGCGCTATCAAAAATGACATGACAACGAGGATTTTGTGAAGCCTAGTCTCCATTGAACGTGCATTTGTAGCTAATGTGCATCTGAAGGATACGCTTCAACGGCCAACTTAGATTTTCATAAGATATTAGTGCTCTCTTTCTATGCATCTAAGCAGCACACTCGTTCCCCACCTTGGATGATATGATAAAAAATGAGCTTATATTAGCAAGCAGCAAAATATGCTGAACTTAATAGAATTACCCGCCGCGTTTCCTACCTACCTTATAATACGCCTTCAGTAAATTGAAATTTTTGTGTTGAAGGGAAAGCTACTCCGTTTGTCAAAGCAAGAAAACAAGTTTGAAAAATACTTGTCTAGTGTCCCATGAATAATTATAATTATTTCTTCGCCTGAGTTTCGTTGATCATCTATTGAATTTGTGAGTCGTGAACTGAGAGCAAATCCCAATCGGAAATTTGTAGGCCCTTCACTATTTAGTCATAGGCAGCGGATAAATGACTATGAATTTCTGACTGGGATATCGTTTCGATGTATGGAGAAAATTATAAAAATCAAAATCCGTTTCAGCGATAAGAGAAGCTGTAACTATCTCTATTGTTTCACTTTCAATTTAGGTCGAGCATAATTATAAGATCTATAACCTGGCCTGTTCTTCGCCTATCTATTTCGTCAGAAGCATGATACAAAATATAAAAATATATAAATCTATGAATTTGTAAATATATAAGCATAAAAATACATACGGTGTTCAGTACTGGTATATTATTTTCATTCGCTAGGCAAGCTTTGTTTTCACAACATCGTTAACACGCAGAACTAATGAGGCAAGGAATTATAATAATAATCATTCAGTGACGTATTAATATTTTTACACGTTGACAAAAAAGATAGCTCACCCACAACAATAATCCACTATATAATAATAATACACAGTTGTTGGTTGGTTGCCATCTTGCTTGCTTACGCCATTGGTTTGTTCTTCTCTCCGCCATGCTCTTAAGGATTTAGATAGGCGACAATTCATCTACTGAATAACAAGATGAGATACATGAACTCTCAGCTATAAATTAGCGTATAAAATAACGTTTCCGGGATCTATCAAAATGCTGATATTTCTGACGCCAGCTTTACTTTGAAAAATACCTCATTACTATTTCATATGTTTCATTTTTTGAGCGTGATAGATGAAAGGCGATATCTTTGTAGAAGTTTTCACCCTGTCGTACATAAGCTATTTCGTATATATTTCTAGCTGAATTTCTACATAGCAATTAGAGAGGCTTAGTCTTGGTTGGAGTTTTCGTTCCTGTCATGTAATAATCCATTTCGCTCATGTTTGCCTGAGTTTAATTTCTTCGTAGCAGTTGAAACTTCACCCTGAGTACTGGCAAAATATTTTCAATTCTTATTACCTCCGCCAAGTAGGTTTTGTTTTCGTCGTGTTTGTCTTTCTGTCTGTTTGCCTGTTTGTCTCTTTGTCTGTCTGTCACCAAGATTACTCAAAAAGTTCTGAACCGATTTGGATGAAATTTTCAGGGATTGTTTGTTGTGTTAGGAGAAACAGATGATCAACTGTTGGTGAAGATATGTCCATCCGTTTGTTTGTTTTCTGCCTCATTTTTCTCAATGCCATAACTCAAAAAGTTATGGATGGATTTTTATGAAATTAATATGAGTTGTTAGATATATAACAAAGAGCAAATGACCAAATTTTCATAATGATCCGTTTGTTCGTTCATTCGTTTGTCACTGTTTTTAATTTTATGCTTGTTAGCACAATAACTCAAAAAGTAATGAATGGATGTTTGTGAAATTTATAGGGGTTATTAGTAGTATTGAAAGATATAGATGATCACATTTTGGTGAAGATCGGTTAGTTCGTTTGTATGTTTGGCTCATGTTTGTCATAACATTTGTAAGCAGTATAACTCAAAAAGTTATGAACGGATCTTCAAGATAATTGCACAAGCTATTATTACTGTCAAAAGAAACAAATGATTAGATTTTGGAGTCTATACAAGGAAAATTATGGTTTCAGCCAATTGAATTTTTTGCTACCGTTGCCCTCGCTTGGCGGAGGTATGCGCTGTCAGAGCGCTCTAGTTGTAGCTAAATTTCGTTCTTCAAGGTTAAACCAACTACTGGTATCTAGGACAGAGTAAGAACTTAGCATTTCCGGGTAATTATTTAGATTGAACTATATTTTTTTGCTGCTGCTCAACTTTAGAGCATTTCTAAACTGATATTCGCACCACTTGCTATAGAAAAATTTCGCTCTCGCAAACTCATGACGGCTCAACTTTCGTTACTTTAATAGATGAAGCCCACAAGTATGAGGCCTATTTTACTATTAAATCTGTACCGCAAACATGAGCAATAAAATTAATTAAAAAATTATTGCTGTCAATTTTGATGGCCGGATACTCTGGGTTATGATACTCGTAGTTTGAAGTGAAATATTTCAGCACTTGAGGGAAAAATGCAATAAATTTAGTCATTAAATACATAATATGATGCGAATCTTGAACAATTCGGGCAAACTACGGTCCTCGGTCCGCATCCGGCCTGCAAGGGCGCGCGCACACGTACGCAAAAGTTTCGTTGCCAAACAATTCTGTATCCAGCTGCGTTGCAGGGCACAAGGCTTCGGCTTGGACTCTGCTATGCCACAAAAAAGAATATCTAACGCATGGGTTATTTCTTGGAGTTTATACCTTAGAAGAAGCAGCAATTGTCAAGCTTTGAGGATACCTCCTACCTCTGAGTTAGTTTAAAGTTATACGACGCATAGTTTTAGCGTGACATCCAAGCGCCATTCGTAGTAGTCACGGAAACGTGACGGCCGAAGCGAAAAAGAGTAACTGAGCAATATTTGCCACGTTGTGTCCACGCTCTTAGTCTTTTTAATTCGCCCCGCCAAAGATTTCAGGTCGTTTGATATATTGACCCATTTTGAGCGTTTATTATAAAATATATTCTAAAATTGCACATCTATGAGTAAAGACAGCAGGTAGAAATTATAGTAAAATTGAATGTAACTATTAACACCGTATTTTTTCTACGTGTGTTTTGTTATGTATGTGTCGGGTGCTGACCCGGCCCGTCTGAAATTTTTATAAACTCATGTGGCCCCTTAATCAAAATATTTGCTAACCCCTGCTCTATACTGATAACGCCAGCAAAGGTCGTAAGTGGCCACCCTACTTCAAGTATGTGAGGCTCCTCAAGAGTTATAGGTCCAACAAAGTGCGTTCGCTTCAAACTAAGTTAGTGTATAATAGCGTAGCCTAGATTCAGTGCACTTAGAAAACAGAAAATAACAGATGACAGTGTAATTTCCACTCGTCACTCTAATCGTATTATAGTTTTTCTTGCTCCTCCCTACGTTCCTTCTTTCGTTAGTTTGACTATTACACTCACAGTATGAGATAGGGGAAAATCGGGTTATTTTGGAGACCATCTAGCCAAGTAAAAACAAGAAGCAAGTTTTCATTTTTAAGCTGATAGCTACTGTTCGCAGGTTAGTGGTAGAAAATTTGCTTTCTAACTTTGAGCTGATTTCACACTTGGTATCACAGTGCTTCTTAAGCATGATACGGGTCTAAGAATTGAGGAACAACGCTTTTGTTCTGATGAAGTTCCGTACTGTACATTCCAGCTGCTTGTGGCTCTCTAAATAGCTTCTCAGACTTCATTGTTTGAGATCATCGAAGTTTCGCCCGGCTGGATTTGCCTTTAAACAGCCAGTTTCCATGCGAATAAGTCTCAAATTTTCCTGCAAGTATAATAATGGAATGCATGGCTATGTTCGTTCGTTAGTTTTTAACCGCCCACTTTCAGATAAATTGGAAATGAGACAGCTGTTTCAAAGAAAAGTATGCGGAAAAGTGGTGCGTAAGAGAAACCACGCAACGTTTAACAACAGAGTCAGTTTTTCGATACATTGGTCAGGTGTCCTTTACTATTTACATCCTATTTAAATGCATACATAAACAATAAAAAACAAATAATAAGTGATTACCATGAAATTTTCATGGGTCTCGCATACGAAAGTGTGAAAAAAGTAATAAAGAGAGAAGAAAAAATTCATGATATTTTGAACGCAAATGCAGGTTGGAGAAACATTGTTATGAACGGTAAGCTAATACGATTTAAAAGGAATGTAAACAGGAAGTACGTTAGGTTAGTTGAGAAGCGTTAGGTTAAATGAAGATCGTGTGGTTAGATGAGGAACCTGAGGTTAGTTGAGGAACGTTAAGTTAGATACAGTTGTGTTACATTAGAGTATGAGCTGTGGGTGTTAGATTAGATAATGAACATTAGTTTGAACGTGAAGCGTTGGATGGGTTGAAGAGCTTTAGGTTAAATGAGGAGTACCAGGATGGATGAGGAGCGTTATATTGAATGAAGGGCGACTGGTGACATGAGCATTTTTTCTGTAGTATGAAGAGCTTTAGGTTGGAATACGCGCGCTAAGTTATATGAGGACTGTTAGGTTAGATAAGAACCATTAGTTTAGACTCGCATCATTAGGTTGGTTGACGAGTGTTAGCTTATATGAGAAGCGTTATGTTTTTGATAGAGCAGTATCAGACGACGAGCGTTAAGTGAGATGAGGTGCGTTAGGTTATATGAGGTGCGTTATGTTAGATTAGGTGCGTTAGGTTAGTTGAGGAGCGAGTGGCTGTACGACATGTTTTACGATACATATCGAGCTTTGGGATTCACGACTGGCATAAGCTTAGCCGATAAGTGTTTGGGTAAACGGACGTTGTTGAGTTAGACAGAGTTTGCCTGGGTTTAGTGACGGGCGATGACTTAATTAAATGGGGTGGGTTAGTTAGAAGACGTGCATTAGTTTGAACGAAAGTAAGCTATAATAGCGTAACGTAAGCCTGGTATATTTTAGAAAATAAAAACAACAATCAATTGTCGAATTTTCACGAGTGCAGCTAGTCAAATATTATCACTGTTCGTGTCATGATCTTGATACGAGCTATCAAAGTTTATTGCCTTATGCCTGTGGCAGACTTTAATATTCTGCTTACAATCACCAATGGATTATTACCTAAGTTGGTTTTATAGGAAGAGTTACACTGTACTGTGAACAATAATTTAATAGCTGATTGAAAAAGTGCAGTTACCTGGCATACTCTTATTTTACTTACTAAATTAACGCTATTTGATGTTGGTAACTGCAGTTAAGGCATAAGCCCTACCGGTTAACATAAAAAACACCATACTTGACGGTTCACTGCTTGCAAATGAGTCCGAGGATAATCAGGTAAATTTTACTAAGGTCTTTTGAGATTATTATAAGTACCACAAAAAATTAAAAACTGTTCAAAGTGAAGCCAGATTTACATTTATTAGCTAGGAACACAAATTCATCGGTTTTGGGCTTCGGTGGAAGACAGCAATAAGTGATAATTTTATTTAGGTTATTTCGTTGTCCTATGATTCATTGATTGTCATCCACCCGATATCCAATATACGTGTTTCTTGCGAATAAATACATTCCCTGTATCATTCAAAACAGTTGCTTCTTTATTGAAGCTGCTATGTTAATTAGAAAATTTATATGCTTATAAAATACTAATAACCTTGATTGTTGTCATCGTGCACACAATCTTCTTAATTATTCATAAATAATGAACTTAATGGAACTCAGAGATTTCAGGAAAATAATAATGCTTCATCTCGTTACTTAAATTCATCATTAATATGGAAAAGCTCTATGCCCTGGATACAGCTCGATAAAGCTTTGATTTCAGAAAAATATTCGTCCCTCTGTGTTTTGGTAATTAAAAAAAAAGTCTGACATAACCTGCTTCAAGTCCACGAATCGATCAAGAAAAAAGGAATACGTAGGATAGGTTTGTAGTGACTCACCAGGTGACGAGTTGTCTAGCAGATAAGTTTCACCAGTCAGCCCTAGGACCACTTTGTTATTGCGAGTAAGTTGTCAAGTAAAGTAAGTGTAGTCTATGATCTTACCAATTTATTCTTATTGGGTTGCTCAGAGATTCATCATCAGCAGTTGGCTGATGACGTTTATGTTGTCCACTTAGTTCGTAACTCAAAATAAGATTTCTTGCTTGTTGCGGTCAAAACCCTGTTAGGGCTACCGTAACCAGAAGAACATTTGATGTAACCCAAAATGAAAAAATCAGCTTGCTTTGCATGTGAGTGGTTACCGCTAGCGGTATGATTTTGACATTACCCCGACCGAGATGCTCCGCCAACCCTAGGGTTAATATTGCAATACGCATCTTCAGTAGAACAAAGCTTTTCAAAATCTTCTATATTTAACAATCCAGGGAAACACGTAGAACTGATACAAACTTAATCCAAAGTTTTCTGAAGGAGATTAAATTGCCATACGCCTGTTTAAAATTCATTGGAAAGTACGCCATTCTTACGAGGCGTAATGAAGTGGCAGATTGGCAGCGAGTCTCCAAGGCGAAGGTTTGGTTCCCGGGAGCTTTTCTGCCTTTACATATTACTGTAGATGACTGAACAATAAAATCAAAATAGCCACATAATATTGCGTTGTCCACTTCAATATTTGATTAGTCTTAGCATTCTTGGCATAGCAGATACTGACTAACAAAGCAAACTGGCACTTCAATAGGGGGCTATCTATCCTGATATTTAATATTTTTTGGCCATGAAAAAATATGAGATCAAATGAATGAATAAAGAAACAAAGCAGGACTGCAATAGGAAGCTATTTACTTCTATAATTTACCTCGTAAGTCCCTTCATTCAGTCATTGAAAATAACGGTAATCTCATGCTCTCTCTGACTCTCTGCATTGATTAATTCTGAATGAGCTCATCCACTTCAGTGCACTCAAACCATAAATGCTAGAGGGCAGTCCCCGAGATATTGCAGTCGTATTAAAGTGGTGTTATGTTGCTTCATGGTTCCTAGAGGTGCTTCGAACGATAGAAAGTTCGAGCAGCAAACTAATTAAATAATTTGATTACTTGTTAGTTAATAGTGTGAGCGCATTACCCATCGAGCGTTTAATTAACAGCAGCTCGATTGAGTAACGTGTTTTAAGCATTTTTCTTTTTAATTTTTGTTCGTGTAACGATATGCACGAGAAGTAAATCGATCAAGTTTTGGATGCACTGCTAGTCTTTAAAACTCATTGTAGACATAGACCAAGTTACCAGTCAACCCTTTAGGATATGAGCGTAAACATTACTTTCTCTAAGGTAAAGATCAGCCATGGACATAACTTAGGTTTATTTAGTTATGGACGTACATCCTACGTTAAAAAAGTTATGCTTCCTGGAAGTTTTAGCCTTAGTTTAGCTTGAGCCTTCAGCACATTTTCTTTTGTGCCCACTTTGCATCCTTCTATTTCCATAATCCACTATACTGATATCCTTTTTCATTTCTTTTTTCTGTTCATAGTCTTCTTCATGCGTTGCTGTTATTTCGTAGCCCAGTGTAGAAATATCTTCATGTAAGGAGGTCACGTTTATATCGACATACTGTACGCTCCTTCCTCTTTCTCTCATGAAACACCGCGTTGTGTTTATATTGGCTCATGCTGGTGCATAAGCTAACTAGAGCACTCTGAGAGCGCATACCTCCGCCAAGCGAGGCAACGGTAGCAAAAAATTGAATTTCACTCTGAAACCATAATTTTCTTCGTATAAACTCCAAAATCTAATAATTTGTGCCTTTTAATATCTAATAGTAACAACAGCTTGTGCAATTTTCTTGAAGATCCGTTCATAACTTTTTGAGTTTTAATGCTAACAAATGTTATGACAAACATGAGTCAAACATACAAACGAACAAACCGATCTGCACCAAAATTTAATCATTTATGTCTTTTAACATTACTAATAATTCCTATAAATTTCAAAAGATCCATTCATTAATTTTTGAGTTATTGTGCTGACAATCATGAAATTAAAAACAGTGACAAACGAACGAACAAACGGATCATTACCAAAATTTGGTCATTAACTCTTTGTTATTAATCTAGCAATTCATGTTAAATTCATAAAAATCCATCTATAACTTTTTGAGTTATGGTATTGAAAAAAATGAGGTGTGCAAACAAACAAACAAACGGATTGACATATCTTCACCAAAAGTTAATCATCTGTTCCTCCTAACATGCCTAACAATCACGGTAAATTTCATGCAAATCGGTTTATAACTTTTTGAGTTATTGGTGACAGACAGACAGACAAACACGACGAAAACATAACCTCCTTGGCGGAGGTAATCAATAATTACCAGCGCATCGTCAGGTGGCTTCTGCAGCTGGCATGCTTGTGAAGTAGAGGTGGAAGCAATTTGAGCGCCGCATGCCCCAAATTAGGATATTCATTTCCATAGGCTTGTGCCTATTAGACCCAGCAAAGTCCACGGCTGCAGTCACTTACAGATCATCAGAGCTATGGCGTTAAGGACGGAAGACTCGTACGACAACAACTGTGACGCCCGACCGCCGCCTTTATTTTGTTAGGTAGAATTAGTAAGAAAAATATACAGCTTATTCAGATCAGACCAACCCCTACTACTAGTCCTTTACGGAGGAAATTCTCTAAAAAGAGTGAACCATGCAGAGAGTACTGTTCTGCCGGGCTTACTATTTAATGTATCTTCATAAATAACCGTGATCTACAGGTGCCGTACATATATATTATTGTCAAGCTCTGTAACTTTCTGCTTCTCGAATGATTACCATTTGGTGTGTTCACTGCTTATGGCACATTTTGAAGGAATCTTTTCCTAGAAATTAAATACTTTATGTATTTTTTTCATTTCATAAAATTTTCAGAATGTAATAAGAATCTGTTGCATAAATTAACGGACAAGAAGTCAGTGGAACGCCTTTTGCGATCACATGTTAATCGCTGGTAAGTACTTTAGAAAAGGACAGTTCTGACATACATAATATATATATATATATGCTTGCATAACGGAAAGAGAAGGTACCGTCGCATAGGCAACACCATTTGGTGCGTTTATGTATTTTTTTCATTTCATAAAATTTTCAGAATGTAATAGTTTACCCATATGCGCTTGTTCGTCCTGCAGATGAATGCCCACTAGGACCCAATGGAGTGTTCGACTACAGTCGACCACAAATTACCCGAGCTATGACGTCATATTAGAGGAAAACTCGATCTAAAGCTGCATCTCACCAGCGACTACTAGTAAAAAAAAAAGAAACAAACCGCAGATGACATAGTCTTTGTGCCTGCCTTCCTGGCTGGGATTACCAGGCCGTATAACAGTTTATAGTGACTGCAGAGTTTTGAGAAAAAAGCCCAAATAATGTTACTGATGAAGAGGCACTTGGGCGCCCTTAAAGAAGGTGTTCAAAATAAACAAACGTTCTACACTGCATCATGGATTCGTTCAAATAAGTTACCACGTACAAATCCAGTACAAACACTGTACATCTAGTTTCGAATTGTTTGCTATGGTGGTCTGAAATAAATGATAAATTCATCAGTAATAGGAGTTTGATAATGTAAATAAATCCAAAGTTATAAATATAATTACGCAATGAAATGAAAAAGAGCTACATTTAGTTTCACAGTAATCTATCAATTTGACTATTAAAATCGATTTAGAACATAGTGAGAAAAAGGGATGAAATGGGAGATAAAGAATTAGGGGAAGAGAATGGAAGAAAGAACGAGAGCGTAGCTTTAACGCTGAAGGAAATGCAAAAGGGGCAGACAAGACGATGTCCCTAGGGGCCTAACTAACGTATCACAAGGAACACTGGGTCTCCCTGGAGCGCTTCTCCCGAAGGGTAACGAGGTTTGCTTAGAAATGACAGCTGTAATCGTAGGGCATGACAGGCATGCTCCGATGGGCGGAGCCTAATATACACTAGTTTTTCGTACGACAAAGAAGAATAATGGATTGTGCTTACAACTGATGAGGTACAAGCGTTGCTTGCGGACCTCATCAAACAAATATTTTAGTGGTGCAAAGTCTTTGCCACTATACATGAAATTTCTGACTAAAGATACTAATAAAATGCAGTGAGTGCGCAGCCACCAGTCGTACGGACAAGAAGTTAATAGAGCTGCCGTAAAAAAGAAAAAAATATGCAGCTCATTTCTTTTTACCATTCATTTATTAGTGCACTGAATTCCAGCGATAGATACTTGATATCAATATATGCACGGTATCAATCGTCAAAAATTCCAGGGACGTCGAATTACCAGTGCACGTTTTAGCAGGCTGCAGATCATGTGAAGTGCATCCCTGTCCCCTAAGTTCTATTTTTTAATTGCAGTATGTGTAGCTAGTGAATACACTAGATGTACATGCACCAGTGATACAGATATAGAATTGCTATTGAAGGTTTTAACGGTCTACAACACAACTGGCGTATCTCTCTGTCTTTTCAGTTGCTGTTCCCTTTCTCGCTGCCATCCCCTTTATTGGAGATTTTTGTGCCCCGTTGCATGTTCCATAAATTTTATTGCTTCGTTTAGGAATTCTGGGCTAAACTTGCGTTGTACCAGGCTTTACGAGAAA
>LQNS02000211.1:9777615-9799041 GCA_001587735.2 Parhyale hawaiensis | reverse complement strand
GCCTTCTGAACAGTAATAAGCACAGGAGACAGCGGGGGTTTTCCTGAAGGGCTAACTTACTGCCGCCATTTATCGCACACGTGCACCAGTCATTAATAACCCAATATGCCGTCATTTACAATGACGGCTCGGGACACTAGTAGAACTAATAAGATCGGAGGAAATTCAGATTTTAAAAGGCGAAAAAAAAAGTTGGATACCTTGGAATCTTTTTCTTCAGTATTAGAAGACGGTGGGGGTTTCGGTGAAGTGTTAATTTTTTGCCGTCATTTATAATGACGGCATGGGCCACTAGTATTTAATAATTGTCTAAAGTTTTCGATAGACTTTAAGGCATCCGCCCGATGGTTCTGCAAGGGAACATTGGGTAATGTTTTTTGCCTAACGTTCTGCAATCAGGAAAAGACGACGTTGCATCAATTACTGATTGGTTTGTGTTACACGACGGCGAGTCGTGAAATTAAAAGTACATAATAAAAATAATATTAAATCCACGGGTTTTAGGACGAAAATTTAAGCTACTCCCATTCAATTTTTTTACTATTTCCTTTGACTAAGTTTTGTTTGTTTCATGGTTTGTCTGTCTAAGGGCCCACTGTACTAGTCTTGTGTGATGTCAGTCGCTCAGTTTTTTCTCAGTTACAAATCGATTTTTTTTATGCTGCAATAATTACCTAGTGCAGCCCTAACAGACTTTTTGAACAACGTAGAAGCTAAGCTCGGTAAATAGTATCTAATGCGGCCAAAAATTTTGCTAAGGCAGTACTAGGGCCTGCCAACGGCGGCCATTTGCGGACCAGTTGCAGGAGTAGAAATGGCCGGAAGTCTGCAGACCTCCAGCCTTTTTCCCCGCTGTTATGGCTGGCCGCAAGTGCCCACCTTTGGCAACTTCCCGCAGCTTTGGTAAACTGAGGAACTAAACCCAAAATTAAGACAGAGATTCACTTAAAGTTGGACAGTGAAGAGCGTCCTTTCCTGACTTTGTAAGTGTTTTAGCTAATGTAATTTAATTTATTGAGCTACTAGTACAGTAGAACTTCCCAGACGGGGACTTCCCGAAACAAAGAAAGTTCCTAAAACGAAGCAAAGCAGAGAAATCCCAGAAACGTAGACAGCATACAGTTCTCTTTCTCTCTCTGTAGGGAGCCGTGGCAATGGTCGATGCTAAACTGAGTAACTAGCAGAATGGTGTAGTATATATAGATTAAGTAGTACACTATAACTACTACACTTCACTAATTTGCTATGGTGTTTACTAAATAAAGTTTCATTAATGACAGGTTAGGTGTAGATCTTGTTACCTCAAAATGGAGTGTCCTCTCGAAACGGAGACGATATTTCTTTCTGTGTTGTAGGTGTTCCGATGTAGTGTCCTCGAAGACAAATTCTTCGGCCACAGTCGTGGACTGAGAGACTCTGGAACGAGTCAGGGTCGACTTCTACTGTCGGTATGAAGACTATTCTGAAGTCTTTTCGTATCAGTGATGTCGTACGAGGATTATAGTCATTTAGTCCGTTGCACACTGAGCTGTGGAAAATGTGAATTTCTTCATTCAAAGTTACATTCTGCTACTACACGAAGCACTCTTTTTTTTTACATGCAGTCCTCTTTTCAAAGTTGCATGTCTTCTGCTTCAAAGCTGCATGCGTTTCCCTATCTCATTGCAAGCGATAATTCTTTAAAACTTACATTCATTCCACTATGGAATGGTACCCATTCTCCGCCTAAAATTGCATGAATGCATTTCTCAAAGGCGTCTCTACCAATGCACGCGAAAATCTTTTTGATATCTCTTGTAATGCTATTTCAAACATTGCATGCATTCTTTCCTGAATAAAAACGCATGAGACCATTCTTCTCAAAATTGTTTCGTGTCTTTGTAAAAAATAGGTATTTGTCTGTGAAAATAGCATGTAGTTAATTTTATGTCTTAAACTAGAGCACTCTGAGAGCGCATACCTCCGCCAAGCGAGGCAACGGTAGCAAAAGATTAACATTTGCTCTGAAACCATAATTTTCTTTGTATAAACTCTAAAATCTAATCATTTGTGTCTTTTGATAGTAATAACAGCTTGTGCAATTTTCTTGAAGATCCGTTCATAACTTTTTGAGTTATACTGCTAACAAACGATATGACAAACATGAGTCAAACACACAAACGAACAAACCGATCTGCACCAAAATTCAGTCATTCATGTCTTATAACATTATTAACAAGAACTATAAATTTCATAAAGATCCATTCGTTATTTTGTGAGTTATTGTGCTAACTAGCATAAAATTAAAAACAGTGACAAACGAACGAACTAAGAAACGGATCATTACCAAAATTTGGTCATTTACTTCTTGTCATATACCTAACAATTCATGTCAATTTCATAAAAACCCATTCGTAACTTTTTGAGTTATGGCATTGAGAAAAATGAGGTAGACACACAAACAAACAAACGGATGAACAATATCATCACCAAAGTTGATCATCTGTTCCTCCTAACATATCAAACAATTACTTTAAATTTCGTTCAAATCGGTCCAGAGCTTTTTGAGTTATCTGGTGACAGACTGACAGACAGCAGACAGACAAACACACAGACAAGCAAACACGACGAAAACATAACCTCATTGGCAGAGGTAATTATATGATCATCTCTTCAAAATCTCTTCAATTGATCTTTCAATAATTGTATACATTCCTCACCCAAAAATTTTGTGTTTGTACAATACTGTCTTACGAACAGCGTACAAGCTCCTCTATAAGTACCTTGCTATCTCAAAATAGCATGCATTTTTCATGCACTCAGTTTTCTGACACATATCTCTTATATTCTTCTCTCGAAAAAGTATTACATTGCGCTTGTACTCGTAAATTTGCATGCACCCCTTTCTGAAAACCTTCATATCTCCCTCTCAGAAAAAACTGCTTACAGTTACTTCTCACAAACTAGTATCTCCTCACAGCTTTCAATAAATTAACTGCAGTCCTCTCTTTACAACAGCATGTATTATATCTCAAATGTTGCAGACATTGCTATCCCTCGAAAATTATTGCATTGCTGACTGAAAAACTGCTCGCACTGCTCTCTGAAAAACTGCATAAATTCCTTTCGGAAATTTTCAAATGCAGCTATCTAAACCCAGAATTATCTCAGTGCCGCAGGCGAAGTGCTTTACAGGAGCGCAACGGAAGCGTCGCAAAGGAGCGTCAGCGCTAGCAGGTGCGAACGCATCAGTCGAACTTTGGCCGTGTGATGGGGAGGGTCATTGCAATGAGCTCCGTAGTCGCCGTCACTGAACTTAAGTGATCGCAACAAATGTCTTCGTTCTATTTCATATATTTATTTCATAATAAAACAACCGTTAGTACTTCATCTATTGACACATAAGATTACCGTCTGATGGGATTATTAATATACTATTCTCATTTGAAATTATAAATGGACATTGATGAATTCATTATAAACTTCGGTATCAAATAAATGATTATGGCTTCTTGGGTGTAACTGTCTGAGATTAAAATATTCATTTAGGTAGAAACTATGTGAAAGTACGAATTTTATATGTATGACATGATATTACTACCCATCGTATCATCAGTACATACTTTTAAAGCTGAAATCTTTTTCTTCTGAAAATTTGTTATATCGACGGTTTTATAAGTACAGCTTTTCCTTGAATTAAAGACTTAGCTAAAAATTTCATAATAATCTTGGAAAGAAACTGTAACTAGCAGATGCTTGTCGTGAAACACATAGGATTATTTTCTGAATGTGTTTGCTTGTAGTAGGCACTGTTCGCTGATTGAATTTCGGACCCCCTTATTTCGTTTCTATACCTTAGTTGCATGACTAGCATGCAACGCCAGATACGTAAATAATAATAAAAAAGAATTCACGACTGTTTTTAAAGTACCGGTTATTTGGCTGTTGATGTCAACTATGTCGTTTGGCAAAACGCTTACTACCTTTAAAAATGCGTCATTTATTTCACTGCAGTTGCAGATGCGCTAATATGGAAGAAATTTGCAGGGTTTAAAAATTTCTCAAGCATTTGGTTGCCAATGTCAGTTAAATACGCTCAGAAAATATCTGCCGCTTTAAAATATTGCAGCTATAGCACTGTTAAAGTTCATTTTACAGATTTTGACAATGCCTATTGTATCAGTTTTTTTTCTTTAACATTTGGCTGCCAATGTCAGCCATCTAAGTTCCGAAATCATTAGCTTCCATTAATGGAGCAACACCTATTTGCCAGCTAGCAGCTAGTATCAACTATATTAATTCCGAATAATATCTGTTTGTTCTAAAAATTTTCTATTTTTTGGCCGTGATAGTCCATTTTGCTGTTTTTGTACTTATGGTATTTTAGTATACAGTTAGTGCAAGCTGTGCTCTTTACAAAATATCACATAACGCCCTTCCATGGTCTTCTGGAGAGCAGGAGCTATCTCGTTACATCAGTGACTATTAGTAGATGAAAGCGCCCTGTTTGCTCAACACGTAAGTACCACATTTGTTGATAACAAAGTGATTGATGTTGATTCTGCAGCACATACATGGTCTCTTAAAAAGGCTAAGACTAAAGCGGCGAGGTTGTTCAGCGTTAATAAAATCCGTTTGACAGGTGCAATTACCTCAGTGTTGTTCCTATTGCATTAACGGACACTGAGTACTCCTAGCAATTTTCTAGGTAGGGTTCTACTAAGAAAATGATTTTAATAACATCAAATTGAGGTTGTGCCAAACAAATAAGTTTGGCAGGGTTAACTTCTGTGTTGCAGCTAATACTATTGTATTTTGTATGGTATTTTACATCCCAATCCGAAATTCATAGGCATTTATCTGAATTTATCAGATACTGCTCACTATTTGTAGGCAGCCGATAAATGCCTATAAATTTCAGGTTGGGACATGCGGAAACCCTGATAAGAAGATCACAATTACTCTCGTGAAAATTAAAGGAATATTGCACTGGTCAAAATAACGCCATAATTGTGGAGGCAGGAATTAGTGGGGGATGAGGCCCAGATCAGAAAGCACAAGCGTAACGGTCATAATAATTAGCATAAAACTTTATCCTTCGGAATTTGAAACTTTTTTTTAGAATTCAGTGTTAAATTTTTTCTAGTTTTCTAATTAAACTATTGGAAAAGAATGATGGCCGTTTATCATTTGATTGTCTCGTTTTTTTTTGGTATCTGAGCTATTCTTTGAAATCATGTTAATATATTGCAGATATATATCTTATTTTGGAGAAGTGAATAAGAAAGCCTTCTGGGATTTTAGTTTTATTAGACCCCGAGCTTTCGAGCCGTTAAACACGACTCGTCTTATTTTATATATTTACGCAGTTATTTATTACACGAACAGTTAACTTGCCCAATATTTATAATGGAACGGTGCATTATTTATTGGTATCACGAAGAGCAGAGCTGTGTTTTTCGTTTGAACCCGTGGTAAGCTAAGTACTAAAAAAAAAAAAATACGCGAAAATCCTAATGATTACATACCCCCTTTTTTCGTGGGTAAAGCTTTACACAGTGTTCATCTCCATGAATATTTCGAAACAATATTTAAATTTTTAGTACACAAAGTACGGTATAAGAATGTACAGCTATGGAAGCAGCGCAGCTGGCATACGCTATCAAAGTGTGCGAAAATAGTTGCTATGCACAGCATCTACACACTCATAGAGTATCTGGTTCTTTCTGGGATTTGGATAGAGACCTGGAAGCATGGCTGAAAATTTAATCGATTTCGGTATAGTACGTGACTTGCTTCAAAGTATTCGTTAGGTTAGTTAAATTGAAGGAAAACAGGTAAGTTAAGGATCGGCTAAGATAGGCTCGCTTCAGCTAGAATAAATGCTTATCTTGACTTATCGGCACGTACGTGCATACCAAAATCTCATGTAGACCACGTGCTATGCAGGCACCTGTTTATCTTATTATTAGGATGCATGAAAAAGTCGGTTTGATCATACGGCTAATATTATTTGAGCATCCTTCATGATGTGCGCCGGTTCTTACATTTTTATACACCTTCTAAAAAACAGTGCTGCAGCCACGATCATGTTTTGGTTACCTTAACCCGAAAAAGCGTTGCGTGACTTGAAAGAAAATAGAGGAAGCTACTGTATATTGTGTGTCAGCGGTTACCGATTACGACGCGACTCTGAGTGATAGGTGACGCTGGTACATAATTATGTAGCCCGACATACTTTTCTACGGATTTTGCTCAATAAAAACTTTTGTAATTATGAATGAATAAAAGAGACGACAGTAGAGCAAAATAAATAATACTGTTGCATATTTGCGCAATAGTGTCGTGTATCATTCCTAAAGGATTTTTACAATGAGGAACGGAACTTGTGTTAGTTCATTGTAGGAATTATAGGATTTACCTTCGGCTTTTTTATGTCACTTTGGTGTTGTGTTTTTTTTTTCAATGTGCGACTTTTGTGTAGTGTAATTAAGTTAAATTTTCTAGGACTGAGCACATGTGATTTGAAAGTTGACCTTAATATGGGGTAGTATTTTTTTAGTTGATATATTATAGTTTGAAGGGCTAAGAAGGGTTGACACTCAGTGTTCTAACATAAAGCTTACTTACCCAATAAAAAATTATATCTAACGTATATGCATATCCCTCCAAAACAAAATCAGCCACTTGGTTAGATTTTTCAAGACTGATTTATGCATGTATTATGCTGGGGCATAAATGAAAGAAATCGGACAATGCTTGACCGAGTTATGAACCGCTGAAGTTTCCAGAATTTAGGATTTTGGATGAGAAATTTCTCAGTTTTCCGATTTTGAAAAATTCTAAAATTTGAATATTTTAGATGCTCATAACTCTGTCAAATATTGTCCACTTCCTGTCACTTATGTGGCGCTGGAAAAGTTATGACACCCTTCCAGAATATATATGTACTGTATATATAAATAAAACTCAGTTTTAGAAAATTTACTCAAGTGACTAGTTTTGTTTTGGAGGGACGCACGTTTCTTGAGATAGTGTTCATCATTTTCTGATTTTCAGTCAAAAATAAAAATTTAGGTAACTTTTACATGCACAATGTATTTCTATCCATTACTAAAATAGGGTCACGTGAGTTCTGACTGGTTTTGTACTGGAGAGTCGCATATCCCAAACTTGGAGAACATAAAAATGCACTGAAATTGCTACATGATTAGCTACACACTGCATAGAGCAAACGTGCCACTAATACACTGAGAAATTATTGCGTTTTTTGATACACTTAGATGAATCAAAATTACTTCTATTATTGCCTCAAAACCTAAACAGGCAAGGGCATCATAAATATGCTAAGTGCGTCATCATGACATACCTTTAACTAGCTGTACTGTGCAGTAAATACACCTAAAGAGGCATTCCTTTAGCTATTATTGTAGAACTTGGAAGATTAGATATAGTAAAAAAAAAAAAGAGCGATGTGATCCAAGAATCAAAGCCAGCCGGCGAGAGATGGTTCATTCCTCCGCAGCACAGAGTTCACCTCCTGTGTTGTACACCCCCAGTTCCATAACGCCAAAATTCTAGAATAATTGAGGAAAAATGAACTCAGTGTTAGATGTATGAACGGTATGTGATCTGATAAATGGCTATTATTATCATAATAGTGAAGCTAGACAAATGTGTCATCATGATGCATGAAGGGGTTTTATGATGCACTTGTCATTTTGTTAATGTACTTATGTGTTTCAGTTTTGGGACAAGCCAATGATCCACCAAGATGCATCAAATACTGGTAAAATTATTGTAACTGAAGAGACATAACTTTCTTTAAATTACAATATCGATATCCAAGGTAGTATAAAACTGCGTCTCGCTTTGCACGTGTAACAAGACTATGAAGCTTTTTTCGCTTTCCTCTTGTCTCAATAATTTTCCTGACTGCAGTGTCTGTTGCAGTGGCCCGCCAAACTATGCCATGAAACAACTATGTACATCTGAATATTTTATGCGAAACACCCATGGGAATAAAAAAAATTTCTCACTATGCCTGTCATTTTACTGTTGTGTATAAAAATACCTCACGATTTTATTAGAATCGCGTCATCATAAGCGTTTCATATTGTTCTATGACTTTTTGACTATTTAAAGTTATTTATTAGCAAAACCTTAAAAGTAGCAGTTTCGGAGTATCTTACTTTCCTTTTCTTGCCTAATCATGCAGCAATAACTTTTAAGATCCGTATAAATCTTACATCAATTTTTGTCATGAGAAAGCATTTAGAAAAATAAATTAGCTTCAATTGCTACTTATATTTTTGCAACAATCAAATATGATATTACCCTGTCATTTACCACACATCTTTAAGCTTATAATATCATTCGAGATTATGATCCAGAAAGAAATTTGGAGTAAAAAGTGAAGGTAAAGTGAACTTTGACTGCACCCTCCAATGGGAAACCCACAAGCACTGCTTCGTGCTACAGTTTAAGGCCAACTTGCTCCAGAGCACTAAGTATACCTACAGTCTACCACTTGTCGTCAAGAATAATGGTGCAGTAGCGGAAGGTTCATGACCCGCACCCCTCTACCCTAAAGTAAGTGCCTTTACAGCAGCTGTGCACACCGAGCAAATTGCTGACTCAGCGCATGAGACACCACAAAGAACATTCAGCAGGCACGGGGCTCGTTCGCATCTCTTTCAGCACAACTGGGCAGCACGAAAGGTCTGCTGCTACCGTGGTTTGATTATTCACTGTAATTTTAGTTCTCTTATAATATTTAGAGAATCGTTATGAGCTCAAGCTTCGGCCAAGCAAGGCAATCTTATCGGAAAATTCAAATTGGTCCTGACACCAGGATTTGTTTTTTATCATTGCCAAATTGTGCTCATTTGTGCCAATTGACAAAAATTACAGTTCCTGTTATTTTCTCGAAGATCCCTCTGTAACATTTTGAGTTATTCTCTGACAAACACTGAGACAATAAATTAGCCAAACCACACATTGATGAACCGATCATCGCGAAATTTTAGTCATTTGTGTTCTTTAATACTTTTAATGGTGCTTGCAAATTTCACAAAAATTCATTTATAGCTTTTTGATTATTTTAGTGCAAGCATGGAAATAAACATGGAGATAAACACACAAACAACTGACAGATAATCATAAAATCATAAAAATTTGGGCAGTTGCTCTTCGTACGTAATATTCCTAATAGTTCCTGCTAATTTTATGAAGATCCGTTCATAACTGTCCGAGTGATGTTACCAAGAAAAGAAAACCTACAAGCAAGAAAACAAGCAAAGAAATGGTAGCACAGCCCTTTAGTAACAGCTCATCATCTATTGTTTCCTAGTAAATTTTATAAAGATTAGTCCCTAATATTTTCATTTAACTTAGAGACAAACAAACAAATAAAAAACAACCAAACAAACGTGCAAACAAACAAACAAAGCAGAACAAAACAAGACAAAACAGAGCAGAGTAGAGCAGAGCACAGCACAGCAGAGCAGAGCAGAGCAAAACAAAACAAAACAAAACAAAACAAAACAAAACAAGCAGACAAAGAAACAAACAAACAGATAAACGCAGACAAAAATATAACTGCTTTGGCTGGAGGTATATGCGGATTTCGGCAATTTCTGAAACAGGAAACGAACAATACCAAGCTCTCGATTTCAATTTAAGCAAATCAATATTCAGAGAAAGACTTTGAGATAATCCCACAATATTTTCCGTGTTTCTCGTACCAACCAGCTTTACATTTTTTACAACTTGAGAATTTAAATTTCCTATTACATTTTCTCACTAACAGTCGTCTCGATTGCTGCCAAATTTCATTTTGCTCTAGTGCTCACACTGCAGCAATGCTATTAGCAGCGTGCTAGCGCCCCTCCGACTGAGTGCGTATGTGCCTTGCCTGTCCGATACTCTGTCTCATTAGCGAAGTAATGAAGGTAATGGAACTCAATAAAAGGTGCAGTGCCACTCCTGTAAGAGCTATCCAGAGAGAAAGAGAGACAGATATGCAGAGTTCCTGCATCAATCAAAATGGTAACTGCTTTGCTGTGGCGATCATCACGGAAAAGTAGAGCTATAATAGTTCCCTTCTAGAGACAATGATACCAGTGGAGGAGTAACGTTTTCGTGAGTAGTGGCATTTTAGCAGGGAAACTCTATACGCCGGCAAGTTTTGCAAAGCGATATCATGTTCCTGTGACGTCACCATTCCAATGGAAACTCTTAATCTGTGTAACTATTCTTGAGGGTGGGTGTCGTCATCAGATGGAGACGGAGAACAAACAGATATCCAAATAGTGTTCTAGTTATTCTGTATATTTGAAGAAAGACTTACTGTTTTTACACAGTCCTGTGATAAATGACAGTAAGGTAAGCAACATATTGTGTATGAAAATAGTGCATGCGTTGATTTGCATGGCTGCTGGAGTTGCGCAACATGTTTCAGCGTAGAAGATGCTCTTACTCGCCAAGAAACACTAGAATCTTTTCCTAGGAAACTCAGGCCACGCACCGTAGCACAGCATCCCATAACGACACTCAGACATGTACTGAGCCTTCGGCCCGGACTGTGGCCGGACAAGCATTACCCGAGAGCCTGGAGTGTCGACACAAACACACACAACCTACTGTGCCTATACAGCCTCGCGTCGCTTCTCTGCAGCTGGCGGTAAACACTACGTAATCTTTTTTTTTTGTTCAGTTTAACTTTATGGCTATTTACTCGTTAACGGAAAGAGTCCCTCACAGAAGTTTTTTTATTTGAATATAAGTTTTTGCATCATGGTCACTAACACAAATAGATATTTTTAGTTAGTTCTTTACAGCACATTTTTGAAAAAAAAACTAATGCATCCCACTGTAATAGGTACCGTCAGACACTTTCCTGTGAAATCAATGTTTTTTATTATTTGTAGTCATCAGTCGTTTATGGAAACATTGATATTGAGAGCATGTAATCAGTCTGAAATATGGAAAAGGAGAGGGCACCCCTTGACTTTTCGCCAAGGCATTGCTTTCCTCCTTCCCAGATAGTTAAACTTTCTTTGCACAGCTAACCCATTCATCTTTGACTTAAACATCACTGTGTTTAAATAACACTGTTTGCAACGTCTAGATAAAAATATATACAGTAGGCACGAATAGGTTAAGAATATATACTCTACACTTCACATGAAGCCTATGCTAGTAGATGATATGCACCGTGTATGATGCCGGAGTCCCACTACGCAATCTAATTCACAACCTGAAGTGAGGATGTGCAGTTTCTTCAGTTGTGCCAATGTAGATGTGTTTAAAATCGGTAGCATAGATACAGTAGAATGAGCAATGTGCGCGCTACACATCCTCGTATTAAGTTGTGTAGGTGATTGTGAGCTGTGGTCTCGGCATTAGGCCTAGATGTTATACAGATAAATTTAGTCATATTTCTACTTCGTTAAACCCTTCATGAGAACAAAAAAATACATAAGTGGATAAACACACATCGGTCTGTACCATGGAGTTTGCCTACATAAAGTGATCATACATTGTGATCAGAGAGTCTTAGAAGAGATGCTAAATTGCAAGGTCCTCATTACCGTGTTGTAGATTTTTTAGCTGAAAATGAATGATCATGAGGTGATGCCAAAAATCGTTGTACATTAGATGCTTTTTCGATTATTTTAATCAGTCGTATCACAGAAAGCTAAATTTGAGTTGATGCAGTAGTACAATTTATGCAAAAACTAGCGCACTCTGCAGTCGAAAATGACGGTACGTGACATGCATCGGTGCCTATTCAGTATTCATGGTGGAGGTCAATATTCTAATTATAGAAGGAAACACTGCACCGTCTGCAGCTGCAGGTTGATATTCCTGTAAAGTTAATATCGATCAGTGCTACCATGCTACTTCAGAGTGCGCAACCATTTTTCCAGAGCTGCTTCACGAGTCCTCGAAGTAAGGCTACGAGCATAAGATCAGGACAATGCTTATGAAGAAAGGAAAAAACGCATAAGTTTTTTTTATAGAGCACAGGAAAGTTTAAACTTTGAATATATTTACTAGCCTTCATGTTGAATAAAAAATAAGAGCTCGTTGATCTAATTAATGCCTTACTAACAAATTGTGACATGGTTGATAGCTAACTTGAGGAAATTGGGTGATCAGACAGGACGTTTAACGAATTCCTATAATTACCTCCGCCAAGGAGGTTGTTTTTGTCGTGTTTGATTATCTGTCACCAAGATAACTTGAAAAGTGATGGACGGATATTTATAAAATCTACAGAGAATATTAATCATGGTAGGAGTAAAAGATAATTAACTTTGGTGATTATCCGTTCAACCCTTTTGTTTGTGTGATTAATTCTTCTTAGCACCACAACTCGAAAAGTTATGGACCGATTTTTATGAAATTTGTATGAGTTCTTAGGTATATTACGAAGAGTAAATGACAAATTTTTGTGATGATCTGTTTGTTCGTTTGTCTCTGTGTTTGATTTTATACTGCCAGCAAAATAACTAAAAAAGTTAAGAACGGATCTTTATAAAATTTATGGGAATTGTTACTAATGTTAAAAAAATATAAATGATTAAATTTTGGGGATGATCGGTTGATCTGTTAGTGTGTTTGACTTATATTTGGCAAGATGTTTGTTAGCAACATAACTCGAAAAGTTATGAACGGATCTTCAAAAAAATACAAAAACTGTCATTTTTGTCTATAGGCACAAATGATTAGTTTTTAGAGCTGTTACAAAGAAAATCATAGTTTTAGAACCAATATTAATTTTTCGTTACCGTTGTTTCTTGGCTCAGGTATACGTTCACAGAGTGCTCTAGTTTAATAATAATTCAGTAGTATTTAGTAACTTTTAGGCTAAAAATTCTAAATATGGTTCACAGCTAAAATTTAATCAGTTCCTTACCGGCTCTTGCACTATAAATATGGCTCGGAAGTTAGTGACATCATTGGAAGTTAGAGAACTGATAGTGAAGTAACGAATTAAGATAAATGTTCAATTGGCGACATTGCTAAGATTCTGAAGAAATCTATGAGTGCTATTCACAGTATTTTGAAACTTTTTGCGAAAAGTGTGTCATGCGATAAAGCCAATAAATCACCTGACAGGCTTAGGGACACTACGGCAAGAGAAGACAGACGGATTGGTAAGGAATCCAAGACAAATAGATTTGCCACCTCAACTGCTTTGTCGAAAAAGGCTATGATAACCTCGGTATCGCTGTTTCAAGACACACCGTTTCCCAAAGACTTGATGAAACTAGGTTTGTGTAGTAGAGTACTTTAAACGAAGACCAACATTTTTAAAAAGAACCTATTAGCCCGAAAAATATTTGCTACAGAACTCTTCATATGGACTGATAAAGAATGGAGATTTTGTTCGTTTCAGTGATAAGTCAAAGCACAGCTTTTTCGACTCTGGTTAGAGAAGATTCGTTCGACGCACTACAAAGGAAAGATAATCTTCTCAGTGCACTAAAAGTAGTAAGTTCGGAGGGGTGAAGAGTGATGGTGTATGGCTTCATTTCAACTACAGGTTCTGGAGCTCGTGTGAGGCTACAATGTAAACTGAACGCATTACTGTACAAGAAGTTATTAATAACCATATTTCTCCTCATTTAAGAACGGCAGTTGATCAACCAGCTGTATTTATGTATGATAATGCCCCTTGTCTCACAGCAAAATCTGTCAAGGCATTTTTGCTCTGAGGAAAATCTTTCAGTGCTAGAGAGGCCTAATCAGACCCCCGACATGAATCCAATTGTGAACGTATGGAAGTTGTTAACTGCAAGAGCTAAGAAAAAGAATTCAAGAAAGCTAATGAATTGTGGAATAACTTGAAAGAAGAACGGAAGAAAATAACCTTTGAAGAGAGCAAGACTTTAATTCACTCGTGTAGCAACAACAATGACAACAACTGTAAAGCTGTTATTGATAGCAAAGACCTACGTACCAAGTACTAATAAATGTGCACTCTAGTTCTATTTGCATATGATGTAGTTGTTGTAATTTCATGATTTCGTCAAGCGTTATGATATTTTTTTGATCGCCCACCCAAGTTACTTAAGCTATCTGTCAATCATGTCATAATTTTTTAGTTAGGCATTATTTAGATCAATGACTGTCATTTTTCATTCGACATGAGTTCTAGTAGAATTGTTCAAAGTTTGAGCATTCTCTGTGCTCTAGCAAAAGTCATGCATGGTTTCCTTACTTCATAAGAATAGTTTTGCTACTTATGCTCGTTACCGTACATATATCTATTGTTTTCGCTTACGAAAATTCTGCAGAGCAGTGGTAAAAACAACTTGTGATAATTGTGCAGTTCTTGCCACATGCGCGTCTTTGTTACAGAGGAGCACGTACTGTAGGTCGAGCTGCGTCTTTTTGTCTTGCTGCTATATTTTGCCTCATAAATATTGAGTACCCAGTTATGTGATTGAGCTTACTCTTTTCGTAAAAAGCTCTTCTTTACCTAGCTAAATTTTGAAGTCGAATTTACTGTGATGAATGAATAATTTATTATCACTATATCACTTCTATATGCCAAGGCCACATTTTTTTTTATAAAATAAATGACAGATAAAAGGCGGGTGCAAAAGTTCAGGAAAGTGTGAGAGCCTGCATATGACCACACCAACAAGTTTAAAAAATACCGTCCTATTTATAATTCAATATTCTTCTGAATCTAAAAATTTTTGGCGTTGTGAAGCCTGCACTTTTGCAGAAGTCAGATACCGTCCTCGTGGGGCTGTTAACACAATTAGCTTTGGTATGCAAGTTGAATATGGAAAGTTTTCTTCTCTCCCGTGGAGATCTTTTTTTGCTTCTACTTTAAGAGAATTTTTGGCCGCCCCAGCAGCTGATTCACTATTTTAGGTGCTGGAACGGCCGAGAACTATGTTAGGGTTGCACCAGAAGCGTCGCGTAGCATAACACTTTCATATCTTGAGTAAAAATTCGTCCTATTAAAGTTTCACTTGCGATTATTTTTGGGGCATCAAAAGCAAATTGGCTAATTGGCTAATTAGAACATCTCGCTAGTGTCAACCCTAAACTAGCTGAATAAAAAAAAACTCATAAATGGTTGCAAGTACTGCAGCGCAGCACAGAACCACAGATTAAACTATATAAATGTTTTTTCAGTTCGGTGACCAACCAAACCAGCAGAGTCGGCTTTATGCTCAAGATAGTCAAAGCTCGAGCTTGCGTAATCAACCTAATTATCCTCATCATCATCACCAACAGTGTTACCAACCTACCCTCTAGCGCTCTCATACGCAGCAAACTAAGCTACACGGCCAATCTTGGAATAATAATAATGATCAATATCGCACGCCTGACCACATTTCTAGTCTTCATAGCGAGGCACCAGCCGTCGAGACAATCCGAAAACCATCCACGAGAAAAATGCGCTCAGTGCTGCCGGTCTTTCGTCTACAAACGAACGTTCCCGTGAGTCTAACAATCCAAGTCCCTTGTCTAGAAGTAATCTAGAAGTACAAATATGGCGAAAGCTCATTACCATAGCAATCGATTCAGAACCAGTGCCCCAAAAATGATGTTGGAAAAAACAAGCAAAAAAGATCAGTCGTCTTTAAGTATTACAGCCTAGTGGGTACTTGTGTGCTGGAGGTTCCCTGGGTACCGTCAAAACCCGTTAAAGACTAGTATATTTTTCTTGCCTGGTTTAAAATTTTCAATGTTTTTCCTCAAACGCCACAAGGTGTGGCAACAAGATGGAATGAGGGCAACGCTCTTTGTGAGGGTTGGGTCCTCGACTTATTAATGTGTTTTGTGCTTTACATAAAGTGAACAGGATCGAATTCATTCTAAGTTAAATCTTCTTCCATCTCAATTTCTATAACATCTGGACTGCGTGGGTAGGACATTCGTAACTGAAACGCGGATTTTTTTTCTTTGCCAGGGCTAAACCCATATTCTGTAGTATATATATCTTGGCTACACTTGGGACAAGGTTGTAGTTCTTGCTCTGAGTTTCCCCTTGCTGTTGCTAAAACAACATCAGCTCTAGCCAATTAGAATGAACAGGCTGGTGCCATAGCTGGATACTCAGTCTTCCGAAGTCTGCTCCTCTCTCTCTTCCATCAGGTAGTACGGTAGTACCACCTGATGCTCTTTTCCTTTCCTTTCTCTTCTTCTTCATTTTGGCCAAAGCCTGTACTGGTGATGACAGGGTCTGGGGCGCGTAGATAGCTGGCCGCTTTCGTAGCTATCGTTACTGTCGATTTGTTTTTGCTTTATTATGCTTGATATCATCTTCTCTGTTTATGGGATTCTTTGTTTCTTCTCCTTTGTATAGTTCTGTATTTATCTGTTCATTACTGTATACTAATGTTCTTTTATTCTTTCTTTTGCTTTGTGGGGATGTTGACAGCAACCCGGTACCGGGTCGGGCTCGGGGGGTGTCGTCTCCTCTATTGTGATATTAGAAGACTGCATGCCAACCTCGCGGAGCTCGACCTTGTGTGCCGTGGTGTGGATACGTGTGCTGCTCCGAGACATTGGTGACTGGCAGAAGGCACGACGCTGAGCTTGCATTGGCTGGTTTTCAGTCCCCTTTTCGCAGGCTGTGTGGATTGGGGCCTGGATTCCGTGGAATGGCCGTCTATGTCCGGAGCGGATTCTGTACTTACCGATAGTCAGTGCACGAATGCACCTGTCATAAGATCATTGTTGTAAGGGTGTGTGGCCGACTGAATAATTATTATTTATTCTCCTTATATCGGAGCCCTGCAACTGATGATTCTCTTTATGACTGTTTATTGACGGCGATGGCCTCTATCTAGAGCATGGATCCCAAGTCCGCGTTTGTTTTTGTGGGTGACGTTACTGCACACCACAGGGACTGGTTGGGATCTGCATCACCGACTGATTGTCATGGTGTGGCTGCATTGGACTTTTGCACCTTGTCTGGTTGTGTGCAGCTAGTTAGCGGGTTCACACATATTGCTGGTAACTGTCTTGACCTTGTTATGACTGATGTCACGGACTTGATGACGGTGTCAGTTGTCTCCCTTATTGGCTCTTCAGACCGCTCACACCTTGTTGCGTCCTTTGACCTTCATCAGGTTGTTCCTGTGGTAGACACCAGGAGAGTAGTATTCGTTAAGAGCAGGGCTAACTGGGTGGCTATTACTCGGGCAGTAAGAACGTTACCTTGGCGCCAGATTATTCACACTGAGGATCCTGTCTCTGAGCTTAACTACTTGACTGTGTCCATTTTGGAGAAGTTTGTTCCAAAGAGGACTATTCTTGTGAGGGTCTCGGGATAAGCCCTGGTTTGACGACCAGTGTTGGTTAGCTTTCGAAGCTAAACAAGCGGCGTATCGGTCATGACGGCGTTCACGTGACCGCACATTGTGACAGATCTACTGTATATTGATCGTAGGGCTGAGGCTAAGCTTGTGTAGGAGGAGGCACAGCGTCGTCTGAGGCAGCGATCCAGGGAGTCTCTGTTGAGTATTGACCATCCACATCGTTAGTGGAGTGAGCTAAGGGGTTCAGTGTTCGGTGCTGAACCTTCGTTGCCGCCTCTGGTTGGTCCAGGTGGGGGCATCATTACTGATCCCTTGGCAAGGGCGAAGTTTTTGTCGGCTCACTTCGACGGGAAGCAGAGCAGAGATGTTATCGCATTGCCTCATGGATGCCACCCTGAATCTCGCTTGACCTCTTTGGTCTTCAGATCTGGTACAATCAAGGTGCTGCTTGAGGGCCTTGATCAGTATAGAGGTATGGTTCCGGTGGGCATGTTTCCTTTGTTTTATAAGCAGCTGGCTGACTTTATTACCTCCAAGCTTGCAGTGAGCTTTCGGCGCCTGATGCGGTAAGGAAATTTTCCTCGTTGTTGGCGTACTGGGAATATTACTCCCATTCCTAAGGGTCCGGTGTCGCCCTATGTTGCCAACTATTGACCCATCACACTGACGCCCATTTTGTCGAAGGTGTTGGAGAAGTTGATTGCTGGTAAGCTTGGTCGTTTCGCTGAGGTTACGGGGTTGCTGCATGCTGGTCAGTTTGCGTACAGAATCGGCTTGGGTTGTTGTGACGCTCTCTTGTCGGTGTCACACCATTTACAGTCTACGCTGAATTGTAGGTCGGAGGCACGCCTTGTCCAGTTGGACTTTAGCGCGGCGTTTGGCAGGGTTAAGCACAGAGGTCTATTATACAAGTTGGAGTCCTTTGGTGTGAGTGTTAGGGTTCTGTCAATCATTCGCGATTTTGTTTCTGAGCGAATGCAGAGTGTGTCTGTTGACGGTGTTTTGAGCGCCTCAGTCGGGGTTGTATTTGGCGACCCTCACGGCAGTGTGCTTGGCCCGCTGTTGTTCGTTCTCTATACTAGTGACATATTCTCTTCGCTTGAAAACACGATTATCATCTATGCCGACGATCCCACTTTAATGGCAGTTATACCTGCTCCTCGCCTTCGTAATGCTGTCGCTCAGTCTCTGAATAGGTATTTGTCACGCATTAATGTATAGTGCTCGGCTTGTAGTATGAAGCTGAATGCCAGTAAGACCAAGTCGATGATTATCAGTCGGTCTCAGACACTTGTGATTCCCAACTGGAGATTGATGACACTTTGCTTCAGGAGTCTGGCTTCTTGGAGATTCTCGGTGTTGTCTTTGATGCGAAGCTTATTTTTGAGCCGCATATTAGGAGGTTGGTGTCACGTGCTTCCACTAAGATTGGGCTCCAGCGTAAGGTGAATTCTGTGTTTGGTGACAGTCAGGTAGCCCGCAGATGTTTTTATGCGTTTTTGCTGCCTGTGTTAGAGTATTGCTCACCGGTCTGGGCTTCAGCTGCTGACACTCACTTGCGTCTGTTGGACTGACTTGTTAGTTCAGCCAGCAGGCTGTGCGCTAATAACGATCTAGTGAACCTGTCCCACACGAGAAGAGTAGCAGAACTATGTAAGTTCTATAAGGTGTACAATAATGAGAGGCATTGGTTGTATTTTTCTCTCCCTGCCCTCAAGGTATTTAGGAGAGAGACTCTTGCTGCGCGCGGAGTGCACTCTTTCACTTTGGAGGCTGTCGTATGTCGAACTAATCAGTTTTGTCGGTGCTTCGTGCCATGGTCGGTTAACGTTTGGAATTTGTTGCCGGCATCGGCTTATGGTCTCATTGTCCTGCAGGCGTTTCAGTCAGCTGTTAATGTTTTTTGCTGGATTTCTTTTAGCAGTGTTTTGAGCTTCCCGGTGTAGCAAGATACTTCATTTGGGTTGTATTACCTGTCCGTGGGAGCTCAAGCGTGAAGTTTTATTAATAATAATAATTAGGTCATGAGCGTGAACGACCAAATTTAGCTAGCTGCTCTGGCTGTGCGAGGGAAGGCGTTTACTGCCCTCAGAGTAGACTCATGAATAAGTTTAGGAGAAAGCTGGGGTTGAGAGCTCCTTGCGGTTACCCTTAACAAGCTCCGATAACTTCCAATCACAGTTTAGCTTGGCGTAGGATTAGCATTGTTTGAAAGGCTCTGTACATAAAACATTTGCGACTAGGAAGTTACTATTTACCATGTTCGTAAAATGAGCTGAAGGAATTTCGGAAGACTCCTGTAATAAACTGAGAATCTGTGAACATAACATAAGAGACTGGTTGTAGCTGGTATGTTTATATTAGATTAGCTGGTACCTGCGAAAATTCCATAGAACGGCAGCATTGATTTTAACGGCACCTCAGACCCGTATCGTGTATTCAAAGTGTGAAAATATGTTTCAAATCAAGCAGCAAATCTTCTACCTGCGAGCAGCAGCAGCAGCAGCTTAAAATAATTTAAACATGACTTCTTTTGTTCACTCCCAAAGCCGTGAAAATCCCATTCTGGGGAGAAAGGCTGATTTTTGGAAGACTCGAGGGCAATCTGTTAACTAGGGCCTTACTCTTAGCATTTGTTTCAGCAGATCAAAACCAGTGAACCTGTCTGAAATTCCGGATAAGTCAAGCCTCAAAGGACTAATTTCACCGACCAATGGAACGCTCCTTTACCTGCGAGACTTTAGGAACTCAATCTTGTCTCCTAAAGTGGAGTTGTCAGCCAGCTCATCGTAGTCGCTTGGCTGCTAACACTTGCAACAAGATTCACAGTGACAAACCAACGCTCCTGTCTAAAGTTTTGGAGAAGTCAAATCTCGAACTTTATAAGTTTGCCCACCAATTGAACGCCAAAGCCAAAACTTCAATTGAATAGTTCAAAGTCAATGCTATCGTCGGAAGTTATGCAACATGTCAGGCCTCGAAGCTTTTAATTTCTCCGGCCAACCAAAATCGTCCAAAGTCATGCATTTTAATATAAGTCATATTACCTTGTACCTTTTTCAACCCCTCGACTATGCAAAACGATCAGTAGGGTAGGTATGTTAACACATGTGGTAGTTAATTTAAGATTTGCCCTTACCATGATGAACCAATTAGAAACCTATGGAGAACGTCGTCTATTTCCATGGCAATTACCGTGTTGACGGTGAGTAAATTAATTGACCAACTCGGGTGCAAGTCGAACTTTGAACGTCGAAGCTCTGTATTTGATGTCTTATGCTAATTGAGGGAGAATCTATAGGTTGAGAGCACAAGAGCAGCATAAGACGGTAATGGGATTGACTGCTGTATTGAAGGGGCATCGAAATTTTGATAAAACGTAGCCAGCATCCTCTTGACTCGTGTCACAGTAAGAACTCAAAAATAAAAACGCAGTATTTGCTGTTAATCAAGCAATAAGTGGACATGAAATAGTTAAATAAGATGAGTATATACAGCTTATTACTTAACAGTTGAAACTGGTAACGCACGACTACGCTGTAAAGAAAAATCGAGAATATTGTACCATGGGCCATGGGTCATGGGCCATAGAGTTACGTTAGTATGACTTCACCCATCCAATGTTATAGGTAGACAAGCCCCTAGGGGAACTCTAAGTTACCTTAGCACTTACTTTGGTCTTTAAAACAACGTTCTTTCGTGCCCATCTTACTTTCCATCATACAGTATTTGTGCTCCTACTTACGGCTTTTCATTCTGTCTATCTTCTTCATTGGTCCAACTTGCAGCACCCATGATCGCTGATCCAGCGTGGGAACACCCAGATGCATGGGTTTCGTATTTCTATCTCCGTAGCGGATGTCTCTTTCTCATTTAAAACACCTGTTTTGTGTAGGGAGGCTTAAATTAACGTAACTATTATATCTTCTGATCTTTAAAAAAAAAAAAAATTATGTTCGCTCGCAGGGAGGGTAAAGGTTCGCTTTGCCTTTGCTAGTAACGCGAAGCAAATCGAAAGAGTAGCGCTTGTTTTCTTCGCTGTCATTCTTGACAGGCAGCTGGGAATAGGAACCAATGGGAATATGCCCAGTACTCGTTTATTATTCACAGGCTGAAGCTGGTCACTGATGTTCCCTCCGACACCTCG
>LQNS02000211.1:9763302-9777535 GCA_001587735.2 Parhyale hawaiensis | reverse complement strand
GCGAAGCAAATCGAAAGAGTAGCGCTTGTTTTCTTCGCTGTCATTCTTGACAGGCAGCTGGGAATAGGAACCAATGGGAATATGCCCAGTACTCGTTTATTATTCACAGGCTGAAGCTGGTCACTGATGTTCCCTCCGACACCTCGCTGTCTCGCGCTGGAAAAGAAAGCTGCCGTCCAGTTCCGATTTGAAATATCAAATATTCTTAATTTTTCCCCTCCGAGTTTTTGAACGGTGACAGCCGGGAATCGAAAGTCGTTATGTTCATTAGCGGACAAAGGAAACACGTCCAAAGTTTTCAGATATAGCAATGTCGGTAATCGATAATCATAACTGCCAACGCGATGTCATATTTGCTGGACAGCACAACGGCGATTGTGCATGCAGAGCGGCCGTTAGTGCGGTGGTGGGATCGACGGGATATGCAAAATAGGATGTTGATCCTGATGATTATGGCTATGCTTGTGTCCATGGCTGTCAGAACTGACTGGTGCTTTGGCGAAAATGCAAATAAATGTTTAGATCAACTTAGAAAATAGATGCTGGACGGATAAAAAGGTTGCTTATAGTGTAAACATTTCAACCAACAAGGATTTGGTAGATGAAATTATCCCTTGCCCATACATGTTTTTGTTACATTCGCTGTTATCAACACTGTCAGTTGCATGCATGTCTCACACATTGAGTATACTAAATTTGTTTCGAGAATATCATTCCAACATCAATGAAAAAATCGTATGACTAAATCCATCACAGTACTTTCTTACTCATTACAAATATGTTCTCGGAGTGGTACCATAGCGTATTTTACCACATTATTTCCAAGAACTAAAAATGGAAGAGAGATGACGAAAGTCGATGCCACGAATCAGCCTTTAAGTTTGTTGACATAAAGAATCCTTCATGTTTTCTTGGAACAAGGACGTCGATGCCTAGACTGCGAAATGGAATGATGTTATGTGACTTTTAATAGAGATGAGTTGTGGCCCCTTGCTGAATTTCTCCCCTAAACTTTAGCTTCCCGAAGCCATTTCGTTAATCAGGGCTCCTCTCCCTTGCCCAAACTCATGACTCACAGCGCCGCCTTGTGCGACTGACGTTCAATTTGTATAATTTTCATTTATCAAGCGAGCACTTTCATGTACACTGGACACTTTGCTGGGTAAAGCTTGCAAGTGTAGGCTAAAAATGACTATCCCGCACAGAATAGACTCAGCATCTTCAATGCTTTTGTTTATGAACACCCAGCCAGAACTGGAGACAAACCATGTCTCACCATTTTGACGAAGGTGACAATTTTTACAAGTACGAAGCAACACTAGTGGTATGGTAACACGAAACTTAAAACTGACTGTAACATAAATATATACATTTTAGTACCTGCAACACCATCATTGCGACTCAGTATGGTAACACACCGTGTGACACCCATTCGGATTCATAAATTCGTCAAGTTTATTTAACAATCTTGCAACTATTGGATGATGAGGTACTGATAACATGTTCCATCCAAGACAATATTATTGATTTTGTGAGGAAATTCCTGTGCATTCAACTAAGGTACTTGTGCGTTGGAGATGTCAGCAAATGTGTGCGTTGGAGATGTCAGCACATGTGTGCGTTGGAGATGTCAGCACATGTGTGCGTTGGAGATGTCAGCACATGTGCGCGTTGGAGATGTCAGCACATGTGTGCGTTGGAGATGTCAGCACATGTGCGCGTTGGAGATGTCAGCACATGTGTGCGTTGGAGATGTCAGCACATGTGTGCGTTAGAGATGTCAGCACATGTGCGCGTTGGAGATGTCAGCACATGTGTGCGTTGGAGATGTCAGCACATGTGCGCGTTGGAGATGTCAGCACATGTGCGCGTTGGAGATGTCAGCACATCACACGCAACCTCTACAGTCGTGTACACACGCAACCTCTACAGTCGTCATGTGCGCGTTGGAGATGTCAGCACATGTGCGCGTTGGAGATGTCAGCACATGTGTGCGTTGGAGATGTCAGCACATGTTTTGGTGTTAATCACCAGAGTTGAGCTCCACTGGGATCAAGACGCCCCATTGGGATGAAGACGCAGCTACGGTACCGCAAACTGAGAAACGTTAACTGCATCTTAAAATGCGGTCGCTGCATTCATGTCATTCATGTCAGCGCGTTCGGTCATCCACTTGCCTGAATGTTTTTATGCGTCCTAGACGTAGCAAAAAACTGCACTGTTTGTGAACTCTATTCCACTCAAAATTTGAAGAGACTTTCGTAACGTGCCTAGGGATACTTGTAGAGAAAACTGATATAACGGTTAACATTTTTACAACTTTTTGTGGCGTACACAAGGTTGTGCTGACAATGACGACACAAAGCATTCGGACGAGTAGACGCGCTGAGATGAACGGTGTGACTCGGGCCTAGTGGTTCCTAATGAGGAGTTCACAAGTCATGCACTTCAACGCGTTCACTCATCCATTCATCCGAATGCTGTGCAGCGTCGTTGTCTGCACAACTTTGTGTGCCCTCCGAAAAGTTACTTAAATGTTTCCCGTCAAATTAGTTTTCTTTGCCAAGGTCACTGGACAAAGAACGGATTTCTCTTCAAATTTCGAATGATACAAAACTCAGAATGCAGTGCAGTTTTCTGCTATATCTAGGGCTCGTTAACACATTCGGACAAGTGAGTGGATGAATGAACGCCTTCATATGAATGACATGTGAACTCGCCCTCAGAGTCGTAAGGGTAACATGTCTAGTACCCGTCCACCATACCACTCGTATCCGTACACTTGGCACGGCACTAAAAAACTTTTTGTGGGAAAACTAGCAGTGCTAGAAAGCCGTGCGCGGACTTAAACTGTAGGCTAAATAGTGCCGCATATCCCAGAAAATGACGGGCGAAAAAGTAAAACAAAAGAAATGGTGGTATTTTTTACATTTTTCCCTACCTAGTGAAAAAATGTGAAAATCACCACATTTTTTTTCTGCCCGTCATTTTCAGGGATGGTGCGGCACTACGTAGCCTACAACTTAAGCCTATGTACAGCTTTCTAGCACTGCTAGTTTTCACACAGGAAGTTTTTTAGTGCCAAGTGGACGGCTACTAGATGGTGGACGGGTACTAGACATGTTACCCTAGTGCTTTTTGGACTGTGATTGCAACAAGACTTTTTGAGCGGCTGGCAAAACCGGTGTAGCACATGTTACGCTGTTGCTGGCATTACAACAAGCCTCTCTTGGTTACTGTATCATAAGATTACTCACCCTCTACACATCCTTCCTTCTCAGTACATTATGTGCCCCTTTGCCTGTTTGCAATACGTAACTGTTGTCCTAAAATAATATGTTCAGCAAGCTTATTTAATGAAAATTGCTCAGTTTACGTCAGTGTTATTTTGTACTGCTAGCTTCAGCAAGCATAACACAAATTTATCTGTTTATTTTTGTGGTATCTCGTAACGATATTTTCATTAAGTTTTATAAAAAATTATAAAATCACAGGTACTCATTACTTTTAGCATGTTATAAAAATGTCAACTTGAAACGTTTAAGATAATCTTGTCAATGTTCGAAAATAAGATACGAAAATATTCTGAGCAGATAGTCTTCTCCCGACGGGAATGCTCGTACAACTAGTACGTCTGTACCATTTTGAAAGGTATTGGTGCTGTCACAAGCACACATCTCGTTTGTTACGGCAACGCTCAACCTCCCTCCCTCCCTCCTCCAGAGCTCTATCCATCATTGTTGTCTTCCAGCTGCGCCGAGAATAATCTGGAATGAGGTGCACTGTAGCGGGCAGCTCATCCTGCCGCAAATGCATGGCATTTCGCTCGCTGCAGGGCTCAGGTGCGATGAGTGCCATCTCTCTTGGGTGTAGCAACAACGTTGCTGGACTTGGCGTTCTTTTTCTTGGGTTCTTGCAGAGCGCGTCTTTGCTCAGAACTTCTCTCAAGCGCCCTTGGAAGTTTCAAGAAATCGGGCCTGCCCTGCTAGGCAGTCTAAAAAAAAGAGTGTGAGAGAGAGAACCATTGCAGACAAAGTTACGTTTACGTAATCCCAGCGATTGAAAAAAAGTAAAGTGCTTAAAGGAAAGCTTAATGTCTGCTTACAAATTGGGTAAACGTTGCGAAACTTTGGCCCATTTTAAGTACCGCTAAGAGTACAAAAAAAAAAAAAAGGGAGGGAAGTTTAACAAAACGATTGTGGTGCTTTGTTGCAGTTGTTCATTAAATACTCAACACTGCGTGTATGGTGTTTGTGAGTCATACTGCGCTCATTTTATCCCTTATCATACACTTATGTCTTTCCGTCTTCAAGTTATAAAATCATTATGCTTTCTTTCTATAAGAATTTATTTTAGCTCGCAGTAGAGAAGGAAAAGCAAGGCTGTACAGACGATAGTGTGATGCTCTAATTGTGTTTTCATACCGTACAGGCAGGGTCTGTTCGACGGCTCAATGCTTGTTAGACTGCTGTCGCCTTATGTTGAGCTATGCTACGGGCTCTGGGTTTCCCCGATTACTCTAGTTTGAACTAGGACGTAAGTAGGTTCTAAAAATAACAGGCACAATATCATCAACAATTAATTGCTTAAGGTTTATAACTGCTATTGCGTTAATTTGTGACGGGCACAACTACAGATCTAAGACCGTTTATATAATGAAGCACCAAAAAGAATCAGAAACACAGCTGATGCAGGAACGTTTTATTGGGAAAGCTCAGTGTTGCCCTCTTGCGGCTCTTAATTTCTTTCGATGCTGGCTCTCCAAACCCATTTCTGGAAGATTTGTGATCCATCGCCTTTTGGCAAACTTCAGGGCGAAAAATTTGAGCTATTGACTTGTGTCTCTTTTAGCTAAAAAAAAGGCATTATAATTACATACCAAAAACAGTAATGGAGACTTGCAGTTAGGCTGAAAATAAATTATATAAATGTACTAATGACTAAAGCAGCTGCAGTGCGCTGACCATTGATAAATTATCCAGCACCACTGCTTGTCACGCCCCCAAAAAGGCTTAGAGAAAGCCAGAAAAAGGAAATTTCTGCCACAGAACAGCGCCGAGTTTTACTGTTACGATCGCGTCGAGGAAATGCGGTATTATATCTATAGTATGCCAAACACCAAGCAACAAGCAGCACTTTCGCTTCACTGAGTAAAGTTCTTAACTCTCAAGCCACGCACTTGTTGCAAATACTAGCTTGATAGTCATTAGCTGAAGCCGATACATACGCAGGTACATTAGGATATGGTTACAGCGAAGTTGAAAAAGTAATATATTGCTAACAGCATCGGTACCTACCGTGGCTGTGTCAGCAGGGAATCTGCTCAAAAGTTGGAGCTCGGAGTCAGACTGTCCGCAGCTGTGATAGGTTATGCGGTGCTGCAGGTACAGCTTATTTGTATGTGTATAACGTGCCTGGTAGTTGGCTGTTGAGTGTCTTCTCGGATTTTTTTTCTTTGCTGTCAATATAAAAAAGTTCCAAACAAATGATGATTTTACTATATGGAAAGAAATCGTAATAAAATTATTATTTGTTACCGTCATTCTTCACTGGAAGCCGCGGGCATCAGTTCCTGTATGTCATGGTCGTCGGTCCACTGCCGATTCTCTTCAGCGTATCTCGCATGGTATCCTACAAGACGCCTTTAAGCTCACTGTGAAGATGAAGGTAGTGTGTGGCTGATGTAACTGATGTTAATTACCTCCGCCAAGGAGGTTATGTTTTCATCGTGTTGGTATTTCTGCCTCTCTGTCTGTCTGTCACCAACATAACTGAAAAAATTCTGAACCGATTTGGACGAAATTTACAGGGATTGTCAGGTATGTTAGGAGGAACAGATGATAACGTTTTGGTGAAGATATGTCAATCCGTTTGTTTGTTTGCTTGTCTGCCTCATTTTTCTCAATGCCATAACTCAAAAAGTTATGGATAGATTTTTATGAAATTAACATGAGTTGTTAAATATATAACAAAGAGTAAATGACCAAATTTTGGTATTGATCCGTTAGTTCGTTCGTTTGTCACTGATTATAATTTTATGCTTGTTAGCACAATGACTCAAAAAAATAATGAATAGATCTTTATGAAATTTATAGGGGTTATTAGTAACACTGAAAGACATAAATGATTAAATTTTGGTGAAAATCGGTTTGTTCGTTTGTATGTTTGACTCATGTTTGTCATAAAGTTTGCTAGCAGTATAAATCGAAAAGTTATGAACGGATCTTCAAGAAAATTGCGCAAGCTGTTAAGAAAAGACACAAATGATTAGATTTTGGAGTTTATACAAAGAAAATTATATTTTCAGAGCCAATTTGAATTTTTTGCTACCGTTGCCTCGCTTGGCGGAGGTATGCGCTCTCAGAGTGCTCTAGTTAATTAATAGTATGCTTTGTTTAACATCAAACAGAAGTTTTTCTTTAGTACTGCTTCTCCAGCTGGATAGAATTTTGACATTAAATAAAAAAATATGCGTTGAGTATATGTGCCTATGCCATAACATCTTACTCAAGCTAAAAAGTCAACACTATTTGCTACCGTATACACTACAGTAGATAAAAGTAGACTGAAAACTGAATTTTCATAATATGATGCAAGAAATAAAGAAAAAGGGAAAGTAGCGATGCAGATTAAGCATAAAATAAGCATGAAAAGTACTAAAATAACAACAGATAAAAAACGACTTGATTGGAAGCGGTAAGTTTTCTCAAAACTAAAACTTAACAAAGGGCGAGAAGGCCTTATGTCATGTTTTTGGTTGTGCGTTCATTTACTATACATAAAACGACCTTGTTTATCGGCCAGCACCTAGCATTCAGCTATCAAAATCGCAGCGGTGTGTGTGTGTGTGTGAAACATGCAAGTCTTCATCTGCTTCGTTTTTGCAATTTATTTTTTCACTACAGGCTCGATAATAGTGTTCAAGGCAGTGAGGGGGGTTACCAAAGGCCTCATTAAACTGCCATGTTGAATCGTAATCAGGGTTATCTTCAAGTGTATTTGATACGCATTTGTCGAGGGGACATCATTGTAAAGCTTAATACAGATTTAGAGTTAAGGCCCTTTCTTGAAATATACCTTATTTAGAAAATCCTTCTCATTTTTTTTTTGGGGGGGGGGGGGCGAATCAAACGACTATGGTAAGTACATGTTACACGTTGCACTGAACGAGGCGCTCCGTCGAAATTTACTCACGTCTAACGCTTACTCACGAAGTACAGAATAATTTAAGGAGAATGCTGAAATAGTGCGCTGCTACCAAGTAAGACGCAAGATACTTCTTAACACATCTATCGCATACTTGAATATGGTATGTTTTTTCTAGAATTAATTCTGCGTTTTCGACATTAATCTTAGTCTGAATTATAGTGAATTATACCGTTTCTGACTTCAGAGTCTTTGCACAGTTGTATGAATTTGTGTGTGAAGCATTGGGTGACAAGGCATTCTTTATATTTCACTATACCAGTGATGCTTAAACCTTATCACTGTGCGCACCACTTTCGAGCCACCAAGTCGAGTCGCGCTGCCATCACAACTCCGGTATTACATTTGCTACACCAGTGCCACCTTCCACCCAAAATTGTGACAGAATCGGCTACAGCTCGCGTGCAAAGTAACATCATTTGTTTACATAGGGTTACGGTAGCCAAACAGGGTTCTGATCGCAACGTGCCTCAGTTCAGGCGTTTGCTATCCCAGGATGGTGCTACAACGTTGTGGTCAACATCACCGCAACCACAAGCCATTACTAGAAACTTTATATCATTCTGCATCGTCGCTCTGCCTAGGGAGCGTTGGCGAACAGATTAAGTTCCACAGAGTTAGACACTCCAGAAAATCATGCCGGTGTGGAGCGTAGCGTATGTGCATATTTGGTTACGTAAACTGACCATGTGACCGCCTCGATAAACCAATGAAACAAAACTGGAAGTCGCAGTCCCTCAGACCATTCGACCATTTAGCAGCAGGGGAAGTTGCCGGAGTTTGACTGACTGTGACTTCGCTCTCTATTTTATTGTTTCCACTGAGGTCAGATGATCGGTAGACTTGGTCAACTTGGCCAAAGCTGGACTCTATGGGGGCTTGGAAGCTACGCGGTCTACCCAACAAGTGTGATGCATTGCAATTTGCTGTAACTTGAAAAGTAAAATTTGCACGATACTTGATTCGGAAATTGATTAGAAATTTAAAATCCAAGAAAAGAGTTAGAAAAGTCATGTAAGAGCAATCGAAAACGTTGTGGAGTCTACCTCCAATTCCAGTTCAAATCTGGAAATATATATTCTGCTCTTAACTTGCGTTTTAATCTTTAGTGTGACTGTGTTTCGTTTGCTGAGCTTACGTTGTGATAAGCTAGATCCCTGACTTCGTTAGTTCCAATGTTTTACTGCTCTTATTCGTACTTCGAGATTTGCTCTAACTCATATTCACTACCTGGGCGATGTTCACGTAGCATTGGCGCGCGGTAGGACTTAATTGCTACACGCACTCTTCATTCATTTGGGCTCTTACGTCCTATTTGAAAACTGCCGTTGCTCTTTGGACGCTCATGTTTTCATACCTTCATAAAACTATATCATGCATTTTTAACGTTATCTGCAACTGCACACATAAACTTTGAAAGGTATTAAGAGAATAGACAATTTTGTAATGCTGCTATTTAAAACAGCAGTTCCCACTGCAGCAAGTACAATATGTACGCAATTCAAGATGCATGTTTGCAGCTCATAATGTAAAACAATAATATCAAGAGGAAAATAATAAAAGAAGCGAGAGAAAAATTTATTCTGAAGCAGAATGTCAACAAGAACTTTAGAATAGCGAATACGTCCAATTGAGCATGCATGGTACTCTCGTAATCTGAAATATTCTAAAAGAAAATTCCACATCGAGGCACAGTGACACTCAGCTCTTGGGCATGGTGAAGTCGGTCCAACTCACCATGTATTGTAGTCGCGTACTCTGTAGTATTGTAATAAAAGAAGTCCACATCAAAGCGCAGTGACAATGAGCTCTTTGGCCCGGCGAGGTCAGTCTAACTCCGTTCCTTAAAGCCTCGGTGCTTGCGCTAAGCGTGTGGCTGCAGAGCTTCGAACTCGCCACAAGCTTTGGCGTTTACATCGTAATTTGCGGAAATAGGAAAAGTAAGACAACGCCAGAGAGCTCTGACCTCAGCTACAGTCCTGCGCTTAATGGCACGGCAAGGAACGCAATTGGTTTGCCTTGCGCTGGCCGTTACTGAGATGGCGCCTAGACCACCAAACGACAGCCAACCAATTCAAAACAGAAAACGAAGAAAGTGGCTCTAAGAATTGAAGATGTCAGGCGAACGTGATAAATTCAAATCCACTAATCTCGCAGTCGCCTCGTCTATTACTAGCTCAGTGACATCCTGAATGAATGTTGTTACGTTAAAATTTTCTTTCACTAACTTACTAGTCTGAATAAGTTGATTTTTCTGCACCGAATCAAACCACTAGCATCACTCACTTTAGCCTTATCCAGTGTCATACTTAAGGCGATTGGGTGTAATTTGCTACTATATGATAATCATTCTGTTTGATAGACTTTGTTCATGAGACAACGAGTAACGTAGAAAATCTTAAAAATAAACGAGTGACGAACTTTGCTCTGGCGCCATTTAGGAATTCGAGATCGTAATGTTTTAAAAGTAGAATAAATTCGTTGACAAGGGTTTTTTTGCTGATGTTCCAACACTGTTATGGTGGGAATTTTGTGCGGGTGTGGTTTAGATAAAAGGGCTGTACTAATACAGTATAGGGAAGTGAAGGTGGATGTCATCAGCTCTACCAGTATTTGTAGAACTGTTGGTATTAAACTTATAACAGTTTTAAATTCTCCTGTCCTATGTTGCGGGAGTTGTAACGCGAGTTGGACTCCATAACGTTACGAGAGTCCTAAGCATTCGGGATATATTTTTTATATCAATTTATTCCATTCCGCTTTCATCTTCTCTGTGCTTGTTCCGATGGCCAAATTGGCAGTTATACGCAACAAAAGTTAACTTTGCATCCAAAAATGAGCGCTGTCGCAGTCTTTACGCCTTGCCTTGAGCAAAGTTTGTGTTAGCAATAAAAATTTCAGCCTTCATTGCCTGTTAATTGAAAACTGCATCAGCGCTTTAGCTTTTTTAAACTTATTTTTAGCACCTCACATGACTTGAATGAATCTTATTTTTTACTTAATTGAACGTACAGTACTGTATGCTTCAGCACCAAATAAGTTTATGCTGCCGAAAAATTGGGAAATGGTAGAATTATCCGTTACAAAATGTACAATAACAGGAAATAATTTGCGGGATGCCCACCTTCTTAGAAAAAAGTGGGTGATGTGTCTCGTATTAGTAGCACATAAATTTTAGCGGTTTGGATAATTTGTAGAGCCTGTTTTAGATTTCGCGATAAAACTGGCTCCATAGGATCGTATTGAATTATCTAATAACTGCTGCAACTTTTATTTCAATTAAATGCGAACCTGCTCCCCTTTTATAGCACGTGTCAAGTAATTTTAGCCATGTGAAGTATCAATCAGCGATGGCTGATAACATAATGTCTTCGAACAAATCCTTTTGCTGCTGACGGCCATAAAATATTATACATGAATCAACTCCACATGAGGGCAAATTTCACTGATAGTATATCTTTGGTCGAATTCTGTTCTTCAAAATGTTCCACAAATCTGCTTACAAACTACTTATTATAAGTAGCTAAGCAAAATTTGCTAATTGCAGTGGACGACTAAATTGGCAAGCGCTATATCCCACTAAATTTATCCAAGGAAACAATTGCGATTGTGCAAGGATTCCTGCGCGTAGAAATTGGGCGCTTCGATAATACTTATTATGGTCGGCAAAATCATGTCTGAATTTTCTGTTATACGCTGTAATATCCAAAATATACTGATTGGGCCAAAAAAACGCTCATCGATGTGTTTCAAACTCTTATATTATTTCTCTAAATCGTTATTACAATAACTTACTTCCCGTTTCCACCAATGTAAAACAGTATTTACTACTGTACATTGGTGGAAAATAAAGGTATGTTATTACAGAGCTAAAAGCTGATGTGTCTTGTCTTAGACAGTATTGTCTGATTCATAAAATACATGATAACTTACAGAATTGTTTATACAGTACCAGCAATTTATTACAAATTACACTACTTTCCTAAACATTGTTTGAAGCTAAACTATGAACACTCATGCACCAGATATTTCATCATTCAATAAGCGACGCATTGTAGGGTTTTACGAATATGGTGAATCTATCAGTATTATTTCTACTGAGACTGGTATAGGCATTAGAATTATTTAAAGGCTAACAGCTCATTGGATATCAGATGGCGAAGCCATCTGAAAGACATAAACTCCTTACTGAGAGAGAGCGCTGCTCGTTAGAAAGATTGGAAAGGAAAATAATTGTTTATTGTAACAGCATATAACAAGCGAGTATCATTCTAGTTTTTCAACTCAATTTCTGCAAGAACTGTGAGCCACGAGCTAAAAAATATGAATTTACACAGCTACGCTCTATGCTATAGCTGCAAAAATGCATGTTTTTTTTCTGCGCAAGAACAGCAGAACTGTAATGTCAGTGACTGGTAATATGTACGTATGATGAGACAAGATTCACCCACTTTCAGAGCGATGGAAAAATTATGGTGGGACCATAAACCCATGAATTCATAACCCATCATGCTCTATTTACACTTTTTAAGCTTCTAAAGGTATTGTAATGATTTGGAGTTGTTCTCCCCGAAGGACTAGATTCTATGACTATGTGAAGTCACGGGACTGTCTACAAGATCTTGCAGAACAGCGAGTTTGAGGATGAAGCTTCCGCTCAGAACATGAGGTAAGGACTGACACCAACTTTTCCATATTTATACTACATTGCGAATGTATCAGGTGAGCTTGAGGTGAACATGCTGGCCTCATTGCCACTGCTGTCAGAATCGCTAACTCTGGAGAAAGGCTACTGCAATTCTGGCCGAAAGTGGAGCTACAAAAAAAAAAAAAAAATCCCAAAACTTGTAGAATCAATGCTAGGTAGAATGAAGGTTGTAATCCTATTTAATGGCGGAGCTATTTGACTTGAAATTTTTTTTTCATCATGTAACTTTTTAGGCCAGGCAGTGTATTCTAAAATTTTGTTTATTGTCATTTCCGTTCCTAATATTTCCCAGGCAAGATTCTTCTTAAGAGATATATATGCTGGCGTGTGTTTGCTACTGACATTGACTACACTATAGTTGATGCTCTACTCAAAATGGCACTTAGGCCTGACTACTGATAGATGAAGTTTTAATAAAATGTTTTCAAATTAACACAGCGACCTCAAACAAAAGGCAAGCTGTTGATGTGATGCGAGACTTGTGCTTTGCAGCAAGACACACAAGTTTGTGAACACAGATCAACGGCGGACGATAATCGTTGCATTTTAAGACTCAAAAAATTAATCTAAAATTGATATAATATAATTTTGGTATTTACTTATGCCCTATGTTTGTAAATGTATACCGGGTGTTTCTTTAGGCGAAACAATTTCAACCATAGGTAGAAAAACTAAAAATAAATCAATTTTCACGAATAATAAAATGACCAAAACTCCTTAGTTTTCGAGTTATAATGACTTAAAGAAATTTAAAGCTTGAAGTAGGATACTGCGTGCGCGCCGATGTTAGCACTAGTTTTGATAGTTCGGCACGTTTCTGACCCCGCAAAAGCAGTTTACATTATTTTTACTATAAAAACTGCAAATATTTCATGGTTAGGAAAAAATATCTGCACTTCCAAATTTAGCATTTAACGTAATCACACTACTGTATGGCGGACACTACGTCGTCAGAGTTTACATCCGTGTCGCTAAAAAAAGGGAGGGGATGCTGCCACCAGATTTTGGACCTTCTGTACAGTTTTTAGAGTGGCTCATGTAACAGAGAATAAGGGATCCCAACCTCTCTATGCTGATTCTTTTCCACAGATGAAGCGTATTTTACTCGCGATGGGGTTTTCAACATTCACAATAATCATCATTGGGCTCAAGCCTAATAATCCTCATATCATTCGCCCAAAGAATCATCAACATCGATACAGTGTTAATGCATGGGCAGGAATGTGGACGGAAAACGTGCTGAATGTTCAAATTTAGCGCTAACATTGGCGCGCACGTAGTATCCTACTTGAAGGTTTAAATTTAAGTCATTATAACTCGAAAACTAAGGAGTTTTGGGCATTTTAGCCTTCCTGAAAATAGATTTATTTTGAGTTTTTTACATATGGTTGAAATTTGTCCGCAAAAAACCCGGTATATCTACAATTAGATGCATTCATTAGAGTGATTAGACCATCATGCACCGTTTGTATTCTGCCTGTGGTAGCTCTCTCGGGGGGTTGGCCTATCTGGTAGGAGTTGAGGGTAAGCACATTGAAGTCTATCTTTGTTATATTTCCATTTTTTGTGTGCTCCACTTTTTATGTGGACGCTGCATTGGTAGAAAATTTATGTATATTTCCATCATGATCATAATGATACTTCAAACCGAGATTTTTCATTGCCCAAACTTACGCAATTAAAAATTTCTGGCTCGAAGAAGAAGTCATTATTATCTTGATGAAATATTAAATGAACCAAGATGTCTTCTATTCTCTTTAATACTTGTGTATATGTTGTCAACCAGTCTCATAGGCTTTTCATCTATTGTTTTTTCGAGACCTTTTAAATTTATTTGCTACGGAATTTATTCCTAAAATATACATATATGTTTTCGTATCATGCTCTCAGGATTCTCCTATTTCTCTTTTTTATTCCCCAATTTGTGCACGACAAACTCAAACGCACGCACAAAATATACATGGTTGTATATAATGGTGTCAAGATTTTCCTCTTTCCATATTTCTATTTTTCAAATTCTACGTGAGCGAATAAATATCAAAAATATATATCTCTCGATTTACTGCTCACGAAATTCTTTCATTTTTAAACTTTGCTACTAAAACGAATGTCCAAAATATATATATGTTTGTATGTAATATTTTCAAGCTTCTAATATTTCTTTTTTTGTTGCATTTTTCAATTTTTGCGTGAGTGAATCAAGCCCCTGTTAACAGCAGTGCTCTCTTCTGTTGACAGGGCACTTCTCCTGGGCGACGCTCTAATGCTCTACCAAATATTTTCCGTCCAACCAAATGCTTCACTGTCTTGCAGAGCTCA
>LQNS02000211.1:9709993-9722605 GCA_001587735.2 Parhyale hawaiensis | reverse complement strand
ATTGTGCATGTGTGGGTCGCAGTGCACTCTTCAGGCAGTCTATTTCCTGCGACACAGGCCTCTTAAACCTCTTGAAGCATTCCATGCACAAAACGAATGCAATTTAAAAGCAGGAGCCATGGAGCATTATGTTCAGTTGAGCAAGATTCTCTGTCCGGGCAATCTTAACTACACGATCATGCAAGGAACCTAACCTTCTTTGTAAATGCGGAGCCAGCTCTATAACAAAGCAGTTGTTTTTGCATGTGTTCTCTTAAAAAGTTGCAGTACCTCCTTTGTGAGCGTAACGGTTATGGCCGTGCACACTAACGCAAAGGTTGCACCTCCGCAGAATTCCACATCCGATTACATTGCCACGTTCCAGGCTTCGGCTTGCATAAAACTCAACCATTAAGATGAATATCTAAAATATGAGTCATTTCTTGCAGTTTGTACGCTATGACAAGCGGAAATGAAATGGTCAAGTTTTACTGTACCTTCTGATTCTGAATTAGTGTGAAGTTGCCCTGACATACACAGTTTTAGCATGGCACTCGAATGCCGTAAGTTGCAGTCACGTCAGAGTGACCTTCGAAGTGAAGCGTTGAGTGACCGGGCAACTATTGCTTTAGTGTGCGCAGCCGCAGTACTCAACGTTCTATTCCCCGATATTAGTAAACCTACGACAGATTTTATATGTCACTTTTAGTTGTACGTAATGGATGTATCGTAACTAACGTTGTACGCGCCAGTGCAAGCTATCAGTATTCCTTGAGCCCCCTCAGGGGGCATAGGATGGGCCATAGGCCATTGAGTTAGGTTAGTAGTTAGGTTCCCCCATCCTATGTTATGGGGAGCAACACCCTCAGGGGGACCATGTAGTACCTTAAACGTTAGCTAGGCCTTCGGTACTTCCGTTATTCGTATCCACTTTGCTTCCTTCCGATTTCATACTCGTGGTATTACTTTCGTCTTTTCTTCCTCTTCTTTCTCAACTTATTGTTCCCCTGCGTGTTGATCGCGCGTGGGAATACCTTCGTGCATGGGTTCCCTGTGAAAAGCTTAGTACTCGTTTAGGGAGGCTTAAGCTATCTTACTTTACTACTATTTCTTGAGCAGCGGTGCCTGACACAGGCCAGATGTACCAGTATAACGGAACGTTAGCGAATCGACACCTTCTAGCCCGGGCTGTGTATTTTAGCTACTGAAGTTTGTCTCTCTTTGTGCTCTGCCCAGATCTTTCCGAACTACCCTCTCCCAGCTACGCTCTGGCTACTGCTCGGTCTTAGCGGATTTTAAGTTCTGAGAAGGACGGATCGATGATCCCACCTGTCAACTCTGCGGACAGGGCGAACAGTCTGTTCGTCAACTCTTCTCGTGTTCAAGTCACCCCAATGATATTTCGGTGAGCAGTCTCTGGCTGGGCCCGCTTGGGGTACGCGTTTCCTCGTTCCTCTTCCTCTCGTTGACTTTCTCCCCCCTCTGCCTAGTCCCCGTCCGGAGCCGCCTCCCCAAGTTGGCATTGGTGGGCCCTAACGATGGCAATGGACAACAACAGCAACGTCTCTCGTGGTATTCCTGCGGGAGAGGGAACTCTGGTGGCGGACTGGCTCAGCCTGAGTAGGACGGTCTAAATAAATAGGAATCCTTTAATGACACTGCGTTGAAACGAATATTGTCGATAAAATGTGTAATGAAACATCAGAAAACCTATCGAATATGGAATTTTATTTGCTCTTAAGAAAAATAAATCCTTTGAAATGTTGTTGTGTAATTACTTTGGGAAATTTTTGTAAGGAACTTTTAGTCTATTTGACTGTGTAAATTCTATTAAGTTTTTAACTCATTGTTGCAAAAAACTATGAATCAGTGAGCGCATGAAGATCAAATTACGTATGAACTACCTTGAACTTCATCTCCTACGAGTCATGCGTCACTGGAAGTAGATGAAACATTGTGAATACCCAGAGAAGAATAAGAGTTGCCCTAACAGTGTGCTTCCGCTATTATACACTCTAGTAATACAGTGCAGCCATGAACTTGAAGGTTCGATGAGGCTGCAGCCTGCAGTGCACATCTGCCTAGATTGCTTTATTGTGCAACACAACCTCTAATGGCAGACTGGCCCTTACTATGCCCCTTACATGACATACTGGCCCTCACTAAGCCTCTTACATGACAGCCTGACCCTCGCTAAAGCCTTTACACGACAGACTGGCCCTCTCTAGACACCTTACATGACAGACTGGCCCTCTCTAAGCCCCTTACATGACAGACTGGCAATCGCTAAGCCCCAACCATGACAGTCTGGCCCTCACTAAACCCATTACATACTGACCCTCACTACACTCCTTATACAGTATGCTCAGCACGACACTGCAGAGGATAGATATGCGCAGTTGCTCGAAGTCTGCAGTTGCGTACTTCACGAGAGGGATCTATTCAGCCAGGGTGGCGCAACAGTTTGCCACGTACAATTGGTCTGCAGATTGTTGGCTTACAGCAAATTACGCCTACAGGCGCCATATTCGCATCTGTCGTACATTTTGTAATACTAAAACAAGGATATTTTTGGATTAAAATTTCTTATCGTTATTTGATGGACAGCAGCTTATGCTAAGCTATTAAGAACTATTCTTCTTTTGCCTGCTTATTATTTTGGTATGTAGTTTTCTCATTGGTACTTTTCCAGGCTTTTAAGAGACAAATAATTCAATGGGATATGAATTGTCATAAGTAAGTTTTTTTTTCACCTACGTTGCCAATGAGTGTTCATAAAGGGTAGGAAATGAATTCAGTCTCAAAAAGTTATCATGCATCTTTCAACACATTACAGTCAGAATTGTTGTCTCTACGTATACAATGCCATTATAGGCACAATTACCTCTGAAGCTGGTGTGCACTGCTTCACTTTACGGCCTGGGTGTTGGTTTATCTCACACCTTCGCTAACGGCAGCGGAAAACCCATAGCATTTGCTTCGCCACTTTGTCACTTGGAGAGAGAAACTATATTCACAGACAGAACGGGAAACGTTGTCAGTTAGCTCTGGGATTACAAACTTTCATAAATACCTATACGGTTGTCACATTAATCTTACCACAGACCACCGGCCTTTGACAATTATCTTCGCATCACATAAAGGCGTCCCTTATATGGTGTGCAGCAAGGTTACAGCGATGAGCGTTAGCATTTTTTTGCGTACGATGATTACGAGCAGACCAAACCTGGCGTTAGTCACTCTAATGTTGATGCTTTGTCGCGATTACCATTGCCTGGGCCGGAGCCGGTCTGTTCATGTTGAAGTTTCGCTTTTGGAAGACTTCCCCTTGTCGGCTGACTCGATTTCCCGAGTTACTGGTAAAGATCTAGTCTTGTGGAAGGTTTTGTACTACGTACGGCATGACTGGTCAGACAAAGTTGCCGAAGTGTTTCACCTTTACAAGAGCAGATCGCTAAGCTTATCAGAAGAGCAAACCTGTATTCTTATGGGTACCGAGTGATAATTGCTGTGAACCTAAGACCTAGAGTCCTTTCATTGCATCATGAAAATAATTCCGGGTTAGTCTGAACGAAAGCTCTAACAAGTAGTTACGTGTGGTGTACTAAGATCGAAGCAGACGTAGAACATTTGGTTTAGCATGGCGAACAGTGTCAACACCTAAGATCAATGTGCCGGTGCGAATGTGTGCCGATACCAATATGTACCGGCTTCCCCTGCCGAGCTGTGTTGGCTTGCGTCAACGCGGCACAGGTCACTAAAGTGGCGAACGAGATAGTTCCCAGCTGGAGCTGCTCGCAGTCACTAAGAGTCACTAATCTTTTCTCTTCACTGCAATGTCACCAATATCTCTGGTATAGGGGTATAACTGTAGATCGCGGATAACCGGGAGTTCGGCCATTAAGTGTGATGGGGTATTAACACTCTCATTTCACACAACTCTTATATTGTAGATCTCTCTAATATAATGTCGCTTGTAGATGTTTATGACAATCTCATACCGCGGTAACAGACACTAACACAGTCTGTCCACTATTGGTATAAAGTACGGAGGGGTCTAGACTCGGTGGCAGTCCGACCATTAAAGCTCAGTACACAATAGAAGAAGCGGACATGGACACAGTCCTGCCACGGAGGCTCAGTACTCAATGAGGGAACCGGACACTGAAACACTCCAGTCATTGGCCACCAATGTGCCGTCACTTGTACTGGGAGTTTCTGTATGTACTGGCTCGGTAAGGGGGTTCTCTGGTTCTTGTAAGTAACTTCCAATTAAGTACCGACAAACACACTGATTCGCGCTGCCACTGCTTCGGCAGACATCACCAGCAAAAGTCTCTATTGTATCACACAAGGATTCCCACCTGGAACTACTTGCTGACACTATTAATAGTCTGTAGGTATCTCTCTATCTTAAGCGATCTCTCTATCACTGGTATCGGGGAATACTTCATATTACACAGATTACCGGAGGTTCGCCAGTTGCTGGTAGTAACACACAGATTACTCTTTATCCATTATATTTGTCTCTCAGCACACTTCTCACTCTTGCAGTATGATCCTTCAGACTATAGCGACTAGCTACGCTATATCAACAATGTGCCACTCTGATAGGCACTATATATACAGTCTTAGTACAATACTTTGTACTATACACAGTTACTAGCGCACTATGCAAATGTCTATGCACAAGCATAGACATTTAGGATGGTTAGGTCTTCTAGCGGAATGTGTCAATGCTTCACACCCACGAGTACCGACCGGATTGGATGCCGGCTAAGGTAAAGGCCTGTCTGTACCAGCGCAGATGCTGGCTTTTATCACCTGAGACGGGCGTGTCACAACTGCGATGAACGGGCCTGCACACCCTCGTAATAATCCTTTACTAACTCCTCTACACCTCTAGCCGCCACCTGGAGGATGTTGGAAGCGTGTTCACATAGATCCTGCGGAATTCAAATGTCAATACTATTTTATACTTATTGATGCATATTCTAAACGGGTCAAATTTTTTTAGTCAGTGAAACTACTTTGTCTCCTACGCGTCATGCGCCGCTGGAAGCAGGTGAAACATTGTGAATACCCAGAGGGGAATGAGTTACACCCTACAGTGTACATCCGCCATTATACACTCCGGGAATACCGTGCTGCCATGAAGGTTCGATAAGGCTGCAACGGACATCTGCCTATATTGCTTCGATGTGCGACACAACTCTAATGGCAGACTGGCCCTCCTTACAAGACGAACTGGGCTTCACCAAACCCTTTACAGAACAGACTGGTCTTCACTAGTTCATATAGTCTGCCGAAGTTGTTAATTTCATATAATGCGGCAGATTTTACTTCAGAAGAGTTCGAATGATTTTTAAAAAGTAATGGTATGTCACATGTTACAATAGCTCTTTACGAGGCAGTAACAACACTGCAATTGGAAGTATGGTTCAGACTTTTATATTAGCTTTGAATAAGAATGTTTCCGTAGACTTGTGTCACAGGGTGTCTATTTTTTTACTACCTCCGCCGAGGAGGTTATGTTTTCGTCGTGTTTGTATGTCTGTCTATCTTTCACCAAGATAACTCAAAAAGTTATGAAATGATTTGGACGAAATTTGCAGTGATTGTTAGGTATGTTAAGACGAACAGACGGTTCACTTTTGGTGAAGATACGTCCATCCGTTTCTTTGTTTATCTGGCTCATTTTTCTCAATGCCATAACTCAAAAAGCTATGAATGTGTTTTTATGAAATTAATATGAGTTGTTAGGTATATAACAAAGAGTAAATAACCGTATTTTGGCAATGATCCATTTGTTCGTTCATTCGTTCGTTTGTCACTGTTTTTAATTTTATGCTTGTTAGCACAATAACTCAAAAAATATTGAATTGATCTTTATGAAATCTATAGGGGTTGTTAGTAATGTTAAAAGACATGAATGATTAAATTTTGGTGCAGATCGGTTGATCGGTTCTTCGTTTGTATGTTTGACTGTTGTTTGTCATAACGTTTGTTAGCAGCATCACTCACAAAGTTATGAACAGATCTTCAAGAAAATTGCATAAGCTATTATAACTATCAAAAGGCACAAATGATTAGATTTTGGAGTTAATAGGAAGAAAATTATGGTTTGAAAGCCAATTTGAAATTTTGCTACCGTTGCCTCGCTTTGCGGAGGTATGCGCTCTCAGAGGGCTCTAGTTTTCGTACTGTAATACTCCTTATAGCTCAACGGGAGTTTGTCCTTCAAAACTATTTTTGAATTGGAATGTTCGTATTAAACTGTCCTTTCTATAGTCAAATCAGCGTAAGCAGTCTTTTAGGGATGGGGCTGAATTGAACACAGCAGTGATAAATCTAATCTATTAACTAATGCACTTTGAGTATTCAAATATAAATATAATTTTATCAATTGAGACAAGTTGTACCACGCGCTTAAGTGAGATTTGGCCAAGTTGCTTTTCGTTCTTAGCCACGCCCATCGGACTCCTTACGCTGGTTTGACAATCGTACCTGACGCTAATGTACCTATGTTATGTAATCAACTACGGCGAAGAAATGACTTGATAAACAACGCTCTCAGATTTTCCGGAGTTTTGAATCGTGATAAAGTTCTTGTTGTTAATCCTGTTGGTTCAGAGAGTTGCTTTTCCGGAACAATTATTGATCGGAATTTTCTTTCTCATACGCTGTACTACAGTCATTTGCAAAAGTTTAAGACCACCCACAGAATTTGACCTAAATCAAGAAATAACCCTTTTTGGATGAGTGGTGTACAAGTTTGAGCATGTGGCGGACGTAACGATAGCCGCAGGCGGTCAGAGAAGTGTGTTCGTGCGTCAGTTACCTCACAGCACTCACAGGAGAAGGTTGTAGCTGCAAGACAGTAGAACATTTATTTATTAGAAATGGGCAGAAAAGCTTCTCTTACCGAACTCCAGAGAGATCAAATTGTACTCTTACATGACGAAGGTTATTCTGAACGCCAGATTTCTCTAAAGATGAGATGCAGCAAGACTGCAGTTAACAATGCAATACGCAAATTTGAACATGATGGCCAGTATTCAGACAAGAAGAGGTCGGGGCGTCCGAGGAAAACAACCAGCCGTGATGACAACATGATGAAGCTCACTGTTGCAAGATCTCCAACAAGTTGCTGTACGAAAATTCAAGGAATGTTGCTTCAAAAAGGATGTGAGGTGAGCATCAGTTCTATTTCACGCCGTTTAAGCAAAGAATTTCACCTAAAGAGTTACAAGCCTGCCAAAAAAAACCAAAGTTAACTGCTGCCATGAAAATTAAGCGATTGAATTTTGCTCGGAGACTTCAAGATTGGACGGTTGCCAAGTGGAACACAGTGTTGTTTTCAGATGAAAGTACATTTCAGCAGTTTGGGTCACGTCATCAACACATTAGGCGACCAGTTGGTAAAAGATTTGCTAAGAAATATACGGTACCTACCATGAAACATCCACCCAGTGTCATGGTTTGGGGGGCATTTAGCCATAATGGGACAGCTGGATTGTACTTTTGCCTCAGAAAACAACCATGAATGGAGCAAGATACCTCAAGCTGATTCAAGAAAAGCTTGTACTACACATGGGAATACACCAGTGTACTATTTTCATGCAGGATGGTGCTCCATGCCATCGGGCCCGGCAGGTGAAAGATTTTTTGACCTCAAACAACATTGAATTTCTGGACTGGCCTGGAAATAGCCAAGACTTGAATCCCATTGAAAATTTGTGATCAGTCATGAAGAATAAGGTAGCAGCAAAGCAGCCTTCAAATTTGAAGTCATTAGAAGAATTGATTAAGCAGGTATGGTGCCAGGAATTTTCCAAGGAGTACTGTCAGCAACTTATCAGCAGTATGCCACGACGAATCCAGGATGTTATTGACAATAAAGGGGGACACACTAAGTACTGAATATATCAAATGTATCATAAATTGCTTGTTATTTCTTTACTTTGTCTCATCAAATACAAACAGTTTGAATATTTTGCCCCACTATCCTTTTGTAATGCAAAAAACCCAAATTTGGAGGGTGGTCTTAAACTTTTGCAAATGACTGTACTTTGCATCACTGCAGAACTAAAACTTCTCAACTCGATCAGCTCATAAACGGAATTATATTGTTGCGTAGAAAAATTCAGCTGTAATTATATCATTGAAAACTGCGATGTCCCTCTACTGTAGATGCTATGACTCATAAATAGTACAGTTGATAAAAGATACCAATTTCGTGATTGAAGCTCTATAGACGAATAATAAATGGAGACGCATGTGCAGACTCAGATTGGATACGTTTGATGAAACTTTTATTGAACTGCGCAGAATTGCTATTGGTTTCGTTGATACTTAATTCCCAGGAATCAACGGACAGTCAATAAAAACCAGAATGGAGCGTTAAGCAACTCTAAGATGCCGAAAACGCAACTAAAAAATAGCTCAAAAAGACATTCACGGCTGATTTGAAAGTTTACAGGTCTACACTGCAGAACATGAATCTCAATAATGAATTCAATGCCAACTCAAATAGTGCTACAATACAACGACTGATGTTATGGCAATAGCTCATAGAGGGCAGGAGCGCAAGTCCTGGATGCTCTACGGAAATGGGCCTGTTGATCCGTCTACTGTCCACTCTCCAATCTAATTAAAAACTTAGCCCGTAACAGTGTCCAATGTAAATGGAAAAGCCTCAGTCACAGGCTCTATGCTCCTCCCAAAAATTCTGGGTAAGAAATGTAAGAATGTCTCTACTGTCCCTCACTGTTGAATGCCTTGAAAACCATAAAGACGCCCGCAAAGCTCGACTTATGCTGCAGAAAACGTTCTAAGAAGTCATTTTTTCAAAAGAAGGGTATAAAAACTTGGTACAGCTATGGTACGAGCTCAAACTATTCACGAAACCGTCCATAAACAGAAGATCAAACATGGCCTCCATCAAAGGCCGATTATTCACATCAAGACCGATTATTCATCAAAGACCGATTATGCACAAAGTCAAGTTTCATGCACAGGAAGATCTTGTACTCGGCCGGCTAGTGCCGACTGTTTCTATTGCATTGCTTTGACCAGCTATTAGAAATTCAAACCATGCTGCCTTCACTCAATGTATTCCAAAGTTTGCTCTTCATCGCCTTAAGATTACTTAAAGTTTGTGTGAGCATGTCCAACTTGTGCTTGGAATGTACTTAGTTGGGGGAGTTCCTGCAGGATATTACGTCCCCAGCTATGGAAGTCGCGCTGCGCGGTAGGTGCCGATGCAGCGTCGGAAATTGTTGTATATAAACTAGTTCTTCGGCAGTGGCTGTTGTAACGAATTGCTGAATAGATTTGGAAACGCGAACTACAGTATTTGTATTGACTTCTTGCACCATATAGAATTAATTCCTAACAGGACCGACTGAAACTCCGGTTTCTGGTAGGAATTGCATGTTTGACGTGTCTTCTTTGAAGGACGCCACGGCTTTATTTATCTTTGATACCTGCAACTAATAACAGGAATTAGACTGTGATCATTACTGGCTCCCGGCTCCCAGTCGCAACAATCATCCAGCATTCTTAAACATAGCAGATACTTCATGCATTGCAGTTTTGAAATTCTACTTTGAAATGGTAACCACGTTGATAATGTGTCAATATGTACGTACTTTACTGATACTTATGATAATTTCCTTAAGCTTTCTATTGGAGCTGTTCACAAATTCTATAATTCCAAGTGAGCTGTTTTATGACGCAGGAGCCTCGCAGTCATGCCCAGTCTGATCAAAGCAGGATGTTTTCCTTCAATGTTTAAACTCTGCAGCGGCGGACCTACTGTATCATTCATCTCATCGTTTTGCATCGTTGCATAATATTCCGGACCTCTTCCATCTCTTATGAGCTCTTTTATGACTGGAATTCTGAAACGCATCATCCAGACTGTTCGTCTAAAAGCTGGGTCGCATTTCTGCATAATGCTATTCTAACTGGGTGTTGTGTAGCTCTGACGCTCCTCGAAATGTCAAAAAGTGTGTTTCAGGTGCCTTTTTTTGCTTTCTTGTTAATGTAGTGCCAAATGTGGCAAGTAGTGTTGATGATACGCTATATATGGGACGCAACTGTTACACTCCCAAACGTACCATAAAGCGCTGATACGTTATGGGGCGTAATTGTAACGCTCCAAAAGGGGTACCAAGTAGTATTATTGATACGCTATTGAGGTAACTGTAATATTTTAAAACATTACAAGTTAGGATTACAACGGTTTAGCGTGTAGCTACTTGTTACTAAATTACATACACAATTTATGAACTGACTTGCCTGAATACAGGCATTGCCAGGCGACTCCCCTGAACCTTCAACTGAATTATTTAATTAAAGGAATATTCGATTGGCACGGAGGAGGCAAATTACGCTAAATAGGCTTGATTTGTCGCGAAATTCGAACAGGTGCATTTTTTTGCCCCGAAGGTTTGAGTTTCAGGCATTAACCGTAAACCGATTTATTCTTGGGTCAATCCTGCTACGTCAAAGGATTTTTTTTTTCAATATTTCAGGCTTTATCTGGTTGCTTCAGACAGGTGTAACCAAGGATAGTGAGACTAACAGGTCAACCCAGGGGGCGGAGCCAAGCTGTAGAGCATCATGTGAAATGGCCTTGTGGCGTTACAAAAACTTAGTACGTTTATCACTAGCTATTTTGCATTGTTTCTTCATCATTTCATTTGGATCTCCAGACCTCCCACTCGTCCTACAATCTTTATAGTTGCACAAAAATATGCATTAAAACATCTACAAACTTTTTTTTAGCTCTCTGACGGATAAAATTTCAACATTATTATCTAGGTTATTTTTTTTAGCAATAGGCGCGCACCCGGTCGCAGAATTTCGGTAAAATGTTGCCTTAAGCTGTGCCGTCGCGTACGCATCGTTAACATATCTGCCTCTCCTAACCGTAAAAACTAAGCATCATTGGAAAAATTATGGATTTAACATTCGTCAGTTTGAACAACATCGTTCCGTAAGACAGTTTAGGTATGTGGAATACGGTTAGGTAATTTTTTTGCAAGTTAGTTAACGCCAGTCGGACGACACCCTACTGTTATAGTCTACTGTAACGCGCGCAGCGTATAGCAGCTGATGTTTTTTTTCTAATTTTACCGAGCAATTGTATCATATATAGACTTTTACTTTAATATTACTTAGCGGTAAGGAAAGTAAATTGTTTCTTTGGTACCTTAATGTTTTTCTTAAAAATCTCGTTTAAAAATATTTTACCTCGGCGTTCAATCTCTCGCATCTGAGCCAGTGTTTGTAGCAATGGTTCGAAATTATAGAGGATAGCAGATCATTGGTAGAAGATGAAAGTAAATTGAAAACATTGCGGTATTCACCCATATAAATGCATCTTTGGAATGCCATATTACTTTCGATGAAACTCACTTGATTTATTGCATTGCAAAGGCGATAAACTTGGCTCTAAAAGTGCTTCTGACATTCGGGCATTTGCCGGTTGAATTCATCTGCCCGTTTATAAGCCTTTAAACCAACGTTCTTTAAAAATTTTATTCTTCAGGGGCTAAAAAAATTTCGTAGATGCTTTGATACATATTTTTGTGCAACTATAAAAATTGTAGGACATGTAGGACACACTGGAGGCCCAAATGTAATGATGAAGAAACAATGCAAAATAGCTACTGATAAACGTACTATGTTTTTCTGACGTCACAAGCCCATTTTCCATGATGCACTACAGCTTTGCTCCACCCCCTGGGTTAACCAGTTAGTCTCATAATCCCTGGGTGCAACACAATTCAGATCGCTAAAGCCAACGCTCCTCTCTGAAGTTTTGCACAAGTGAATCTTGTTGGGCATAGTTTAACTCATTTTTGACTTGAAATTCAATCACATCATAAGTATCCTTTCTTTCGTTGATTGCTGTACAAGCACGAGTGATGTCTTACACCTTGCACTAACTGATGTCTACGTTCATGCTGTCATCTACATTGTTTTCCTGAATGCAGGTGAGACTTTACTGGAGTCTATAGTCTTCATACTACAGAAGTAATCGGTTAGCAAGGCGAGAGTAGTTCAAGGTAGTCTCAAGAAATACAACATTTCTGGAAAATCAGGCAAGTTTCGCCGCCGCAGATGTTAGTCGCAATCTAATTATGCTTGAGAGAACCGCCAAAATTTTTATTTATTCCGATGTAGGATAAAGGTATATTTGTTTCTAGGGTAATGGATTTTAGTTTACCGCCTAAAACTCGACCGAATTCAGTTCTAGAGACGTCAAAGATCACAAACTTAGCTAAACTCATCCATGCCGTGTGAGTCGAGGACACCTTAATGATACTTTGGTTGTAGCAACTACCTTAGAACAATAAGAATACGTTACTGTTCTGTGCTGTTCGGTATTTTTTTTTAAAATAGCTTGCGAGCTTAAATAATTGAACAAAGCACGAGCGCTTTGTCAATTGCATGTATCGCTGCTGGTAGCGACGTGACTCCCGGCACTGAGATTATCTGTAATTTTGGAGCTTTGTGCTCACTGTTGCATCAATACATTATTGATGTTCTTGTTCTAAACGCGGATGAATAATTTGTCGTGGCAACAGAGATCGGACTCTAATATTTATTCACTTGAGC
>LQNS02000211.1:9653855-9673216 GCA_001587735.2 Parhyale hawaiensis | reverse complement strand
TTGGGTCTCATTATCTGCAGAGCCGTGCATGGCCAACTTACCAAATGAAATAAGCCCGCTGCTGCCGAGCTGTTCGCTATTGCACCAGCAGAAATTGAATTTTATCCGTGAAGGGAAAGCTTTTGAGCAGTTCACATCTGTTTTCAAATAGAATTGCCTCCAAATTTAGCTTTGCTGACAAAAGCCGTTGGAAATATTTTAGAGCTCAGACCTGGTGGGAAAATTTTGACATACAGATGCTATTTCCAGATGCTCTCTCTTAGTTGCGTAATAAAATCTGACAGGAGTGAAAACAATGGCCTATGGGCTCGAAAATGGCAATAATTTGAGGGCTAATGCAAGAATTGCAGTGAGGCTTTAGATTAAATCTAAGAGGTTACTATAGACATATTAACCCTCCAATTTAGGACGTTTTCTATTGCAAATGTTAAGAAAATATTGTAGGGAGTGCTCGTAATTGACGAAGTGCAACTATTAATATTTACCTCCTCCAAGAAGGCCATGTTTTCGTCGGGTTTGTCTGTCTGTATGTTATTCGGCTTGTCTGTCGCCAAGATAACTCAAAAAGTTATGGACGGAATTTGACGAAACTTACATAACTTGTTAGGTATGTTAAGAGGAACAGATGATTAGCTTTTGGTGAAGATCTGTCTATCCGTTTGTTTGTCGGCCTATTTTTTTTTAGAACCATAACTTGAAAAGTAATTGACGGATTTTCATGAAATTTACGTGAGTTGTTGGATATAATATTACAAAGAATAAATGGTTAAATTTTTGTGATGATTTCGTTCGTATGTTTGTCGCTGTGTTGATTTTCTATTTGTTAGCGCTATAACTCAAAAAGTTATGGATGGATCTTTATGAAATTTGTAGGAATTGTTAGTAATGTTTAAAGACCTTACTGATTAAATATTGGTGATGATCGGTTGGTCCTTATGTGAGTTCAGCTTACGTTTATGAGATTGTTTGTTAGCAGCATAACTGAAAAAGTTATGAACAAATCTCTAATAAAATTACAGAAGCTGTGAATGCTGTCAAAAGGCACAAATGATTATATTTTGGCGTTTTTACAAAGAAAATTATGGTTTCGGAGCAAATTAGAATTTTACGCTACCGCTGCCTGGCGTAGCTGAGGTATGCGCTCTCAGAGTGCTCTAGTTTGCATAGTTTTCAAAATTGCAGTTCGTAGTGAACTACAGAATGAAATCAGAGAGTATTTAAGAGCCATTTGTTATTGGCAGTAGCATTTAAATAATATAGTTTTATGCTACGTTGAAAACTAAGATGAAGGTTTTCATTTCCTTCCTTAACTCCGCCAAGGAGGCTTTGTTTTCGTTGGGTTTGTCTGCATGTCTGTAATTCTGTTTGTCTCCAAGATAACTCAAAAAGATATCTACGGATTTCGACGAAATTTACAGGGATTGTTAAGCATGTTAGGAGAAACAGATAATTAACTTTTAGTGTTTGTTTGTTTGTCAGCTTCAACTTTGCAATGTCATAACTCGAAAAGTTATGGGTGGATTTTTGTAAAATTTACACAAGTTGTTAAGTATGTCATGAGTAATAAATGACCAAATTTTTGTGATAATCTTTTCGTTCGTTAGTTTGTCGCTGTTTTTACTTTGATGATAGTTAGCCCAATAACGTAAAAAGTTATGAATAGATCTTTATGAAATTTACAGGAGTTGTTGGCAATGTTAAAAGACATAAATGATAAAATTTTGGTGATGATCGCTTGATCTGTTTGTGAGTTTGACTAATGTTATTCATTATGTTTTTTAGCAGTATAACTCAGAAAATTATGAACGGATCTTCAAGAAAACTACAGAAATTGTTAATACTGCTAACAGGAACAAATGATAAGATTTTAGTGTTGATTCAGAGAAAATTTTGGTCTCAGACCAATTTGAATTTTTCGTTCCTGTTGCTCTGCTTATCGGAAGTATGCACTCTCAGAGTGCCCTAGTTCAAAATATAATAAATGTAAACATCAGGTAGCGGAACAAGTAGAAAATAGTAGCACTCTCTGCTTCCAGACTCACGATGGCTTGAGATATCCGGCACAAAGTAGAGTAAACAGACCGGACGAAATATCCAGTCAGCACGTTGACAAGATAACATTTTATCTGCAAGGGTGGTCTCAAATTCCATCATCAAATAGTGCCAGTCTTATAGAAGTTTATGTTTATTTTAGGTATTACAGAGTTAAACTTGAACTCCGAAGCAAAATTTGATTATGCTGCGTAGTCATAGCGTCCCCTACCAGAATTTTTGGCCTTCCCAGAAACTCACACCTTAAAACAACCTCCAGGACGGCCAAACATTCTACAAGAGATATTTATTGCTACGCCAAGTTTTGACGGTAATCGACAGTACTGTATATGCCATCGGTAAGAACTGCGATATGGGATCTGAAAAACCCCCTTGACTAAATAATTCTTCTTGCCAACATTTAGAAAAATGAGTACCTGGGATGCAGTGGGCGGGACGAATGCAGCTTTGCGGTAAAAATTTGCGGCAGTGGAACGTGTAACAAGAATCTTACATAAGGATTATATTTGCAATTTTAGAACGTGCAACAAACATTCTTCTTCAAGAAGTAGCGCGAGCGCACTTGATTATGATTTATGTTTATCATTCCAAGTTTGCCACCTTAAAATTTACACTACTTATATCTGCGGCTACTCTAATTTTTACTTTCTTTAGCTAATATGCCGACATTAATGAGGGATACGCCTCAGGGCAGAGGAATAATAAGAAGAAGCGTGTTGTACACAATATCAAGCTTCTGAGCTTCATCATTACATATATAAACTAGCTTTTGGAGAGAATTGTGATGTGGAGCAAGAAGCATCATATCATCAGCGTAACGGAATGTATTCTCCATTCGAATTTGCAGTTGAAATGAAAATCATTAATAGCGTCATTTCTGGTAATATTTTCAAATGAATTATTACAGTTAAAACTCGATTAAAGCAACTAGTCGTTAGATAGCCCTGTTAATAATAACTGAAATACTAGCATTTAGAAAGTATTATTGTACATATATGTATACCGGGTTTTCTAAGCAGACAAATTTTAACCATAGGTAAAAAAACTCAAAATGAATTGATTTTCATAAATGATAAAATGCCCAAAACTTTTTAGTTTTCGAGTAATAATGATTTAAAGAAATGTAAAGCTTTGAGTAGGATACTACGTGCGCGCCGATGTTAGTTCTAGTTTTGATAGTTCAGCACGTTTCCAACTCCACCCAAGCAGTTTACATTATTTTTACTATAAAAACTGCGAATATTTCATGGTTAGGAAGAATATCTACAGTTTCACACTTAGCATCTAACGTAATCATACTACTGTATGGTGGATGATTGGTACGTCGTCAGAGTTTATATTCGTGTCGTTAAAAAAAAAAAAATCAGTGGTTGCTGCCACCAGATTTTGGACCTTGGTACAATTTTCAGAGTGCTTATGCAGCAGCGAACAAGGGATCCCCATTTCTCCAAGATAATTTTTTTCACAAATGAAGCGTATTTTACTCGCGATGGGGTTTTTAACATTCACCATAATTATCAATGGGCTCGTGCTTAATAATCCCAATATCATTCGCCCAAATAATCATCAACATCGATTCATTGTAAGCGCATGGACAGGAATGTGTTCGGAAAACGTGCTGAACGATCAAAATTAGCGCTAACATTGGCGCGCACGTTGTATCCTACTTCAAGCTTTAAATTTTTTAAATCATTATAACTCTAAAACTAAGGAGTTTTGTTTTTATCATTCATGATAATTGATTTATTTGAGTTGTTCTTTCCATAGTTGAAATTCATCCGCATAAAAAAATACCCGGTATATGTACATACAGAAGTTTATTTGTATGCTTCGCCCCAAAACGAACTGCACGAATGCATAACGCTACTACTGTGAGAGCAAAAACGCTATATTTAGCATTCCTAATTTTAAAAGCATAAATTTTAGGCTAAAAAGAGCTGCCTTTACGCTTGTGTGAACTTGTTTGTATATGCAACAGGAAGAAGAGGGTTTCGCATGCACATACAGACAATCTACTTGGTAAAGAGTTTCTATAAATATGATATCGATAACTTGTAAGGTGCTGTAACTTTCCCCTCGTATGTTTCCTTGAAATTTGAACTACTTCTCTCTGAAGCCGTTCCTAATCTTCTCTCACTCTAAAAAATGAACCTTCATCATTGATAGATAGCGTCTTTCTGCAGGAGCTTTGTCTTCTAATGGAGTTTCCAGTCGAAGTGACCGTTGAAAATAGCGTCATTTCGAGTAATATTTTTCAAACAAACTTCTTCTNNNAAAATGAACCTTCATCATTGATAGATAGCGTCTTTCTGCAGGAGCTTTGTCTTCTAATGGAGTTTCCAGTCGAAGTGACCGTTGAAAATAGCGTCATTTCGAGTAATATTTTTCAAACAAACTTCTTCTATTCCAGTGTTTTACAGACGTTCAAGCGAGAAAAATCTGTGACATCTAGGTTGATTTTTTAAATGATAGAAGGAGATGGAGCCATCGTGCAGTTTTGCGAAGGTTTGACGATGTAATTAAAGAGTGTCACAACCGCAGTTTTTGTTGATGACTGAGGCGGTCGCCGGCACGCGATCCGTCGCCGATATTTCGCTCATTTTTATGGATTGGGGGAGTATTCTTAGCAAAACTTCGGTCCAACAGTTTAAGGATTTAATGTTCGACTGTGAGTTGGAAGACTGAAGTTAAGTATTAAGGGAAATGTTAAGGCAGAAGGCTTGGAATGATTGATGCTGAAGCTAAAGTCGAAGCGGAAGAATTAAAGACGTAAGAACTTCAGGTCTAAAGTTCTGCTCTTTAATGGCGAAGTTATAGAGTCTTTACAGGTGACTCACAGATGTTGCCGAAAGAGGAAGATTAAAATAAGCTATTTCAAGCAAAGCTGTTTTCATTTTATAGTTAAAGTTAGGTGCTGAAAGAGCCACAATTGTTTGGGTATTTTACTGTTCTCTTCTGCTTGTCTAAGACTTCGGTTTGATTTTTCACAGACTACATACATGCATTTCAAGATGTTTCGCTCCCTTTTAGCACCAAATGAACTATTTGGATCCTTTGCTGATTCAATTATAGTAGCTCCAAGCCAGGGAGGCCACTGAACGGGAAATAACACTATATTCATAGAGTGCTGTAACATAATAATAACTAAATCTTCAGATTTTTGTAATTGTGCTAAAATCATTGTAAGATTTCAGTGCTCTACAGGAGAAAGATTTAAGATACTGGTGCCACAAATGGTAGATCGAATATCAGTGAATCGAATGCTGAGGGAGGCTCCTGTAGGCCCCACTTTTTTAGATGCTCTGTCATCGACTGGTGCGAGTGTAAAGGCCATGTAACTGGCAAAAAGTCGTTATGGCTTGTGTCAGGCCGCTGAAGACTCGCTACCAAGCTTGTGCCATAAAGCAATCAATGCATTTTGCTTCAATGTTTTAAAACATAATATGTTTCAGCTGAAGTGAAGATTTTTTCTTTTATAACAATTCCATAAAATTGAGTAATATTGACTCATGAAATTTTTGGATCCACCACAAATAAGACAGAAGTTTTTAAAATATTTTAAGGAGGAACTGTAAATGTCGCTAAAATTTTTTGCATTTTAATTGCCAACGTTTTTCACGTAAATTTTCTACATTTTTTTATTGTCTGCAGTGCAACGATGAAGGCATAGGTAGTCGTCGATAAAGATTTCCCTTATATTTTTGCAGTTTCATTGTTGTGGTCCAATTTTTTGCATTCCAATTTCCAAGTGCTCATACGCGTATTCTTACAGTCAGAGTACATATTTCAAACAGCTGCAAGTAAAACTTTTGAACCTTTAATTATTAAAACATCAAATTAGGGGTGCCTATGTTGAGGACTATCTCTAAAATTGAAAATTGAACTCTTAAACACATTAACCCTTTCTCTTATCAATAGTCCGTCTTTCTCGCCAGAAGAGCACTATATGAAATGTTGTTCACAGACCACGCTGTGAGGGAAACGGTTCAGCCGCTGGACAGACCGATTGTAGACCGCAAAAAGTCTACCAGTCAGCTGACATAGTAATTCACAACGAGTCATTGTTTGTTTACCTGTAAGAGTGACTCGTTTTTGGGTTCTCATTTGTTGAAATTAAGGCTCACTGATACTTGAGTACCATCCTGGATGCTGGAATGTTTTTATGGACAAAACAGAACCGTAAGGGCGCATTTGAGAGTCTCAGAGCATGGCGCACAATTCCACAGCCCCAACAGCCACAGCGCTGCAATAGGAAAACCCTTCCCTCATTCATAGGCATGAATGAATGAATAACCAACCCGTTGGATTTTCTCCTTAGTCCATTTAAAAAGCGAAGTTCTCAAGCATTTTTCATGCATCTTACGATATTCTGACGAACACTGAACTACGAAAGCAATGAGCGTCAGTCCCATAAGAACGGCTGTTTGCTGACATTGATGCATTCGCGCACAAACTCATGGTTGCTCTCCAGAACGAAGTTATAAAAAAAGATACAATTCTACGAAGCCATAGTTGTGGCCTCTTTCCCTTTTATTGTTATGCTTGGAGCAAAACGGTACGTGACTATCATAGTCAAACGTTAAAAATGGTTGGTTGCCCTATTTGCCCAGCACATTATAAGCATGCATGACCATACTTTGACTTTCATAACCCAGGAACAGGCAACAAATTATCAGTAAATAACAGCCATTTACTTAAAATGTATTTATTAAATTATATCCTAGTCAGAGCCATTTCTTAATAAAATCCTATTAAAAAACTATTTTCAGTTGTCAGAAACCAAAGATCTACATTTATTCAAATGGCAATTATACCCCGACAATTTTTGTTGTGAAGTGAGCGGTCTTTTCAAAGCCATGAGACCCACAGCAGTGGGATGAAAAGCTCACTAGCAGCTCCAGAGTCTCAAGGGGTGACCTGCGCCTTCTATTAGCGCAGGTGATCTCAATGTGGGTACATCCAACCTGCTTAGTTTCAAAGTGTTCGCAATCCTCAGTGTAATGTACAGCCTTCAAATGCTCAAGGTTTGGTTAAGTTAAGCTAGTCGTTTGGATTGGACCAATCGCAGCGTGCGAAACTAGATGGTGCCTTCAGTAAGCTGCTCAGAAATATCCTATTTGCGTGCCTGCACTGCTGGCTGACCTTCACGAAGCTGATACAGCTGCCCTGAGTGTGTTGTCATTATGGAATTAGAGACAGCGAACATACATGGATGTTAGCAAATATTACATGTGTGAGGAACGTGTTTGTGCAAGGAAGACACTGTTCATAAATCTGCACTGGAACTCCACAGAGCCAGAATCGTTACAACAGTAATATGGGTGCTTGGGCAGACCGTTGTACACTCCCAATTAACAATTTTAGGCCATATTATTTAACGCTCTCCCTAAAGATACTGGGTAAATTGTTTATGATATTCCGAAAGTGCTAGGGTACCTGGTCTCTGAAGAATAATTTTGAAATTTTTGATAAAACCGAGCTGGAACTAGCTTCATTATCCCTACTAATAAAATTTTGGCATCATAGTATGAAAAACTTGCTTTGTGGTCAAACTAATCGACATGGCAATTATTTTAACAATATACGTTGCTTGAAAACTCTAATTCTAGTTAAGATAGTAAAGTGCCCAACTAAAGCGAATTTAACGATAGAACAACCAAAGAAAGCATTTCCTTGGAGAGAATTACTTTAGTTGTGACTTGTTCTGTGTCGGTGTGATTAAGGTTCTATACAAAGTAGAAAAGAATGTAAATTAGTGTTTTCGGTATTTTTCATGACACAAAAGTGCCGTGAAGTGTTAACTCCATCCAATGTAGCTAATCGAGTGCTCAAGAGTAGAGTGCTGAATAAGTTAAGCGTAATTATTTAGATTAGCATGGGTGAATAAAGATAATTACTCCTGCCAACGAGATTATGTTTTTGCCGAAATTGTTTGTTTATCTGTCTATTGGTATATCAAGATAACTCAAAAAACTATAAATGGATCCTCAGGAAATTTACAGGGATTGCTTGGAATGTTAGGAAAAACAGATGATTAACTTTTGGTGAAGATCTGTTGAATCATTTGCTGATCTGCTTCTCTTTTGTTGGTACCATAACTCGAAAAGGTATCGACGGAATGTCATAAAATTGACACGAATTGTTAAATAAATTACGAAAAGCAAAAAAGCAAATAACCAGATTTTTGTAACATTCTGTTTGAATTTTCGTTTGTATCTATGTTTCAGTTCAAGTTTGTCAGCAATATAACTCAACATAGTATGAACGGATCATCGTGAAATTTGCAGGAATTACTAGAAATGTCAAAGAAACATAAATGACAAAATTTTAGTGATGATCGATTCGTCCGCGATTCGTCCGTGTTTGACTGTATGTGTGCCAGCGATATAACACAAAAAGTTTCGCAAGGATCTTCTTAAAGTTTGCAGGCATTGTTATACGTCAATAAGCACTAATAACCCAATTTTGGTAATGATTGGTCTGTCCGTTTGTCTGTTGGACTAATGTTTGTCTTAGTGTTTGTCAGCATATAACTGAAAAACTTACAAACGAATTTTTAGGAAAATTACAGAAACTGTCATTATTGTGAAGAGGTATGACTCAGGGTATGAGAACGTACGACAGGCAGGAGTTAGCAGAATTGGAAGGGGTGTGTTAAGGCATGATCGGAGTCGAGCCAATCTACACCACCATAACCTACATCAGCAGCCAATTTTTTTTAAGGCCATGAATTGACCTTCGAAATAACGTCTTTATGTCCACTTCAGTATATCTCTCTGGCCATTATAATTATATCTATAGAGCTGAGAATGAGAAAGAAGCAAAAAATGACTCTCTATAAAAGTTGACGGTAACGCTATCTTGATGCTGGTCAATCTTTAATAATGTGAATGTGTTGTGAATACTTTTGTCGCTTTAACCCTTGCTGCTTCTGTTCTTTAGAATGCTTATGCCACAAGAAAAAACTCAAATCACTCCACATATATGGTACAAAATTAATGATGGTGCCTGGGTATGAAAACTTCACTGCCCAACGCTACTTTACTTGAGATAGCGCCAAACATTTTCAGCACGATCTATTAGTATATCAAATTAATGCTGTTATCAAACGCATTCTGTTTATGTAAGTGCTGGATCCACTTGAAAATCATATTAAAAGTATAGCAATTGTCATTTCCTTATACCCTGGTCACTACCAGCAAAAACAGCCATTGACGGCATTGTAAATTGAAGCTATTCTCTCCAACCCCTCCACAAATGTCAACAATAAACTAGGCGGGTTCTCAACTTATTAACCTTCACAGTATGATGCCGGATGTTAAGTAACGTTTTCCAAAATGACCATAATTATTGTCTATCTATTTAACCAGTTACAGTTATTATACCCTGGCGCCTATGGCTTAATTTTGGTGATGAGAAAAAGAAAATTTTAGTTTCAGGACCAATTTGAAATGTATTTTAAATATTGCCTTGCTTGACAGCGGTATGCGCTTTCAGAGTGCACTAGTTACCTCCACCAAGAAGGTTATGTTTTCTTCGTGTTTGTTTTTCTCTTTGTCTGTCTTACAGTCACTAAGATTACTCGAAAAGTTATGGATGGATTTTTATGAAATTTACATGAGTTATTAGGTATATCACGAAGAGAAAAATAACTTAATTTTTGTGATGATCTGGTAGTTTCTTCGTGTGTTTGTCATTGTGTTTGATTTTGTGCTTGTGAGCGCAATAACTCCTAAAGTTTTGAATGGATCTTATGAAACTTACTGGACTTGTTAGTAATGTTAAAAATCATAAGTGATTCAATTTTGGTGAAGATTTGTTGGTTCGAATATATGTTTGACTTATGTTTGTCATAATGTTTGTTAGCAGCATAACTCAAAAAGTTACAAACGGATCTTCAAAAATTGAAGAAAGTGTTAATACTATCAAGAGGCACAAATGATTGGATTTTGGAGTCGATACAAAGAAAATCATGGTTTCAGAGCCAATTTGAATTTTCAGTAACCGTTGCCTTACTTGGCGGCGTTGCGCTCTCTCAGAGTGCTCTATTTTTTAAGTTACTATATCACGCATCTTGTCATATAATCAAGTGTTCCGTTCGGGCCACTATTACAACTTATTTTATAAAACGAGCCCTCCCCGATGAGTCAGCGCTGCATGACAAACTCTTTCCAAAACAGTTAAAGGTAGTCATGGCTGGAACGCGAGCGAATGATATATGTAATAGAAAAGAATTGTCTTAACGAAAGCCTTAACTTAGGTTGGAATGTGGAGAGAGAAGGCAGATGCAAACACCCATTTTTTACAAGGTGCCTGTGTAATGCCCAGGATATATGTCCTGATTGGCTAATTACATCATTATGGTTACTTTAGTTATAGACTGTGACCCGTAAAAAATGATATTTGCGTTGGGAAATGACGTTTGTCATCATGGTCGTTTCCGTTGTTTAATATTTCTGTAAGAAGAACGGCATTTGCACTGGGAAATGAAATTTGTCATCAAATTTTTTTCAGGTGTCTCCAATTACCATAGGAAATAATGCATTTGTATTGGAAAATGAAGTTTGACATCATGCTCGTTTCGGTTGTCTCCTGTGACCGTAGGAAATACGGTATTAATGCAGGGAACTGGCGTTTGACGTCATGGTCGTTTCAATTGTTTCCTGTGATCGTAGGAAAGACGGTTTTTAAACTGGGAAATGACGTTTGACGTTGTGGTCGTTTTAGCAGACCTCTGCTTACCGCAGAAAATACGATGTACTGAACTTGGCAAAGATATCTGTTGCCATGGTCATTTCAGTTTGTGTCCTATGACTTGTAGGAAATGCAGTTGTCACAGTAGGCAGTGGTGGCACTGTTAGAGCACAGGCAAAAGAAATTATATTGCAAACATTTCGGGACGCATCAAGAGAATTCCGAGTTGTCAGCTCTTTCCTTTGAAGTCAGACGCACCCTGGACAGTATGATGATATTGTTCAGCGCCTGTCGAAAGTTAGCGCTCTCTGGAATTTATTTAATTTGTGAATAATGCAGACACAGACACGAAGAATATGCCACTTATGCTTTGACAACAGATATGTGAAAACTAAACCTATCGTACTCAAAGTCCTTCACCTACAGCAGTCCAACAGGAGAAACTGTGACAAAAACATCAGAATCTGAATAAGATTAGTTAAGATATTTTTTCACATGCATCGCGTGCCAGCAACTTCTTGCTCGCTGTATGCTGTCTTGGGGATGAATGTCAGATAAATTGCCATCCGCACTCTGTTTCCCCCGTACACTTCATGACGTTGTATTAGGTTATATAACAGTGATACTTCGCACTGTATAATACAATGCATCATACAACAATCCCATCCCATCACATCATGTGACAGCAGTACTTCGTATTATGCTTGGTAGCACTGCAACACATCACATGACGTATGGATCATTCATAGCAAAAGCCTATGCCTTTTCAAAAGAAACGCATTTCAATTCGGAACCCGCGCTTTGCTGGAAAATTCCCACATTTGTGTCAATCATTCGCTACATTTTAAGTCACGTTCGAGGTAATTCATCAGTCTGCCTCAAAGAGGAAGAAACCTGATCTCTTTATCATTCTAATGCCGTTTTTACCAGGGGAAAATTCAATAGTCTTTGAAATTTCCTTACTATTAAAAGAATAACCACATTCACTTTGACTATTACATAATGATTGTAAAAGGAAATTTATATAATTCACGGCATTAAATTGCAACCGCTACCATATTTACTAGGATAGAAAATATGCCTTATTAGACGTGGATAAATAATTATGTATTGTTGAAAGGAATACAGTTAATATTTGTGGCTCTTACCTGCTGAATTGAGTGTTCTGAAGAGGAGATACTGATGCAAAAGTGTGAATACTCTTAAGAAACGCACTGCAGTGTAACGATAATTTCATACAATATTGCAGCACAAACGAGTGAGCTCAGTCGTTTTTTTTCTTTTCCAAGCGAAGGATCTCGTGCCATAGGTCGTAAAGGATCTGCCTCTGTTCATGCAGTCAAAACTTCTAAACTATTGTATTTACTGGAAACCATACTATAGGTTCGGCTAGTTTAGCTTAAAGTAACTTCCAATGATTTGCTCCTATGAAGTTAATAAAATCCCTGTTCTAACAACTGTAGAGTTTCGAACAGCTTTTCGTCATCCAGCCGCGATTTGAACCGGTATTGCTAGATTGGATTATGGTAGGTTAGATGAAGTGGTGAGGTGAAATTAGGTTATATCAAGTCAGGTTAGGTGGTGAGGATAAATTTAATTCTGTTGCTTTTGATGACTTACCTTGCTCTGATGCGAATAGGAAGCTTGAATTTGACAATTTTATTTTAGTTTACTTTTATAATAATTTGATAATATTTAGAATAAGTGTGATAAAATGTTGGTGAAAATTACAAAAACATAGAGACAGTTTTATGATTAACTCTTGATTTGACTCAATTTGGGGCAGAAATGTATTTTTTCAAGCTTATATGTATTTTCTGGAATAAAAATGTGTTTCTTTAACTTCAATGACTCGAAAAATACCGAAAACAAAAAATATTTCTCAGAGCAGGCATAAAATTTCCTCATTAACTTTGGTTTAGTTTTCGTTTTGAGCGTTTTTGCTGCTGCAGTTATGCCGACTACGTTTCTTTTGTTATAGTTGATATTAAGTATCTAAGAATAAATATCCTCTATTTAGATAAAGTTTCGATTCATTTCTCCTTTCCGAAAACGTCCAGTATAACAATCAATAGAACCTTACCTCTGATTTTGTTTAAGTTCTTCGGACGAGGTCCAGGTGGGGCTATGCACGCCTGTCTTTTCTTGGAACCATAACTAATATGAGTCAGAACATCCGGCACAATATACTGCAAGTCACTATCTAAAAGTATGAAGAATTGCTGCTCATAAACTGGCTGAAGTTAAACTAAGTCTTACTGCAAGTCAACAAAAGCGTCTATTTGTGCTTCAGTGCACTAAACGACCCTGCTGCGGACGACCCAAAAGAACGGAAATTACGGTAGCTTCTAACGAAGAATCTGAAATGTAAACCCTGCAGCCTGTTCAAATATTTTAGAAATATCATGAAAGATTAATTATTGTTATCAGCATTGATATCGCTAACACAAAGCTAAACTCAGCTCTTTACCTTTAATGAAGCTTGCTTGGAACTAAGGTAAATATTAGGGCGAGATCGAGGAGATTTACGGCAGAGTTGGAATTTTATGGGGTAATAAAATTGGCTGCTCCAGTTCCTCGAGCTGGTAATACTGAAAGCTGAAGAAGAAATGAGGTCGACGTGCATTGGTTTAAGTTGCATTGAGAGTAAAATGGCTTATGAAGTATGAGAAATGTGCTCCCAGGGCTGCTGAAAACTCCCTGGATTAGGGAATGGAAATCACGTGGGGAATAATAACTCTCTGCAACTTGAAAGGTAGAAAGCGAAATAATATTGTACAGCAGATCCTTTATTTAGACATTTAGTCGTTAGTATTTGAAACTGCCCCCTTCATACAGGTTAACGATAGGTTTCAAAGCATCTCTTGACTCGGTGCTAAGAATTATTGACGTACACACCCAGCGTCACGTGAGAAGTCCGTCAGATAAAGGACGCTGTGTCCGGAGAATTTGGAGAACTTCGTAAGGTACGTGTTTTGCTTACGTTAAATTTTCGTCCTCGGTACCTCGTAATACAAGTCAACTCGTAGATTTTCTGTCCGGGCAATCTTAACTACACGATCATGGAAGGAACCTAACCTTCGTTGAAAACTCGGAGCCAGCTCTATAACAAAGCAGTTTTTTTTGCATGTGTTCTCTTAAAAAGTTGCAGTACCTCCTTTGTGAGCGTAACGGTTATGGCCGTGCACACTAACGCAAAGGTTGCACCTCCACAGAATTCCACAGCCGATTACATAGCCACGTTCCAGGCTTCGGCTTGCATGAAACTCAACCATTAAAATGAATATCTAAAATATGACTCATTTCTTGCAGTTTGTACGCTATGACAAGCGGAAATGAAATGGTCAAGTTTTTACTGTACCTTTTGTTTCTGAATTTGTTTGAAGTTGCCCTGACATACACAGTTTTAGCATGACACTCGAATGCCGTAAGTTGCAGTCACGTCAGAGTGACCCTCGAAGTGAAGCGTTGAGTGACCGGGCAACTTTTGCTTTAGTGTGTGCAGCCGCAGTACTCAACGTTATATTCCACGATTTTAATAAACCTTCGAGAGGTTTTATATGTCACTTTTAGTTGTATGTATTATAACTAACTTTGTCCGCGCCAGTGCGAGCTATCAGTATTCCTTGAGCCCCCTCAGGAGGCATAGGATGGCCATAGGCCATTGAGTTAGGTTAGAAGTTAGGTTCCCCATCCTATGTCATGGAGACACCCTCAGGGGGACCATATAGTACCTTAAACGTTAGCTAGGCCTTCGGAACTTCCGTTTTTCGTGCCCAATTGCTTCCTTCCGATTTCATACTCGTGATGTTATTTTCGTCTTTTCCTCCTCTGTTTGCTCAACACACTGTTCCCATGCGTGTTGATCCTACGTGGGAACACCTTCGTGCATGGGTTTTCCGTAAAAAGCTTCGTACTTGTTTAGGGAGGCTTAAACTATCTTACACTACTACTATTCCTTGAGCAGCGGTGCCCGACACAGGCCAGATGTACCAGTATAACGGAACGTTAGAGAATCGACACCTTCTAGCCCGGGCTGTGTCTTTTCGCTACTGAAATTTGTCTCTCGTTGTGCTCTCCCCAGATCTTTCCAAACTACTCTCTCCCAGCTACGCTCTGGCCACCGCTCGGTCTTAGCGGATTATAACTTCCGAGAAGGACGGATCGATGATCCCACCTGTCAACTCTGCGGACAGGGCGAAGAGTCTGTTCGTCACCTCTTCTCGTGTTCAAGTCACCCCACTGATCTTTCGGTGAGCAGTCTCTGGCTGGACCCGCTTGGGGCTGCGCGTTTCCTCGTTCCTCTTCCTCTCGTCGACTTTCTCCCCCCATCTGCCTAGGCCCCGTCCGGAGCCTCCTCAAGTTGGCATTGGTGGGCCCTAACGATGGCAATGGACAACAGCAACAACAACGTCTCTCGTGGTATTCCTGCGGGAGAGGGAACTCTGGTGGCGGACTGGCTCAGCCTGAGTAGGACGGTCTAAATAAATAGGCATCCTTTATTGACACTGCGTTGAAACGAATATTGTCGATAAAATGTGTAATAAAACATCAGAAAACCTATCGAATATGGAATTTTATTTGCCCTGAAGAAAAATAAATCCTTTGAAATATTGTTGTGTAAATACTTTAGGAATTTTTTGCAAGGAACTTTTAATCTATTTGACTGTATAAATTCTATTAGGTTGCAGAAACTACGAATCAGTGAGCGCATGAAGATCAAATTACGCACGAACTACCTTGAACTTCATCTCCTACGAGTCATGCGCCACTGGAAGTAGACGAAACATTGTGAATACCCAGAGTAGAATAAGTTATGCCCTAACAGTGTGCTTCCGCTATTATACACTCTAGTAAGACAGTACAGCCATGAACTTGAAGGTTCGATGAGGCTGCAGCTTGCAGTGCACATTTGCCTACATTGCTTTATTGTGCAACACAACCTCTAATGGCAGACTGGCCCTCACTATGCCCCTTACATAACAGACTGGCCCTCACTAAGCCCCCTTACATAACAGACTGGCCCTCACTAAGCCTCTTACATGACAGCCTGACCCTCGCTAAAGCCCTTACACGACAGACTGGCCCTCGCTAAACCCCAACCATGACAGCCTGACCCTCACTAAACCCATTACATACTGACCCTCACTACACTCCTCATACAGTATGCTCAGCACAACACTGCAGAGGTTAGATTTGCGCAGTTGCTCGAAGTCTGCAGTTGCGTACCTCACGGGAAGGATCTATACAGCCAGGGTGGCGCAACAGTTTGCCCACGTACAGTACAATTGGTCTGCAGATTGTTTGCTTACAGCACATTACGCCTACAGGCGCCATATTCCCGTCTATCGTACATTTAGTAATACTAATACAAGGATACTTGAGGATTAAAATTTCTTATCGTTATTTGTTGGACAGCAGCCTATGCTGAGCTATTGAGAACTATTCTTCTTTTGCCTCATTATTATTTTTGGTATGGAGTTTTCTCATTGGTACTTTTTCGTTCATTTTCAGGCTTTTAAGAGAGAATAATTGAATGGGATTTGTATTGTCATAAGTTCGTTTTTTTTCACCGATGTTGCCAATGAGTGTTCATAAAGGGTTGGGAATTAATTCAGTCTCAAAAAGTTATCAGGCATCTTTCAACGCATTACAGTCAGAATTGTTGTCTCTACGTGTACAATGCCATTATAAGCCCAAATTGCCTCTGAAGCTGGCGTGCGCTGCTTCACTTTACGGCCTGGCTGTTTTTTTTATTTCACACCTTCGCTAACGGCAGCGGAAAACCCATAGCATTTGCTTCGCCCCTTTGTTGTTTGCAGAGAGAAACTATATTCACAAACAGAACGCGAAGCGTAGTCAGTTAGTTCTGGGATTATACAATTTCATAAATACCTATACGGTTGCCACATTAATCTAACCACAGACCACCGGCTTTTGATAATTATATTTGCATCACATAAAGCGTTCCTGCTGTGCTGTGTAGCAAGGTTACAGCGATAGGCGTACACATTATTTGCGTACAATTATAATGAGAAGATCAAGCCTGGCTTTGTTTGTTGATGCTTTGTCGCGATTACCTTTGCCTGGGCCGGAACCGGTCTCTCCATGTAAAGTTTCGCTTTTGGAAGACTTTCCCTTGTCGGCTGACGCGATTTTCCGAGCTACTGGTAAAGGTCTAGTCTTGTGGAAGGTTTTGTATTATGTACGGTTTGACTGGTCAGACAAAGTTGCCGAAGTGTTTCACCTTTACAAGAGCAGATCGCTAACTTTATCACTACAGCAAAACTGTCTCCTTATGGGCACCGAGTGATAACTCCTGTGAACCTAAGAGCCTAAAAACTAGAGTCCTTTCATTGCATCATAAAAATAATTCCGGGATAGTCTGAACGAAAGCTCTAACAAGTAGTTACGTGTGGTGTCCTAAGATCGAAGCAGACGTAGAACATTTGGTTCAGCATGGCGAACAGCGTCAATCCCTTCGTAATATTCCTCCACTAACTCCTCTGCTCCCCTAGCATTCACCTGGAGGCTCTTGGGAGCGTGTTCACAAAGATCCTGCGGAATTCAAATGCTAATACTATTTTCTAGTTATTGATGCGTATTCTAAATGGGTCGAATTTTTTCAGTCAGTAAAAATACTTCGTCTCCTACGAGTCATGCGCCGCTGGAAGTAGGCGAAACATTGTGAATACCCAGAGGGGAATAAGTAACTCCCCTACAGTGTACATCCGCCATTATACACTCAGGGAATACCTTGCTGCCATGAACTTGAAGGTTTGATGAGGCTGCAGCGGACATCTGCCTACAGTGCTTCGATGTGCGACACAACTCTAATGGCAGACTGGCCTTCACTATACTCCTTACGAGACGAACTGGGCTTCACCAAACCCCTTACAGAACAGACTGGTATTCACTAGTTCATATAGTCTGCCGAAGTTATTAATTTCATATAATGCCACAGGTTTTACTTCAGAAGAGTTCGAATTGTTACAATAGCTCTTTACCAGGCAGTAAGCAACAGTGCAATCAAATGCATGGTTCAAACTTTTATATTAGCTATGAATAAGAATGTTTCCGTAGATTTGTCTCACAGGGTGTCTATTTTTTTATTTACGTACTGTAATACTCCTTATAGTTCAACGGGAGTTAGTCCTTTAAAACTATTTTTGAATTGGAATGTTTGTAATAAACTGTGCCTTCTATAGTCAAAGCAGCGTAAGCAGTCCTTCAAGGCTGGGGCTCAATTGAACACAGTATTACAGAAGTAGTGCACTTTGAGTATTCAAATATAAATATACTTTTATCGCTTGAGAAAAGTTATACCACGTGCTAGAGTGAGATTTGGCCAAGTTGCTATGCGTTCTAGAGCCATGCCCATCGGACTCCTTACGCTGCTTTGACAATAGTACCTGACGCTAACGTACCTATGTTATCTTATCAACTACGGCAAAGAAGAGACTTGATAAACAACGCTCTCAGATTTTGCGGAGTTTTGAACCGTGATAAAGTTCTTGTTGTTAATCCTGTTGGTTCAGAGAGTTGCTTGTCCGGAACAATTATTACTCGGAATTTTCTTTCTGATACCCTGTACTATGTACTTTGCATCACTGCACAACTAAAACTTCTCAACTCGTTCAGCTCATAATCAGAATTATATTGTTGCGCAGAAAAATTTAGCTATATTTATATCATTAGGAACTGCGATGTCCCTCTACTGTAGATGCTATGAGTCATAAATAGTACAGTTTATAAAAGATACCAATTTCGTGACTGCAGCTCTATAAATGGAGACACCTGTGCAAATTCAGATTGGATACGTTTGATGAAACTACTATTGAACTGCATAGAATTGCTATTGGTTTCATTGAAACTTAATTCCCGGGAATCAACGGACAGTCAATAAAAACCAGAATGGAGCGTTAAGCAACTCTAAGACGCCAAAAAACGCAGCTAAAAATAATTGCTCAAAAAGACATTCACAGCTGATTTGAAAGCTTACAGGTCTACACTGCAGAACACGAATCTCAATAATGAATTCAATGCCAACTCAAATAGTGGTATAATGCAACGACTGATGTTATGGCAATAGCTCATAGAGGGCAGGAGCGCAAGTCCCGGATGCTCTACGGCAATGGGCCTGTTGATCCGTCTACTGTCCACTATCCAATCTATTTGAGAACTTAGCACGTAACAGTGTCCAATGTAAATGGAAAGGCCTCAGCCACAGGCTCTAGCTCCTCCCAAAAATTCTGGGTAAGAAATGTAAGAATGTCTCTACTGTCCCTCACTGTTGAATGCCTTGAAAACCATAAAGACGCCCGCAAGGTTCGGCTTATGCTGCAGAAAAAATTCTGAGAAGTCATTTTTCCAAAAGAAGGGTATAAAAACTTGGTACAGCTATGGTACGAGCTCAAACTATTCACGAAACCCTCCATAAACAGAAGATCAAACATGGCCTCCATCAAAGACCGATTATTCACATCAAGACCGATTATTCATCAAAGACCGATTATGCACAAAGTCAAGTTTCATGCACAGGAAGATCTTGTACTCGGCCGGCTAGTGCCGACTGTTTCTATTGCATTGCTTTGACCAGCTATTAGAAATTCAAA
>LQNS02000211.1:9615083-9644583 GCA_001587735.2 Parhyale hawaiensis | reverse complement strand
GATTTCCTTGTCAGCTGTGTTCCATAAGCGATACACTTGCTTTTAGTTGAACACGTTCTCATTTTTACCTGTGGACAATGAATTTACTTGTTAATTCTGATTGTAAATGTTTTTTTGAGAACAAATAAAGGTGTAAAGGTGTAAATTCTATGGGCATTTCTGAGATTTCTCTATATGCAGGTAGTGGGCGGGGCTAAGATATGGCCCATAGAATTGGTAATGCTGTAGAGAAATTTGTAGAGGTATAGTAACGGACGAATTCCGCTCGCATGCAGCTTTCGTGGATTCCAATTAATAGTAACGCCATCTCGAGGCTGGCTTATCATTCTTAATACGAGTGCGTAGCAGGTACTCTCGTTTCATGAACGTTTCCCGCTTCTATTTTCGTTCTTTAGAAGGTGTACATCAGCTCAAAAGAGCAATAATTACACCTCATAAATTGCACAGATGGTAGAGCCAGGGTATAAGAACTGCCCTGTCAACACTATACGGTACTTCCGGTAGTTGAAACATTTTCAGAACTTCCTGTCGATACGTCAGATTGTTAATGCTATATTGATCGAATTCCGTGTATATATGTGAGTGCTGGAATCACTTGAAAATGATATTAAACGCATGTCTGTTGAAATGTATTATACCTCGGTAGTAGTGGGTAATGTAGCGAATTACTTGCTCGTGACCTTTGACCTCTGGCCCCCGCATGCTTCCGGTTTCCCAGGCCCCGCCCACTCCGGTTAGCGCCCCCCCTGACCCCCGCTAAACCGGTAGTGCATTGGCCGTTACAAACCGGAAGGTCAAGGTCACGCGGGTGAAAGGTCACGAGCAAGTAATTCGCTACATTACCCACTACTCTCGGTTAATTACTTCTACCAAAAATAGCCATTGACTGCAGAGTAAACTGAGGTTATTCTCTCCAACCATGGGTCAAGTGTCAACAATAAACCACTCGGGTGCTCGACTCCATACACGTCCCCGCATGATGCTGGATGCGATTTTTTCTAAAATGATAATAAATGTATTATTATTATACCCGAAGTAGCGGCAGGCCAGAGATAGGTTTGATAGGTTTATTACACTTAGATACATCTGATGCATTACAAATATCACTTGGTGCAATAGTACTATACACTGTAGAATAATGTGTCTGCAACACAAAGCAAATCTAATACAATTGCACTACGTATTCTTTAAAACATTTTTCTTTAAACACTATCAGAAATGGGATCTAATAAATACTCAGGAATTTTATTGAGAAGCGTTGCCATTTCAAATATTGTAGAGCTTTCTTAACATCAACACGCACGATTGGGATATTGAGAAGAGAACGAACAGAACAGATGCTGGTATCAATGGCACTGAAGGTCCCAAGCCAGCGAGCTCTTATGGCGCTTGTTGTGCTAACTCAGTAACTGATGTTTACAAGGCTTTTGTGAAAGTGCTGATCTTTGTCAGAGATAGGGGGGAGAGGGGTGGGTCGAGAGGGTACAGATCGTTGCATAAGAGACTTCCATCGATGGCGCCATAGCTCTTGAAGATCTGTGGTCGACTGTAGCCGTACACTCCTTTTGGGCCAGTTGGCCTATTTCTGCGGCACGAATCAGTGTGTGTGTGGGTCTCCTGGTGAAGCGTGCGCTCAAGTTGACCACTACCTTTATCGTTATCTGTTTTACGCTCTACTGTTATTATTCTCGACTTTTATGTCAACTACTGTCATTTACCCAAAACCTGTACATTTTTTCAATGCCTTCCTAAATTGGTTCTTATTTAAACAGAGAATGCTGATTCGTGCTCGTTTAGATCTGCCAGCAAAATTGATTAATACTAATTTTCTTATATTCGATACTTTCAGTTACTTAAAGCTTCAAACTTTTCAATAACTTCCTAAATTGGTACTTATTTTTACGAGCCCACTGACTCGCCGTGCAGGGAATGACTCCCAACCACGAAGTTCATCGCTTAACTATTTTTTCTCCGCATAAATATCAATATGGTCACGGCTGCTGGAGAGCGAGAGATAATAGCCCTTAGAGGCTGCCGAAAATTCTTAACAAAATAGAAGTGCATCATTAGGTCCGGCCAAGTAAAGCAGTATACAGATTTAGAGCCTGATATTTACTGTAATAAGATAATATATGTTCATGCTTTATTTTTAGGGCAATGCATCCATATGAACGTGTTGTTGCTTCGAATTTCTTTCTCTGCTTAAAGCATAGTCATCCGTATTGTAAATTTTACAAATGTAATTATTGTTCTATTTAGAAGATTTCTCTACCTTCCCGGAAATTCCTGGAGAGTCATTAAATTTGATCAGCTTCCTGAAAATTGATAAGTGCCTGTTTAAACAGATTTTTTTCGAGAAGATAGAGAGGACTTCTAGATTAGACTATGGTATACAATTTGCTAACGAAATTATTGCCAGAAGAAAATACATGAAAAATCGCATAGAAATGTTTTTCTTTGCACTTGTAAGCAATGCTGGATACGTATCGGTGGTTTGCCGCTGGTGTATCATAAAAAAATTGTTACAGTTGAAAAACTAATAAGATAAAATGGTGACAAGATGATCAGCAGGCAGATTTTATGGGCAAGTAATATAGTACCTAATTATTACTTAGGTATTAGAGAATCATTAAGATTTTTAGCAGCATATCCACGCAGACTCAAATTTTCAATGAAATCTTGGTTAATGAAAACTATTCTATCATGTGGAGATAGAATACAAACATATCGTATTACATGTCGTATTTTCAGCACAAAAGCGGATAAAATATTTTTCCATCCACACTTATGATATGGAATTATAGGGTAAGCTTTACTGAATAATGGAAACTAGCAATTTGTCTGTATTAAATGTCTGATTCAGTTAACGAATTACTCGATTTGCCGTAAACGCTTCTAACTCGATCCAAATTAGCAAATTGAACTAGCTCTAGTTCATATGATTGAGCAGCACCAATATTGCCAAAGGTTTTTTTTTTTTTTTTAGCTTTTAACTCCAATCTAACAGGACTAAGTTTGTCTTAGCATGAAATAGTTAACACAAAAAAATAAATCATTAAACAGAGTCAAGTAATAAACAAGTTACCTGTTTTCTTAAAAAAAAAAACAAAAGATTGAAGTGGCTTTCTCTCCTCTTTCTCCAGCCTCCTACCCCTACTTCTATGTTCCAAGGTGAGGTTGTTTTTTCAAACTTTCCCCTCCCAGAAGATCTGTTTTTCCCGCCTTATAACGCTGGAGTAGCAAGAAAAACTGCAATAATACTGCAGCAGCGTCGCTGAAAATGAGAAAACCTGCAGATAAACCAGGAAAAACCCATGGGAACTTCACAAAAAGTAAGGAAAGGACGGTATTAGGTGCAAACATGAAGAGGAAAAATATAGTTTGTAGGGAGACGGTTAATGAGTTAAAACATGGACCGAAGTTGAGATGGAGACTGAGCGCATGAGAACAGTTGAGATAGACTGGATCATAGGAAATACTTAAAATTAAAAATTTATATAAACTCTACTCAAAAATCCTTTAAATAAGGTACTAAGATAAAAATTTCGTACCAATACATGTATCGTGAACGTTTTTTTGTGGTAAGGTTAGTGTTGTTATTTGAAAATAACGAAAATATGTGGATGTTAATCTATAGTGACTGTTTGAGCACTTTGGAAACATTGTTTTTCTTGATGATCAGTGGAAGGTATTCAAGTATTAGCAGTTGAATTAAGTTTCAGAAAATGTTCTGTATAGAATGGTAGGAGAAAAAAAAAAACTACAGCGCGCTGCCACAAGTACGTCAACAAAAGTAGAGGTAGGTAATAAGGAAGGCTCACGAGTAAAACAAATTCACAGGTTCGGTTTTTTGCAGACGTTATTATTTTTTACTTTCGTGACCGAGCTGCAGGGCCGCAAGGAGGGCAGCAGGTGCTCAAATAAGTGCTAAACAGCTTGTAACCCTAACCGCAGTTGGCCGTCCAGGAAGCTGAAACAGCAAGTCCGCTTTCAGAGCTTCCAAAAATTCTGTCTGGGAAGAGCAGTGGTCGCTGTCCGGTCATCACTCTGGGCGGCGCGTAGCCTTTGCTGGCAAGGGGCAGCAAGAAGGTGGTCTCATTTACCAAAATATTTGCTCGTACTTTTTTCTCATTAAAAGTTTGATGCGCACCGCACCTGGTCCGTCCAACTGCGGCACTGCCTCTGCTGCTGAGAAAAACGCGCGCTGTCCGTCTCTTGTGTTTTCTACCGAGGTGGCAATTGGTAGCTGAGTTGGTAATTGGTAATGGTAACTGCGTATCAGACTTGGTAACTAGTAACGGTAACTTCGTAGAGGAGTTGTTAATTGGTAATGGTAACTGCGTATCGGAGGTGGTAATTGGCAATCATAATTGTGTAGCTGCTGCATGTGAATTGATGGTAACTACATAGTGGTTGCTCAATAACTGGTGTGTAGCGGTTGCTCGTTAATTGGCAATAGTAATTTCTTAGAGCTCATTATGAACTTCTTATAGCAAAAAGTTAAAGTTTCAGTAGCCAGCACTCATATCAAATTCCATTCTGCTCTCCTTCGCGCACTGATTGATGGACTAACAATCTCTACCCTATGCCAGATTATCTTGCGCATGCCTAGGGAAAAGAATGCTTTTCATTATTTTGTTCTTCTGAGGAAAAGAAAGTTGGTTTCCAACTCGCATTTTCAAATCAAAATTTCGTAGATTTTGTGAGAGGCTCGGAAGTTTGTCTCTGGATCAAAATTGCCCAAAGTTTTGGTAAATGTTTCTCGAAGTATCGAAGTGAGATTAGTTCGGTGCCCATGGCATCCGCCGGCCCAGAACTTCACCTACTTTTTCCGTAGGAAATTTTCAGAATTTTCTAGACTCTTCCAGCAATTATTTTTTACTATGGGGGAAGCTTGAGCAAGTTTAGAATCTCAGCTCAAGTTAAATGAAGTCCTCGCCTGGATATAATCGATCACAATCGGTAGACAGCAGAAAAGATGACTTGGAATTATTATCAACGAGGGAATCATTCCGAGGGAGCAGACCTCTGCCTAGCAAAACAATGTCCAAAATCTAGAATTTCTTTTTGGCTCATCAAAACTGAAGCATCTGCTCATCGTTCTATCTTAACACTTCCAGTATATTTTGCAAAGATTCATCCAAAGCATTTTGAGTCATGTCGTTGACAGACAAATAGACAAACGGACATGAGTATGATCTTCAAAATTCAATCATATGTTCCTATTCCTGACAGTTCTTGTAAATTTTATAGAGATTCATCCATTGCTATTTGATTTTCGCAGTCAAGAAATGAACAGACCGAAGGTAAGGTTAGATAAGGTCAGGTTAGGTAAGTGTTAATGATTCCATCCATCGAAGAAGGTAATAATAGTGCGAAACCGTCTTGCGGCGAAACTTTTTTGGTAAACCTGCTTTCAGCGAATGTGCTTTCGGCGAATGTGTTTTTGGTGAAACAACTTTTCTCTAGAGAGAAATATTTTGAGCATCTGTTACTAGTCAATAATTCGCTGTCAGAGGTGTCGAAAATTAGTGACTTTTGGGTGTCTCTAGTACTATTTTTATTAGCATTTAGCTAAATCCTAGCAAAGTTTTGCTAATATCTCTCATGAAATATATTGGAAGATGTCACGTCCCTTAATCATCTTTAATGTCACGCTCTTGCCAACATAAAGCAACGGTGCTCTGAGCGAAGTCCTTCTCTGTACAAAGCTGGATTAGACCAATTAGCATACATATTTCTAGGGCAAAATTCGAAAGAAACTATTTACATTTCCTTTACCTCTCTAACTAGCCGACACTGCAGCGAATTTAGAAATTTTTGGGTCATATCAATGTTGATTTTATCGACCGACTCATATTTAAATTCCAGTAAGGCACTGGCCTGCTTTTGACGTAAAAATTGTCAGAGAATTTGACTTTCCCCAGATGGGAAGATGGGAGATTTATTTGGGACAGAGAATGCCGTATAATGAAGGCTTCTCAAGTGAGCGTCAATAGGCCGCTTCATCGCACCATAATTAGGGGCCCATTGTCAGTTGCGAATGATGGGCCGCCTTGAGCCTGGTGCTGGCTGCCTGCCTGCCTGCTGGGGGCCAATGTTTGTCTTGTGCACCCCAAATGAAAGAAAAATAACCGGTAAAAGATAGTATCCGCCAGCTGCTTTTCAATTGCGAGGCAATTTCAACGTCAAGCTAATGAGTTTGTAAGATGAAGTTATTGAGATTTCAAGCATGATAGTTAACTTTTAACAAGATGTCTGTCAAAGAAATATACTACTAGTTTGCTTTTAGCGAGAGTTAACTTTTCAAGAAAAATAGCATAAAAAAAGAGTGTAATCACTATAGTTAGCTTTCAAAGTCATGTTAGACAGCTGTGAATCAAAGTCAGGGTAGTTAACTGTCATAAGCACAATAGTTTACTCTCAAAGTCAAGGTATTTAACTGTAAAAGTCAGGATAGCTGACTGTCAACGTGGTTACAGCCAGTTAGGGTAGTTGACCTGAGGAAGGCTAGTACTATAAAGTTTTCACGCCTTTGGAACCCTTCACACGTCTCAATGTTTTTCTCCCATATAAAGAATAGAAAAGTGCGAAGTTTTTCTATTCCAAGTCACTTCGAATTCAAAGAGATATCCAAAATTTCTCTAATGGCAGTCGCTTGAAGCCAGTTGACATTTCGGCAACAATTTACCTAATTTATTGGTAAACACATAAAGTTGCGCTCGCAAGGATACGGCAAAACAGTCGAACACTTTGCATGTACTACTTGCACGGACTTTAAAATTGTGACCTGAGCCCTGCTTTGCTCTTTCAGATTAACCTGCAGAATAGTCGCCCTGTATTTTCCAACTCTACCGATATTCGTTGCGTTTTTAAATGTAGGATGTATAGTAGATAAATGAAAGTAAACGAATAAACGTGTAATTGAGAAATTTTAATCAAAATTAGAAGTTCTTAAATCTGTAGATCAGATGTCTGAATTCCAAGTTTGCCTATTCGTGGACTACTGCAAGTAGTTTTTCAAATATGATATTAATATCATCCCTCCACATATGCAACAGATATAATCAAAAGATTTACAACAAAATTTGACACGTATTTCTTGAAGAAAACTAAAACTTTCTTGCATTAACAAGACAGGCTCCTGTGCAGTCGCTTATGGAACAGTAGGAGCAAACTTGCTTTACGTATTCCATAGCCATCCATACTTAGGTTCTGGTGCACTTTCGTGCTATGGGCTCCCATGCATTCGCAATAATAAGAGCACCGTTGCTTTACTGACTCCATAGCCGCACTTAGGTTCCGATGCACTTTCGCACAAGGGGCTACTATGCATTCGCTTGCTTAAGCAATAATGATAGGAGCAAAGTTGCTTCACTTACTCAACGTCAGCACGAATGTTCCTTGAAAACTGGCCACCGCAATATTGGCTTGCGTGCTGGAGTCGCAGCACTTCAAAAATGGACGGTCAAACGCGGACGGCTGAACTTGCTTGTGACAAAGAGGCTTGCCGGCAGCTGGTGCGTTGGTGCTTGTGCTTGTTACTGCTGTAAAATTCGCCTGCTGTGTGTTGATTAAACATGCGCAAAGTGCGCAGGTTGCATCGTTAATTAAGCCTGCGAAACGTGCGCCTTTGCTGTGTTTTTCGGGCTCGTTACAGTTTTTAAATTTGAGCGAGGGTGCCATGTTAGAGCTGCGCAAGGCGCGAGCGTATGATAAGTAAACCTGTAAAATGTGCGAGTCTACAAGTCAGTTAGGCCTGCAATATTTTTGCAGGAGTTTTGATTAGAATCTGTAAACTCTGGGTGCACGTATGAGTTTGTCAGAATATGCGCGACAGCGTGGGTTGACGTTGTTGATGAATTCCTGAATTGGGAGTGTACGTTTAGCTTACTGGACCGTTTGCTTATTATTAAACCCGCATAATGTTTAACTCTGTACAGCATAGATATTTGTATGTTCATAAGACCGGTACATTGTGTGTGTTGTTACTTCTGTATTGTGAGCTGGTGCTTCCGAAATTACTTGACTTGCAAATCTTTACCTGCATATCTATTTTACCTGCACTCGCGCAGGCTTAGGTTTCTTAAACATTAAAATTGCGCTTTATGCATACACCCGTACAACAGTGCCATATTTGAGTAGAACTTACGTTTGGCATTCCCGATAAAAAACCCTGGGCTGATGCGCGATGCCGTTCTTCTCTTCAGTTACCAGCTCGTCCTCCACACAGCTCTGGCCTGTAAAGGCACCATACCCAGCACCATAAACAGTAGTCCCCATTCAGCTGCATGCGTTGGCAATTAAGTCACTCTTTAAACTCTCGTCTGTTCCCAACGGAGATGTCAGACTGCAATTAAGAAGCACAACGCGCTAGCAACTTCACTGAGAAACGTCCCACTCGACTCTTTTGGGAATATTATGAATTGCAGATATTGTGTACTGCTTCCGAGGGATGGCTACAGTACCTGCAGGGGAGACCATTTGAGGTGGTTGCTCCACACCAGACGTGGTCAAAAAATTCTCTTTCCGGTGGGCTTAGTTTGCTATTGCAGGCTTATTGGGATATCACAAAGGGTGCAAAATACCTGCCGCTGCGCTCACTATCTCAAATATGGAGGCACACCTCTTGATGTTTTGAATTAAATGCTATCCCAATCGCCTTAATATTAATACTATTGTTATCAATACTATTAAAACTCCTCTCCAGGGACGGGTCATAACGTTCAAATGAAGAATTAAGCAACTCCAAGACACCCAAAGTGTTGCTCAGGAGAATCCATCAAAAAACCTTTATCGGCTGACTGAACGCCTGCAGACCCACACGGCTGAGCCACTATTTCGGCATTGAATTTCATTCTAGTACAGTTCTGGGTATAAACACCTACCAAACTGAAAACTTTGGCACCTAAGCGTCTCTTAGGTAAGTAATGGGCCTCGGTAGCAGCTCCTGTGTTTCTTCCAAAGACCCTTGGAGCAGAAACACAGGAATGTAATCAGTCAATGGAACAATGGCAAGCAGCGCTCCGTCTGTGGAAAAAGTTCACCAGTTCATTCTTGTCATACAGCCGACTGGCTGAGCTGACAAATTGGTCCATTAGTCCAGCAGACGAAGGTAGATGGCTGCAGCCGAAGCCTAGGCAAGGGACAAAATTTCAACAGAGGCAGCAAGTAAAGATAACAGCATGTACTGATCACTTCATCATCATCATCATCATCATCATCATCAAATACAGCATGAAGCTTACTCAGAAACCCAACCTCACTCGAAGCACGTTTGACTAAATAGACTCCACTCTCGTGGCCTCAAAAGTAAGTTTCTCATCAAAGAAGATACCAAGTATGTATCACACGAAAGCTTGACCCTTGCAGAATAATGTTGTTTATCTCTAGAAGCAGATGCGGAGGTAAAAGCGTACGGGACCGATTGACAATCATGGATTTGGTTTTACCTTCATTGAACTTCATACTTCAGGAGGAGCATCAGGCTTTAATCCGCGCCAATTCTCTCTTTAAGAACTCTTACGGGTTCGAATCACCGGTACAAAAGTGTAACCGTCAGAATAACTGACCAGAGTGTTCTGCAGGGAGCAAAGCACGTCACTAGTATACATGACAAACAGTAAATGGCAAAGAACACTATTCTGAGGAACACCCGAAACCAGACTGATAGATGCACTCACTCCACCGCCCACGGCAACAGTCTATTTGCACTCAGACATAAAATCTCGAACTATTGACAACACTCTATCAAATACACCGGAAGATTCAAATTTGTGTAATACACCCATATACTTGGCGCTATCGAACGCTGCACTAAAGTCTTTATTTACATGATAATGTTTCTGTAAGGAAAAGTGTAACTCACCCAATCTCTGTCGCTACAATTTCTTTCCTACACGATTCTTTTGAATGGCTAGCAGCATTGAAAATGAGGTTGGCTGTCAACAAGCTTTCCTGCTTTTCGCGCAACGTTTCTTTTTTCAGTTTTGAAAAACTCTTATTCGACAGCGATCAAGCTCAGATATGAGGGGGAGATATCAAACAATTTCTGCTTCCGTTTTCTCTTCTCACACAAAAAACTGTAATATCCTCACAACAAAAAGCGACCACAGCTGCGGTCTCCTGCCGCACTACGAGAGCGACTGCAATTTTTCTCCCCCTCTTGGTGCATTGTAGAGGTGCGGAATAATTAACAGGGAAAAAAGAGCTTTTTTTAGGGAATAATTAAGAAAGCAAGAGGGAGCGATTACAGCTCAACCTGAGATGGACGAGCCCAAATTCGGTCATACTTTGGAATAAATTTTTGAAACGTCAAGAGAAATTGACATTAGGCGATTCAAGGTTAAAATTTAACAGATGAGGGTTAAAAAATTACATTTATTTCGCTGAACGAGTACGACCTCATAGGCTAAGGCAAGTTAGCGTTCTGCCTTGGATATGAAATAATTAGGATAATGAGCTTTATGTTTAATTAATGTTTGTTAAGAGAAAGCAATGCTCTCTTATGCTGATAATGTTCCATTTTGTCATAAATAGAGAATAAAATTGCTTAGACTCAATCATAGTTAATGAGCTTGATTGCTTTGAACGCCTTTATACTTGAAAAAGTTTTACAGTTAAGGGCATTTTAATTTGCTGTTATAATTAACTTAAAAGCTAAGCCATCGTATGCATTTTTTACTGAATAACAACGTTTATAAGATATGATGTCATATATTTTACAATTATTGCAACATTCTTACGACAAAACATTGTAAATTTTACAGTTATACCTATGTTTGTAAAATAGAATTTTTGATCTTATTAACAAACATTATTATTTATTTATTTAACCCATTTATTAAATAGAGCTTTGTAAGTATAATAGAGATGTATCTATATGTTCACATGATAGAATATTAGAAATTTTATGTAATAATCATTTGATCAAAATACAACATTAGAAATTTTTAAAGTTTTAAGCTTGTCTATACGATAGACTATAGCGTATTTTAGGGCTAAACGTGGTTAGGAGATAAAATATTGCTAATTGTACAGGTAGAGAAGTTTTTATACTGTTATGTTGCTTCTACATTGATAACCAGCTAAGAAAATACTAAATATTACTGTAACAGATATTTCCAAGTTTTTTCAAGTTAATTCTGTCATTGCGTAACTTTGAAAATTAGAGCGTTTACAGTACTGTATTATTATCGGAGGCAATTCCACTTGCAAGCTTACATAAGGACACCTAAACTTACAAATTTGATGAATTACGAGTGACGCCATAACAGTAACATTTTCTATATTTCAATATTTACAAATTATTGTTTACTCACTTTTCCATTAATGACTATTTGAATTACTGCAGCGAGTAACAAAGTGAATACCAGTGCACTTAGCCAAATCGCATATTAATCACAAGCCTCTGCAGCTATACGCAGCAGTGCTGCGTGTAGATGCTTTACTCTATCTTTCCTCCCAGACAATCTAATGCAGGTCATAATATTGCCAATTGTAAAAAGTAAGAAAAAGTGTATGCCAGACTAAAGCAACTACCGCCCCATAGCCGTAGTTAGTAGAACTGGTTCTTGAGAGACGGATGACATTATAATTTATATGAACACTGCAGATAACCAATTTGGCTTTAAAGCAAAACACGGCACAGAAATTGCTGTCTGTGCGTTAAAACAAGTTATAAATCATTTCACCGACAATGGCTCTCCCATGTATCTGTGTTTTCTAGACGCTAAGGCAGCATTTGATAGAGGGCATCATTACTCTCTGTATAAGAGTATGCTGGAGAAACAAATACGACCCTGCATAGTAAAAATGTTGAAATGTTGCTTTCAAACCCAGAAATGTTATGTAAAATGGGGGCGAAAACATCATCATCATTTTGCATGACTAATGGTATACGACAAGGAGGCCTACTCTCTCCCATTCTGTTCAATATCTTCATTGACTGTATCCATACAAAGTTAAATTCAGCTGGAGTAGACTGTCATATCAACAATAAAGCAGTAAATGCTCTTAGTTATGCTGACGACATAGTGCTTGCCTCTCCCCATGCTACAGGACAACAAAAACTCTTCACAATCTGCGAGGGCGAAGCAAATAAGCTCTGTATTGAATAAAACACAGTAAAAATAATTCGCATGTAAATTAGGTCTAGGAGAAGTAGCCTTTCCCAGTCATAAACATTCTGTTCTCAATGGTATAGAGCTTAAGTACGTAAGCAGCTTCTCTTACCTGGGTCATAAAATCACTGCTGATTTTTATGATAACCAGGATATAGAGAAAGGAACGTGGAAGCTCCATGGAGCTGGTAACACGTTAATTAGAAAATTCAGTCACTGCTCTGAAGAAGTGAAATTTCAATTATTCCGGACCTATTGTTACCCCCTGTACTGCAACTCACTGTGGGGTAATTTAAAAAAGAAATCTATTCAGCGTTTGCGGGTTGCATATAATGACATATTCCTCAGATTAATGAATGTGCCAAGGTTTAATAGCGCAAGTCTGATATTTGCTCCAAATACACTGATTGTCTCAAAGTTACGACCAGGAAATGCGCATGAAGCCTAAAAAAACAGGATTGACAACTCCAATAACTCATTACTAAAAGCCATCCGTAATGGCCCAAGCTACAAACGGTCTAATATGTATATACGATGGCAGCGCATACTGTTGCCTGGCGGAGGCCAAGCAATGGGTCGTAATGATGTCTAATATGAAAGATCACTGCGACAAGTGCTGAGTGTAACCTAGAAATGAGATACATTCTCCTGTGCACCATATATCATTCCAATTTTGTAATGTGTATAAGTACTCAATAAAGATTATTATTATAATTATCGAGGGGATTTCACAACCCAAAGTTTGGATTGGTTGAGCGATGTTGACCTCTACGCTCTGGTGCCGGGTCACATCCCGCGACCTAAAGCTCAGAGCTTATGTGGGTGTACAAATAAAGCATGTAGACTGATGATATGTGTCATTTGCGATCACCTGGAACTGTAATTCCGTATTGTATCTTTTTCAGAGCAGTGAATTTGCTCTGATAAACAACGCTAGTGATGGTTATTCTACGCGTTCTATAGCGGCGCCGTACTTCAGTAACCAGAATTACTTTCAGCTGGCTGTTCCGACTTTTGCAACAGTCTCATGTGTCCAGAAACGGTGTGTTTTGAGGTGAACGTTCAATCTTGGGGAAAAGGAAACAGACACACGGACTCAAGTCTGGCCAATAAGGCGGCTGAGGAGCCCCTGCATTTTTTATTTATCAAAAACTCGTTATCTGAAATCGCTGTGCCCAGGGCGCCTTGTCGTAGTGAGCTCTCAAATGTTGATGCTGGGTCTCACACGCATGAATCATTTCGAACGTCTTTCAAGACAATTTTTGGGTAGATGCTAGTTTACAGCTTTTGCGCTTGAGGAAAAAAATCCCTTCAACATAATTTGTTCATATTCGCTCGAACGAGTATCGGCCTTTTACGAATGCTTTAATTACCTGAAAACCTGTCTTGTGCTGATTCACTTTTTTCATAGGCCTGTTGAAATTATTGAAGGTTTAGTTGAGTAGCAGTTTTTGTGTCATACTCTGGTGAAAATAGTAAAAAACTAGAGCACTCTGAGAGCGCATACCTCCGCCAACAAGGCAACTGTAACGAAAAATTCAAATTGGTGCTGAAACCATGATTTTTTTGTATCAAGTCCAAAATCTAATTATTTGTGCATTTTGATTGTATTAACACATTTTGCAAGTTTCTTGAAGAGCCGCTCATAATTACTGTCTGAGTAATACTGCAAGCAAAAATAATGGCAAACATAAGTCAAACATACAAACGAACCCACCGATTTGCACAAAAATTTAATCATTTATGTTTTTTAACACTACTAACAACGCATGTTAATTTGATAAAGATCTATTTGAAACTTTTTTAGTTATTGCGCTAACAAGCACAAAATCAAATACAGCAACAAACACACGAACGAACAAATAGATCATCATAAAAATTTGGTCATTTACTTTTCGTAATGAACCTAACAGCTCATGTAAATTTCATGAAAATCCATCTATAACTTTTTGAGTTATGGCATTGGCAAAAATGAGGCAGACAAACAAACAAACAAACAAACAAACGGATGAACAAATATTCACCAAAAGTTAATCATCTGTTCCTCATAAAAGACTTAACAATCCCTATAAATTTCATTCAAATCCGTTCATAACTGCTTTGAGTGATCTTGATGACAGACAGACAAATAGTTCCACAGACAAACAGATTCAGAGACAGTTAGACAAACAAATCCGACGAAAACATAACCTCCTCGGCGGAGATAATAAGACTACAGTAGGTTGCAGATGATGGTAGAAACAAGGAAGCCTTTTACGTTCATTTCCATGTTCTGTTTACCTTTGCCTTGCTAATTTTTACAACCAAGCCAAGAAGTTGTCTGAAATATTTCGTTGCATTCACATCAATACTAATTTTTACTTTATTCCCTCATCGAAACTTTATTTGTTGTAATGATATCACAGTGCACAAATTGACTAGAAGATCAATAGAGCAAAGGTTAGAATATTCTTCAGAGCACAGTAGAGCCGCGAAGAACACATAGGTTGTGTTGAGGTTCAGCCAACATATTGGTACTGATAATCGATGAATCCACACACATCTACACACACTCTAGTTTTATATAAGCTTATTTAATAAAACAACATGGTTTCTTGCGGTAAACGCATTTGAAAAGTCCAGATATTAATATTAAAGTAAAAGATTCCTAAGTATTTATGGATTCATAAATGTTATGATAAAATTGAACAACATCACTACGGGCAGAAAACTTGTGAAGCCAAGCTGATTATCGGAGATTATGAGCTTAGACGAGAAAAATTTGTTGAGTCTATAAAATGTCGCACGCTGGAAGATATTGTTTAGAAAAGAGGCGGGTCTCAGTTCGACGGGGGTTGCTATCACAGCCTCTTTGTAAATTAGGTTGACTCACGCAATCTTCAAATTCTATTCGTGGCCGGAAGAATTAATCATATCGGAGATTGAGGGCGCAACATGATTCGATATGCCTACATACGAACACCAGCAAGGGAAATGATAGAGGATAATACAGCTATCATTACTCATACGGATTCGAAGAGTTTTGCAAGAGTCATAGCTTCATGACTGGAATTCCTCAACAAATACGGCAAGTTCAGTTTTCGGTCACAGACGAATCACCAGCATCAACATTACAGGCATCAATGGTTGTTACCTCTGGAGGAAGGAGCATGTTCGAAAACACTGCAAGAAAGGGCCAGGAACGTGAAATGAAAACACCTTTAATCCAAGAGATGAAGGGCCAACGAAACAATGTCATTCAGTATCGATTTCCACATAATGTAACTTTTCTGCTTTCATCCGAAATTCCCTTCCTCTCGTTTTCACCCTGTTTATCAAAGCTGCTCCCTGTCATTCTTTTGTTTGCATTGAGGGCGGCTGCCCGGAGGGATCATGTTGATTTTAGACAATTCCCATCCCTGATCCACTTCCAGAGATGTGATTTTATGGGGCCATGTTGATGAAATTCATTTAGCTATGAATTAAAAAAAATGTGGTGACTGTGTAACCCGAACGACCTAGTACGCGCATAAATCGTAACTCGAGCCCAAGATATCAGAATTTTTTATAATGAAAGACTAGTTGTTAATCGAGACCAACTCCGTTACTCGAACGACCGGAGTATGATGTGCACATATTTAGGCGAATTATTGCCACCAACACAGTTTCCCATGCTTTTCCTTCCCTTCCTACAGTCGAACAGCAAGAAAATAAGCTTCCATTGTGATAATAAGGAGTTATTCAAGACAACAATTTTATTAGCCCAAGCTTTCGGCGTGAATTTGCTTCAGCCGTCGTGGGGGGCAAAGATGCATATATGTCCTGGAGCTATTTACAAAAACACGTATCCATACTACGAAAGAAAATTCAATAGCAAAACGAAAAGTACATAATAGCAAATAATATCAGCAGTCAATGAGCAGAGGAAGCATTATGTACTTTTCGTTTGAAGGACGAAAATAGCTGTATGTTGTTTGAAATAGAGCTTTGGATGGGCTAACAATACAAGACGTATACGCTATACACTATATCTCTATCAATGTACAGGTAAGAATCCCTTTCTGACGGAACATTGGCGAGATTCACAAGAGAAGCTAAGAGAAGCCAAAGTAATAAGATAAGGTCAGATGAGATGTGTTAAGGTAGACCAAAGAGTTTAGAAAACAATAGGAGCAAAAAGTACGTGCAATTTTTGTTTAATTATCCCTCGCCGTCTAGTGGAGATATTGTATAAACACATCTACTTGTCAACAAACTCTATTTAATATAGCGGCGCATGACAAAGTGGAAGTAAACGTCAAAAACAGTGGAACATGGCATGCTATTATTGCTCAATGAATGGCGTTAATATTGAACCAAGCAAAAATAGTTACCGTATATATCTACGGGGAAAATTGTGCTTATCAGTGCATGCAGGTGAGAGCTGCATTTCTATCTAATCTTCCAGCATGATTTTTTCCTTGTAGTTGCACGATGTCTTATTTTTAAAGCTAAATTTTGAAATAGAAGTGATGACAGGTATGGTTAATTAGAGTTATATATTTTGCGTAGTATATAAAAACAATGGGCCCAAGTGTATTGTTCTTCTTTAATTGGGAAAATTACTATTATCCCCCTCAAATGCCGGCAATTTACACCATTTATCTAATAGATCTTGATGCGCTGAACATGAATTTATAATAAATCACAGATGTCAGATATGCTTAGTTTTAAAAATATTGTTATTTTAAATATAGTATTATTTCAGTATTGATACTTACTACTGCGCGCCAGTATTTCGGCCCTAAAATGTTTGCCTAAGCTGTGGTTTCGTTAGCAGAACCATTCCTACTCTCCTACCCTTAAAAAATGGTGCATCATTGGCTATAACTACTTGGATTTATGGTTCATATTCGTCAAAGATATCGCTCCCCAATATAAGTTGTTAGTAGGAAACTGCTTCTGTTATTTTTTGCAAGTTTTAATTACGACGCGTCGGACCCGACACTACGTAGATATGTAGTAAACACTGCACGGTAGAGCCAGGCATTGGCTGATATTTTCTTTCATTTGAGTGAGAAATATTATGATTTTATGTATTATGTATAGAAACTTGCATTAATATTACTTTAGTAAAAAGGGAAGAGTTCGTTTCTGTGACGATTTAATGTTTTTATGCGAATTTTTTCAGAAAAATCCTTCATGTAATATGAGATCAATTAATTAACGATTGTTGACTTCTTGCTCTAGAGTACTGATTCATAATTGCGAAGAGTACTGATGTATAGCTAAACTTAATAAATCGATATCTTAAAAACTACTTAGGGACTTGGGAAATAATTTTTTAAAGGGAGGGGGGAGGAGGGAGGTTCTGGTCCCTTAATTAATTCCCCTAAAATAGACCTAACGACGCCTATGAGTATCACTATGAATAATTGAATAACTATGTTCGACGAGCAAATTAAAGCTTATGATCCCAACGACATATAGCTGGCGAAGTAAATAAATAAATAGTGCAATTCACAGGTTACTCGTATCGTCACCACAAGATTCAATCACCGCAGGAGTAAAACTATCAATGGAAGGCGCATTACGTGCTTAAAATAAAAAAAAAATGTTTAAAAAGTAATTTATATCATAATTCGATGCTTATTTTTTTTCAAATTGTTTTAGAAATAAAGGGTATCGTTTAACGTATAAAAATCATGTGAGCGTCTTCTCTGCGGTACATTCAAATCTGGACTATGAACCAACACCAGCGCCACCTTTGGCTATTCTGCCAACCAAGCGACCGTCCTAGAAATCGTTGTAGTTTTTCTCTTGTGTATTTAAAGCTCTTTGGGTAATTGGACTGCGTTCCGGTAAGACGGAATTTGTCAGGGCTTAAGTGACGCGCATTAGTTTCAACGAAGTAGGTTGAGTGAGAAGCGCTGCCTTAAGTCAAACTAAAGTAGTGAAAACATAAATTAACCGTGGAATTGCCATGAGTCCCGCTGGTTACAAAATTCTCATAAGGAGCTTTGCAGCAGGCCAATTTTAGCACTCACGCCCTGTCACGATTGTGACTAGATTTGCCTGGTCTCTCAGAGAAAATAGTTCACATCAAACATTCAAAATCTCGATCAACTTTGCCATAATTATAATGTTGCCGTCAAGAGTGCAAATTTCGATGCTGAGTTTCTGTTAATGATGGGCGGAGCATGTAGGAGTACGAGATTATCAAACAGATTGGTAGGCTGTGTACCAGCCAGGTTATAAACGGAATTGCATTCAATTTTAATGTCCAGGCAAGACCTTACATTTCATCATCTCTTATAAGTATATGACTACATCTTTTTCTCTACACGCAAATTTTCTTGTGCACGAATATAACTGAGCGGAACAACAACGAAATAATATTCTTTTAAAGTCAGAGTTCTTAGTTGAAGTTACCTTCCTGCCCTTCAAATTGGATCTCGTAATCGTTAGCGAAACTGGTATTGAGCTGAAAAGGTCGAAGAGAATACCAATGGCATCTTGATGCTACCGGCGGAGCAAGTTTTGCTATATCTTCAAAAAATACTAGAGAACTGCCTCGTTCCACGAGAGGAGTGCAGATCTACCTTTGATTTTTGGCTGCAGGTGATGAACTGAAACTCACGGTGATATATTTCAAGAGGATAGGATTAAAAAGAAAATAGCAGAAAGCTACCACCATGCTACAAAAGGAATATATTTCCTTTCCACTTCCAACATACCTCCAGAGCATCGCTTCGTTTCACAACAGCAGTGCAGATTTACTTTTGACGGAAGCTGACGAACTGGAACCTGGTATAACATATCTCAAGAGGAGGGAAAAAAGAAGAAAAAAAAAACAGCTTCCGCCGTGCTAGCAAAGGAATATATTTCCTTTGTCCGTCAAAAATACAAGAGCATCTCTTCGTTTCACTACAGGAACGCAGATATCCTGCATTTTAACTTATCCCAAAACTCAACAGCGAATCCGTAGTCAGACTTCATTGTGCGCAGCTGGACGCAGACACTCGCGCTATCTATCGTCATCAAGCCCCCAGTTTTATAAGCGGCTGCTGAGATAGAAATGTGAATGTCTTGCCTGCACCTGCATGTTACAGGATTTCTGATTTATCTTTGGAATTGGCGGCGATTGTTGCAGAGGGGAAAATATAAGAATATCGAGCAAGCATTGCAAGCAATCTTGCAGAATATACTTGCGTATGATGATGCATGCAGAATTTGCCAAACGTGCTGAAAAATTGGGGTATTTCTGTAAAAGATAGAGCTGAGATTTTTATGAAATAAGGTAAGAAACATTATGTGCAAGAAATATACGAAACGCATCTCCTCTTTCTTTTAGGTTCGACTTTACCATCATTGTTCCAGTATTTTAAGAGCCAGGCAGTTTCATCAAAACTTATTGAAAAAAGTATTTCATGAAAGTTACGCACTGCAGCTGCAGGTTAACTTATCCCAGAGCAGTCACATCTCTCTCTAAAGCATCTAAATAAGCTTCATTTCTTCATCAAAGTTTCGAGTCATCAGGGCGACAAACTCTCAGAATTATAAAGTCAGATTTAATTTTATACACGCACACCTTAACGTGCACTGCTTGTCCAACCTGAAGTTCGAAGCACGCATGGCACTGAAAATGTGCATGCTGCTGTGTCGTCTGGGCTGCTTTTAGTCCGCATGTCAATTATTATTTTGTGTACAGGAGATGGGAAGAAAATATGGGCCACGGGCTGGCAAGGTATGAATGGATTGAGCTAAGTTCATGGAGTTGTAACTTGTGCGGGACTTCAGACTAGAGCGTTGATCTCGCCACTTTGAATATTTATACAGCTGTTAGTCTCAAAGATAATACGCTTGAGACGGCATAATATTTCATTCAATAGAATAGGTTGAATTTTTTGCCCCTTCGGGACAAATAGATTTAGATTTAAGGACTGAACCTCGATCAAAGACGCAAAACCTCTTCTCAAAACTTAAACTACAGACAACTTGAAGCTAACGAGTTACCTTAACTTCCACTCGCAGTACTAATCCTTCGCTGATGCTTTAAGTTTTTCGTTTACATCTTGGACTACCACACAGCAGTGTGTCGGCTGTTGCGCTCAGTGTTTGACTATACAGTCACATGCTGGTCCTGCTGGATAAGAGTTTGGAACAGAGAATAGTGTTGTCCCAAACTAGTGAGCCTGGCTTTGTACCGTTGCTTGCCTTGACACGCTCATGCAGCGCAAAAATTACGCGTGAATCCTCTACTGATGAGACAACACATTTTTTTACTGTACGGCCCAATAAACTTGATTTTTTGGGCAGTGGAGTATACAAGCCATAGCTCTGCCTCCTGAATCTTACGCTATAATTTACTGGTTTTCACAGGGCTCAGCTCGACCAAGTCACACTGTATCTACGGTCACATTATTTCTGAACTCAATGATACCGTGTAAAAAATTTTGTTTTTGTCTAGTCCAATCTAATTACTTTGTTCTCGTACTTCATAGTAAAAATTTGGAATGGACTCACCCTCCCCTCGAAAGTTATCAGTGCAGACACAATCAACGTGTTTAAAAGTTGTCTTGAAAAATATTAGAAGAAACAACCTCCACGGCTACGAACTCCTCCTCAAGGAGTCACAAGCTCATAAAAGTCAAATAAGCGTCAGAAACTACCTTAAATCCATTATCTATCATGCCCTAACTATACGAACGTCCCTGAGTCTTCTAGAGTCTGCTCCAACTAATCGCGAGTGTACGAGCACATCCTCGCTTGGCACAGTTTTTAGAATATTATTTTTCTTTCTTTTTCTCTTTCCCTTCATTCTCAGATATCTACACTACCTTACATGACGTCAATACCTCATAGAGGACCGCAGTGTCAGTTTCGCATGGTCTTTGAGAATGGGCCCGTTGGTCCGTCTACTGCCAGCAATCCAATCTAATCTGCCAGTAGCATATTCATCGCGCTGATAATTTGTGAATTCATAATGTCCGAGTTGTCCTAAATGCTACATTTATTTCTTGGCTAATGTCGTTCCATAAGCAGGGCTGCATTAGCAGAAAACTGAGTCCGCTGCAACTTTGCTAATTTAGTTTTGTTAACACAGAGTTTCAAGCTGGGTCTTAGCTTATTATTCTTTGGTTTTCTTAATTAAGTAGAAACATAATACTTTGACACAACACATTTAAAGAAACAAAATATGGCTGAAACCTTTGTTATCAGACTTACAAAAATACGATGTAGCTTGAGGGCAGTGCATAATTTTGAGAATAAATGGGTCACAAGATATCTCTTCTTACTAGGGTTGCTCCCTTGTAGATTTTACGAAGAGATCCAGAAGTGTTGCAGAAAGTCTGGCTGAGAGAGTGAGAGTTTTAGGATGCAAAAATGTTGGCTAATATGCAAATCGAAGTTCCAGGTGATGGTTTCTTCAGACTTTCATCTCGCGACTTTGTAGGAGACGGCATTCCATTTTGGGGACATCGACAACAGCAGTAACAGAAAAGGATGGCATGCGATAAAAAATTTCTTCAGTCATTGCACTTACCTTTGCATTTATACCGCGGCACATCACCGAGACAGTATTATTTACCCCAGTGCTTTGATGTTGCTGGGAGCCTCATATATGTACATATATTCTTTATCAGAGACTGGACGTTTGGCTGGAAACCAAGTTTTAAGTGTAAAAAGAAACACTAAAGCAGCGGTAAAAACATTCATACAATATTTTTTGTCGCTGCGTTAGTGTACGCTATATAGTTTGTTCGATCTTAAATACCAATTCTAGAATTCAGAACAATTAATAAATGATTACAAATGGAACAAACTAGGGATCAGCTACACTAAGGTCTTTTTCAAGGTCTTTATATCATTCGTCTGGCTTGAAAAAAAAAAAAAATATATAACTAATGGTGCACAAAATCTTGCAGGGATCTCTTAAAAGATATAATAACAACACTTTCTCACCCACTGTAATATTTGAAGACGATACAAAAGCCGCTGTTTCAATGGTAATTATTATTTCTTTACGGATAAAACAGCTAAGTTAAAAGTTACTAGTATCCTCGCAGTAACCCATAGCTCGCAGCACGACACATATTGCAAGCGACAAGAGTATAACAGATACCGAGTCAAGTGCCCGGGGCACAACAACCTCGACTGAGCCCAAACAGACACTGCAGACACACACCGTACTGTTGCCTAGACAACCACAGCACTCCGAATAAAACACGGACTGACCGCAAAAAAAAAAAAAAATCAGCGTTGACAGCTAGTGGCTGCTAGCTTCAGCAAGTGTTCTGATGAATTCTTGGTGGCGCTAAACGGCATAATGCAGTGTGTGTAGCGGCCCTTATGCGGCAGACATTCTTCCGTGAAGTTGGAGCTAGTGAGTAAGGGGAGAACCAACAGTGAGTTATCTCCTTAAGATAAATGAAGCAATAATGTCATAGTTATCTTGGGGCAGCTCGTGAACGAGCATGGCCGGTCAAGCCAAGCTGCGGAGTACACAGTATAATCAGACGGGCCCTATCCTTATGGCCCCTGCAGCTTGTGCAGCACCAAGTTGTATGTATCGTCTTTGACTTAACGTCCAGAGCCAAATCAGAAATATTGCCCTCCAGTTCCTGCTGAGTTGAGGATGAGATAAAATTGTGGCTTCAGTGGATTTTTTTTTCAGCGAACGGAAAAAAAAGAAGGTGGACAGTAGCTCATAGGGATACTTCAAGCCTGTAGCAATAATTATAGTTATTCATAATTTCCGGATGATAGTTGCTGCTGTATAAATACGTAATATTTAATACCGGTAACTATCCATCAGATCGAGATGTCTCACAGTTTACGTGTCTCAAGGCCTACAAGAAAAGATAAAAGAGGGCAGAAAGCTAGAAATAAGAATTTGCTATTGTGGGGCGCGCCAAGCTCTGCTATTATCTAAACATATTTATTTAGCTGCACGTCGTGTTTAGCAGGTAGTACCTACCCGGGATGAAATATGATAGAAGTTAAGTTTTTCTTCTGTGACAAAATATGAATATAATCTAGTGGAATTTCGTGGGTTAGTATGAATACCTATAATGTAGCAAACTTTTTCAATATTTAAATTTCTCAAAACCTAAGAATGGTAAACTTATATACACGATTTTCCGTTCAACTGACGGAATAGGCGAAGAGCAATTATAAATTTGGCTGAGAGTCTTACGAAAAAGGATTTGAGTGAGCTTCATCGAAAACAATATTGCATAAAGAATGTTTTTTTAGTCGTTGAAGTTCAAAATTGAAGCAAGACAAATTTGAGCAAATCCTAAAGGCTCTAATGATCATGCAGCGGATTAGATTGGTTGTAAAATAAGATGGGACAAAAGAATCGTATTTTAAACCTAGCCCTGTAAATGTTTTTTCTTAAATACCGAAGTAGTTAAATAACCATTATTTTTATCAATTGTTACATCAAGAAAATTTATCTTTATATTAATTTCGGTTTTGCGTGTAAATTTAATACATGGAAGTTTGGAGACTCTCAGCCAAATTTATAATTGCTCTTCGCCTATTCCGTCAGTTGAGCGTAAAATCGTGTAGCTATATAAGTTTAATATTTTTAAATTTCTCATTAATGCGTTGGTCATGTCTACCGTGAGCCATTCTCACGGCACGGTCTCAATTATATATATATTTTTTCTACAGTCGCATAAATGCTTCATGGTTTCCTAGTACAGTGGTGTTACCATGGAACATTTTCGTTCAGCATCATTGGTTGAAGAGCAAAAGTGTCAATGGATTTCGAATACATAGTAACTTTATGGTAATTCTCTGCAGCTGTCGCAATACGCTAGCAGAGTTCCAATTTGTGAAGGCAATAGGCAATCAATTCTTAAATTGTTTTTGATGAAGTTGCCGTAGATTCCNGTTGAAAAGCAAAAGTGTCAATGGATTTCGAATACATAGTAACTTTATGGTAATTCTCTGCAGCTGTCGCAATACGCTAGCAGAGTTCCAATTTGTGAAGGCAATAGGCAATCAATTCTTAAATTGTTTTTGATGAAGTTACCGTAGATTCCGGCGGTATCGAGCACCGATAGGCACTGCTGGTCTGCTACTCTTGTTGCGATTTCAACTTAGACCACAGCTAGAGTAACTAGTAAGCCCTTTGTTATACAAGCTCGAGGTATCTCATTCTCTAGGTATTTTCTAAAAGTAGGTACACACTTTTCTGCAACATGAAGCATGCATCTGGAAGTGGGGATCGCAGCGATTTTCGGATTCCTTTCAAGAATGGAGTTCTTTGGTTTATTCTGCCAATGCTGTATTGTCCGATGAATTAACTATAACTTGGATCCACACTGCCATGCAATATAATACACAATTAACGGGTTCATCATTCCCCATACTTCCCATACTTTTTTCTCAGAAGAATGAACAATTTTGCTTCAGCAGCTCTCAGTTGAGCTGCTGCCGACATGTGTTTAACAGAAGGGCAGCGATGTATTTTTTGAGGCGTAACAAAGTTAGCCTTTCGAGAGACCAATTCTTCACTTTGAACTTGTCCTTTTGAAACGTCTGTGCGAGTTCAGAAATATAAAATATTACATCACTTTACTGCAGGATTTTATGTCATTGGCATTCAACAGAAGTCATCCATCTGCACGAAACATCAGATTTATATATGTAGTAACTTTCAAGTGCATACGGTGGCTGAGAAAGAACACGGTGGTAATTTTATGGGGGAAATGATGGTGGAAAACATGCCAAAAAATTCCCCTAATGTTTAAGGTATTTACGTAAATTTTTAAAGACAGTTTTCCTTTACTTTACGGTAGATCCACTTATTTTTTAAGAAAATCGTCCTCATCGTTGTAAAAAAAACATGATATTGCTCTGAAGTGACGGTAGTAATATACTTCAAATATCCCGTTTACCACCGAGATGTACTACTAAAGTGATTCCAAGACCAGAGACTTAACTATTCAACACAGGACTTTTTGATACTTTGTGTCAGACTGGACATAAAGTGTAACTAATGTGTAACTGAAGTGACAAGCAAAAATTCAGTGGAATCTCTGCTACATACCTTGCGTACTATTTATTACGTACAGCATTTAGTGGAGTATCCAAAATGTAGAAAAATGAGCCACTAAACATTTCTGGTTTGTACATTAAGAGGCCATTCGGCCAGTGTGTGCAGTTTGGTCGGTGGTGTTGGATGAAAGTCGCGCCGAACATTGCAGCTCAGATTTATGACTTTTTACGTAACTCCTCAGGAGCTTTAGGGCTGACTGAGACGGTAATTTTAGTAGAAAGTTCTGCTTGCTTCAATTGTAGTTGACCCCGGAGATCTTCATTGATGCCGATGAAGTAGTAGATAGATCATTTTCGGTTGGTAGCAAGTTTGAGTTCGAAGATCCGCAAGCAATAAGAGAGAGGGCTCAGTCATTTGCATAAAATTATGAAGTAGCATTCTTTTATAAATTCCTATAGCAATAAAAGATTCTTTTTTATTTTTATTGAGCGTTTGGTCGTTTCATATGGAGTTGGTTAGCAATTAAAATCGTAAACTATGTCCTGATATCTGATACGAACGGTGGAGATTCAAGAGTTCGAGAAACTAAAACTAATCAGATTAACATATCATTATGTAGATCAATGTAGGCAAATTGCATAAGCCTAAATTTTTATGGCAGTTTATTTTATCTTCTCTACTCAGTGGTCATTCTCTCGCTTGTTCCGTCGCTCGCTTCCCTGTTGTACGAAATCTTTTATGCCAAATAGTGAAGCGAACTAAAATCAAATTTGTTGTCGATGTAAAGCGAGGCGGCTCAGAGTCCTAACAAATTTTGGTGTTCCATCGGATTAAGAACAGGAGGTCCGGTTTATTTTGCCATGTGCGAAGGCTTCGAACTAAAAGTAAAAAAAAAGAAGCGAGTGAAGTGTTACCCAATGGAAAGTGTGGGTATGCTTTCTCTTATTGTCGTCAGTATTAAATGGACTAGACTACCTTTGCCATTATCAATGGGGGCGAGGAGTTTGTGATGGCACATTTTAATTGATTATGCTTTCGTTACTAATATTGTTATGTAAGATGTACTATAATGGCCAACTCAAATTACAATAATTGGAGATGGATGTTTTCTTTTTCAATTAAGCTGAGCAGTACAAAGCTTTCTTCCCCTAGATGACTTACGAAAAAATGAGTCTTTATTTGCTAGTGATCAAGCATCACTAAAACTAAGTTTCCGTTGCGGATTTTGTACACTGCGACGCTTCAGTAGAACGAAATTTCTCCTTTCAAGTGAGAACTTTTTTCGTCAGTGGAAGAAAGCAAGTTGGAAAAAATAAATTGTAAAGACAACTGCACCCTGAAAAGCTGCTTCCCCTATGCTTCGTTAAGTATTTACTCAGTTTGCACATCGTGAACTGAGAGCAAATAGTTTCTATGTAAGGAGAAAGTAAAAAAAAATAGACTTCATGAGTGCGCTAAGAGAAGCTCTAAATCGCCTCATTTTTTGGATATCGTTGGCAGAGCAGGAAGTTTATTCAATTTTAAGGATAGTGATTTCCACGTTAGCCATCTTCTGCAACCTGGTCTAATTTTCACCAGTAAGTTTTCTATAAAAGGCTACAAAATCACCGGAATCTACAGCCTGGTCTCTTTTTCACGTAACGATTTTGTTAAAAGCGTGACACGAATGATACAAACATGTATATAAATATACAAACGCACGATGGTGTTTATTTTATTGTGTTTTGATTAGAGTAGGTTAATCCTACCATGTACTGGATGTACTGCTATATTATTGGCGAGGACTTCTTGTATTGGCGCAGTGTTAGTAAATTTTTAGGTTTTCTGAGACGGCAACGGATTGCTCGTGTTTGGCATACGTAACTTAAAGGCCAAGAGCTGCTTTTATGCATGAGCTACTCTGTTTAAATGAAGCGAAAAGGTTACAGTTAGGCCCAACAACAGGGTGAACTCCTTTTTCTGTAAGGAATGATGTACGCTTTATGGCAGGAAAAGCAAAGTGGCAGCTAAACCAAATGCAACAATCGCGCCTCTTCCTATGGGCTACTCACTCAGATGGACTACGAGTGTCCATTGGCGAGACCAAGTCTATGGTGTGCTTTTGCTTATAGGCCACACATTATGGCTGATAAGACAAGGTGACAGTTACATAGAATGCGAAAAAAGCAATTTACTGAATGGGTCACGCTCTCTGGATGGAGGTGTGAGGCCACGGTCAAGGTTCCAGGCACGTAGTCTACTTCCATGTATTGGCGACGCTCTTTGGCTGGTGACGCAACACTGACGACACACGTCGATGAGGTAGAGATAGCTGAGGAATGATAACAATGGAGGAGAGGAGCGTTCTACGAAGCAGCTCGGCAGAAGCGCAGGTTAATAAATATCCCTTAAATGCTCGACAGTTGGCTGGTTTCATCTAAAGTGACGACCATCTCCGTCTACCTTAGTGTGCCTTTATCGCGTCCATGTGGGGCCAAAANCTCTGTCTTTGCTGGTGCTGGTATTGGCGGCTTTAAACGATCTGTACACAGAGCTATTCTGTGATTTCGGATCTTCTTTTTTCATTCTTTCGTTTTCTCCACCCGCTGGGCTGGTTGCGTGGGGGTTTGTTAGCCTCATGGAGTTTCTCCGTTCCTGCGTTGCCAGTCTGGTGTGATTTAATAATAATAATAATAATAATAATAATAATAATAATAATAGAAACGCACGATGGTGTTTATTTGATTGTGTTTTGATTAGAGTATGCTAATTCTACCATGTACTGGATGTACTGCTATATTACTGGCGGGGATTTCTTGTATTGGCTCAGTGTCAATAAATTTTTAAGTTTCTAAGATGGCAACGGAGTGCCCGTGTTTGGCATACGTAACTTAAAGGTCAAGTTGCTTTTATGCATGAGCTACTCAGTTTAAATGAAGCTAAAAGGTTACAGTTAGGCACAACAACAGGGTGTACTCCTATTTATGTAAGGCATGATGTACGCTTTTTGGCAGGAAAAGCAAAGTGGCAGCTAAACCAACTGCAACAATCGCGCCTCTTCCTATGGGCTACTCACTCAGATGGACTACGAGTGTGCATTGGCGAGGCAAAGTCTATGGAGTGCATTTGCTGATTGGTCACACATTGTGGCTGATAAGACAAGGTGACAGTTACATAGAATGCGAAAAAAGCACCTTACTGAATGGGTCACGCTCTCTGGATGGAGGTGTGAGGCCACGGTCAAGGTTCCAGGCACGTAGTCTACTTCCATGTATGGGCGACGCTCTTTGCCTGGTGACGCAATACTGACGACACACGTCGATGAGGTAGAGATAGCTGAGGAATGATAACAATGGAGCAGAAGAGCGTTCTACGAAGCAGCCAGGCAGAAGCGCAGGTTAATAAATATCCCTTAAATGCTCGACAGTTGGCTGGTTTCATCTAAAGTGACGACCATCTCCGTCTACCTTAGTGTGCCTTTATCGCGTCCATGTGGGGCCAAAAGAAGCCTTAAGAAAAACGGCATCGCTTTCCGATAGACGGCACAGAAGGGTCGAGGAGTTAAGAGGTCACTTGTTGTTCCCCGGTGTATTTTAGGCAGGACTGCATTTGGTTCGGGTTAGCTTTGGATGGGTGAGGTTAGGTTTTATCAAGCATAGGTGTGTACGCTGTAAAACTGAGTACAACCGCAAGTTTTGGCAACGGATGTGCGTGTGTGTCTGCGTGTATGGGTGTGTGTGCCAGCGTGAAAAGTTTGAGAGAACGTTGGGCAGTTTAGAGGCGTGTAGGGCTAAGGTCATGTTGACTAGCTCCCAAAATGAAGCCTTCGCAGCGTAATTGTTCGTAACTCAAGACAGAAGCTTTGGCTTTTCAACGAACCGGGCTGCAAGTGTTAGAAGCAGCCCGGTTACGTTGAGCCGGCTGGGAACTGTCTCCGGAAGTCTTAAGGACAAGCGATTATGGGCACGCCTGAAACTCAGTTCGACAGGCCGAAGGCACAGCACCTTCCTGAAGTTTCGAACAAGTCAAGCCTAGAGGGCTTAATTGCTGTGCCCCAAAGAACGGGCCCTAATTCACGGTGATTCAGATAAACTAACCCGATTAGCTATAGCTTGTTTGATGTTTCTCTCCTGATCGTTCGATCAGTCACTTTTTGACCGATATCCAGGTGTTAATCGCCAACCGAATGCCCTTGAAACGGCAGAATTGAATGTTCTGGAATGAAGGTTTTGACTAGTGAGGAGCTAATCGGATTAATTAATGCGATCAAAGTGATTGAATCAAACAAGCATGAAAGACTGGGAAGACTGAGTAGTGAGTACCCAGCTATGGCACCAGCCTGTTCATCTCCTCTCAGGGATGCCGTTGGACCAAGAAGGTCTCATCCGCCTTTAGAGTGGCATTTCCTCCAACTCAGGGGCTACCC
>LQNS02000211.1:9570010-9615056 GCA_001587735.2 Parhyale hawaiensis | reverse complement strand
GTTGGACCAAGAAGGTCTCATCCGCCTTTAGAGTGGCATTTCCTCCAACTCAGGGGCTACCCAGAGCCCCAAACCCAAAGCCAGCTCATACAAACAAAGCGGCGTCCGGTGGCCGGACAATGGGGGCGGCCATGATAACGCGCAGGCCACCGCATATAGGTACGATGGTACTTCTTGCACTCTTCTCTTGTGTATTTGCATGCCTTTCTGAGCGCTTTGTTCTCCTCTGTACGTATTTGCACGTCTTTTCTAAGCGCGGTTTCCCACAGTTTACAGGTAATTTAGCCCTTCATAATCTTACACGTTTCAATTTTTTGTTGGCAAATCCGTGGATACTGGTCAGTAGCATACCTCTGCTTTGTTTGATGCGATAACACAGTCCACGGACTCGGCCAGTTTCTTCAGTCACAATATCGTAACCCTCTTTTCTATGAAGGTCATTGTACTCTTTACACGACGCATATTCATTTAAAAAAAATAATTTTAGAGTGAAGATGCCCAATACTACCTGCTCCGAGTTCTCAATGCGTATCTGGCCCTATTACTGTCATCCGCCACCCCCAGCGAATATCATTTTGACGTGAAAAAAGTGATAGAAATGAACTTCATGTCTTTCCAGGCAAACAGGCTGAATTTTTATCCAAGAAGCAAAAGGAAGACAGCTTTTGTTGATTTTTTTACGAGTTAAAGTCAGAGCTTCTTGTAAGTTAGCTTTCTCTGTCTCTAATACAGAAAACGTAACGTGCAACACATGGACGGACGTACAGACGGAGCCTCAAGCAGAAACCTTATATAATAAAGCACTTCGTGTATTTATTTATATATATCGTGTCCGCATCTTAATGAAATAGATAGGCAAAAAATAGTCCAGGCTGCAATTTCGTAATCAAGTTGCATTTCCATGGAGATCGATGACTAGGTTGCGGAATAAGGCAAAAGTGAGATCCTTATCCCTTCATTATCTGAATGCATTTCTTACCACGTTGGAGATTCTGGAGATCCTGTTACTTTCTGATGGAATTCAGTGGACAATAATTAGACCAGATTACAGAAGATGGCCAAATTGAGAATATTTATCGTTATTGAAAAATTTCAAAAGATTTTCAGAGATGAAAAAAAAAAATTCATTTTATGTTGTGCAGATTTTTATAGAACTTGGCACAGATATGAAAAATAAGAAAAAATATGAGTTGCACGGTGCACTCATGTACTCTTTTCCATTCTCCCCATTGAAAAAGAGTTATTCAAAGAAAACGGATCTCCTTTTCCCGCCGTTTTCTCCTATTTCTATTTTTGCAATATGTGCTTCCTTCAAATCACTATTTCTCTGGCATTTTTTCACCGATTTCCGCCGTTTCACATGCAAAATAAAGGGAAAGGTGTTATCTATAAAAGTACTATCTGTTGGTTCCAGCTTTTGCCCTCAAAAATATATTTATTCGGTTTTTCGAAAAAAATATATAAAAAATAAAAAAATATATACTCTAAACTTTCTAAAAATACGTGATGAAGTTCAAACAGAACGTATTGTACTTTTATAGTTAACACATTTTTCTTCATGTTGTGAGTTGAACAGTGAAAATCGGTTGAGAAATGCCTGAGAAATAGCATATTTAAAAATTTGCCCCAAAAACCAAAAATGTCAATAAGTGATATATATAAAATATTTCAACACGTTTTTCAATTAATTTTCATACATAACTATAAAGTGTCAGCTAAATCGGACAGTAAATAGAAGAAAAAACGAAGACTGTTGACCAAGACGCTCCCCACAACGTTTTACCGTTACCGCTTTAAAAATTGTGTAAGTTCCAGTATCGGTAAAGTGGTAATTTTTGGCCTAATACGATAACGGTAAGTGGTAACGATTTCGGGTGAAGTGGTTTACCGCTATACCGCTTCATTAGTCCTGTAACCCACCTCTGATAGTTTAGTTATTATATGAGAGAGTGTGGAAATACCCGAGAGTGTATAGGCTAACTTAGGCTATATCACAGTGTGGGATATCTATTGTAGATAATTTAATGTCGGTTTACTATTTGTTTTGAAACAGTAAAGAAATTGCGTTGCTTATGCTCATTTTAGTCTGTGAGTGAAGTGTGAAGGACTTTCCCTGCCTGGAGAAAAATCTATTAGCCTGATCATTACGGCTTTTCTTATCACCAAGCAGCAGAAAAGCTGCAGCTGTGGCAACGCTCATTTCGCAGTCCTTATGGCATGCGCAGGCAGCGAGCTACGCAGACTTTATGTACAATTGTAACACAAAGCTCCCAATAAGCACAGAAGTTTTGCTGCCAGTTCGCTGCCTTTCGGTATTAAAAAGTTGCCCAAGCAAATGACGCCATTTATCAAATTCTAAATTTGTTTACACTAGGATATTGCTCGGCCAAACGCAACCGGCGGAAGCTCTTGAAAAAGCGGATTCTTGGGCAAGCTGAGCGATGATGGCCGACCGCCGCCACATAAATAAACTTAAGAGAGGCAAGTCAATTTTCTCTGTACACAAATAGAGGACAACTGAGAAAAAGTTCGAATATCATATTTGCACAGCCAAGGATCATTCATAATGAATGAAGTCACGGAAAGCTTGCAATTTATACAGGTGTCCTCCTGGTAATTGAAGTGACATACACAGAGCATTATATGCAGCATAGCGATATTTCATTCTGCTTATTGTAGTCATGAAATGAAGAATGAAAACCTATTGCAAAATATGTAATACCTACGTTTCAGAGTCTGTGTTTTCCCATTGCTGTCTCGAGTCCACGTAGTAGCTATGTGCTGCAGCCGTAACTGTAACCCAGAAGAACAATATTTGGGTAAGAGGATAAAATTCATCTCTCTGTGATAGCTAGATATCAACGTATAAATGCTCCAGTGCATCAAATCACTGTGTGGATGGTTGATCCGCGTAACGCTCATAAGAAACACTCACGTTTCTACAGAACAATGTATAAAGTTGTCTCTCTCGTCTTATAAACCATCCAGTTGCTGCGTATAACAGGATTTGTTAAATTATCAATACGAAGCATAGCAGTTCGTTGGGCTATCGCTCATTATATTACATTATTTCCAGTTTAACCACCGTAGTCGCAAATCAGGCATTGGTCTTCGGTACGAAGGGTTACTTTTTGAGTCACTCCCGATGCCAAAAGCATGCACTGTATGATTTCTCATGTTATCAACTATTTAGGGTACACGGTTGAGCTCCCTTCTATACATCTAAGGCTTTTACAAACTTCCTTGTGTAGAATGCTGTGCAACTGCCAATTTGAATTAGGGAACCGTACAGATAAGCGTGCAAGGCTGAACAACACCAAGCTTTCTTTTGGTGATACGCAAAAAACGATGTTTTTTGCCCGCAGTCGATATTGCTTCTAATAAATACGGATCTCTTTATCCAAGATACTAAAGGGTGGCATATAACTCGGATTCGGTAAATTTTTCCTCAAGAGAAAACTTGTTCTGTTGAAAGAAGAACCCAAAATAAGGGGAGAAAATAATTTGCTGCCAAGAAATCATTGTGGTCTTTACGCGCCTGCTGACAGATCAAGAATATCTTACCAGTTGCCTCGATAATTACCAAAATACGAGCATCAGCTGAAGTTTGAATGAAGGAAATCTCAGAAGAGAGTCCACCACACGATGGAAGAGATTGTTTAGAGGAGCTGTATGCATCTACATCGAGTGGACATCAACGTAGTCAAAGAAAGACCGGAATCAGACATACTGTTCGAGTGCCATCATCTGCAACCTGGAAAATTTTCTACCTATCAGTTTTCTGTGAAGCTTGGCAGGATGACCCCAGTCTTCAAGCAGATGAATTCACAGATGAAACCAGGAAGGCCAGAGCTAATTTTTGCCTATCTATTTCGTTAAGAGGGTGACACAAAATCTGCAAATAAATAAGTGAATAAAAATATAAACATATAAACACACGACAGTCATTCTTAGTATTGATTGATGTCGGTGTGACGTTATGAGGTCACAGCTAAATTTTATTTTGGCCTGGTGTGTCCTCCTAGTACGCCCTTTGCTTCTTGAAATTTTTAGTAACATAAAAAGCTAATTTTGGACAGTAACTGCCATACGCATTCATATAGAACTGATTTAACTCTTCTTAGAGAGCGTTTTCATCTTTCAAGCCTGGGCACAAAAGTGTACACGTGGATGGTGTAATTACTGTTTCGAGCATTTGTTTACCCTCAGTACTAAAACATCCACAAAACAGGACATTAGAAAACGTTCGCTAAAATGCACAAGCTATATCGGAGTGTTTGGTATCTTGAACATTTTATAGATTTTCTAAAACTGGTAATCGGCGGAATAAAAAGGGTCCCTTATATAGATATGAAACTAAGACCTACTCTGTGTATTTACTCCATAGTGAGATTTAGCCGAAATATCGTAAAGAAGCCGTGCCGATCATACTTGTGAGATACTGGCAGAGATAAAAACTAACACAAGAAGCAACTTTTGGTCTGACAGCAGATCGTTTCATGAAATTCTTTCCTCACTGACAGAACTAAGTTCGCTTAGTGTGACGTTCGCTCTGTTGACTGCTAGCTAGGCTCGATTAGATCCGAAGCTCTTTGGGGTACTCTTCTTCAAAGAACTTAGCGTTGACTCCCCATACCAGCATAAGTGGCGACGTCGCCAAGATGTAGGGTATCAGCTCATCCACAGCGACGTACTGAACGAAGAGTAACACAGGAACGCACAAACGTTCACACGGCAGCGAGGACAATAGAACATGTTCACTCGTTAGGATGCGGCGAATCACCGAACATTGAAAGAATGTGGAAAATGCAACCTATGCGTCAAATGTTGGATTCTCTCTGAAATATTTGCTAGAGGGGATAGAATAGAACAGAATGGATAGCTGGCAGTAGACGACCAATAGGCCCATTCCCAGAGAGCAACCGGGACTTACGCTTCTGCCCTCTATGAGCTATCGCCATTAGTTCAGAATCATATAGACTTCTTGGGGAGAAAAAAAGAAGAAGTGGAAAAAATAAAGTCAAGCAAAGACTTGATCGCGCAAGCACACTTAAATGCTGCTCTGGCCATTAGGAGTTTGGTACTCCTGAAGGAGGAGTACGTAACTGTGGAGTATGTTGCTCCCAAAATTTGTCGAGACGATTTTTAAATGCATTGATCGACTCTGCACCAATAACTTCGGAGGGTAGCCTATTTCAAACGTTTGTGATCAAAATGATGTAGAGAAAAACTCATGGCTGAGAGTAGTTCTCCGATCTTTATGCTTGAGTTTCTGGCCGTTGCTTCGTAAGCGATCATTGACGTCTCTTTCAAAGAGCTCTGTTGTAGGCACGTCTTTAAACCCACCCTGTATGCCATGGGCATCTAGTTTTTCATTAACCGTTGATGGGGAACTTTGTGAAATGCCTCTTGGATGTCAAGGTAAACGAGGTCTACACTTTTTTTGTTATCTCTGATCTCCGTAAATTTCGAAAAATGTCCAGTTTGTTAGGCAGCTTCTTTTATCACGGAAGCCGTGCAGGGTGTTGGAAATGAGTTGGTACATCCTGAGATGGTCAGTCATGCGCTTCTTCAAGAGGCGTTCAGTGGTTGGCAGACGACCAAGGTAAGACTAATCGGTCGATAGTTACTAGGAGTTTTCTCATCCCCTTTCTAGTGAATTGGGATCACGTTAGCAAGCTTCCAGACCAGTGGAACTTCACCGGTGCTCAAAGACCGATTGAATATTTGTAGCAGCTGTGTCGTGATAACTGGGGCCATTTCCAGCAGGAGGCCACGGGAAAGATCATCTGGCCCAGTGGATTTGTACACATTCAGGTGGGTTAGTTCTTGAAGAACCTCGTGTTCCGTGAAAGTACACCTATGTATGGGAGCAACTGGTATCGGTGCAGGTTCTAGTACATTCGTAACACTTTCAATGGTAAATACCGAAGCGAAATATTCGTTCAAGATAGTTGCTATGTCTCTTAGGTCATTGGTGATTTCACCGTCGGGTGTTCTGAGTGGACCTATGGCCTCCTTATTGAGTCGTCTTTCATTTACATACTTATAGAATGCATTTGGGTGGCATTTTTTTCATAGCGGCTTCCGAAACTTCTTTTTCCCGTTTAGTCGTCCTGAACTGTTGCATCACTTCTCGACATGCTATTACGACAAAGCCCGTCAAAATGGCAACTCTGTGGAAGCCAGCAGCTGAGGTATCAATGCCAGGGCTCAACTCATATTCTTACATAATTGGTTTATTTTCGATACCCCATCTATTAATCATTTAATACTTTCTCATATATTGAAAGTAACAGCAATTGCCTCTGTAATATAGACGTACGATAACGCAAGACGTCTGATAGAAAATTCACATTTTAGGAAATTAACTTCAAAACATTTCGGGTAAGGACATTTAGGAGCTAATAGCGAAAGGGGTTTGACTTTGGTGAAGCCGCTGCCAACTGCATCACAGAGCACCATTTCGGACAGCATCTCCAGTGGTCATTCTGATTAAATTATGTCTTTTTTTATAATACTTTCAGTAGTTAATTCTTAGATGACTTGTTATCCTATTGCCACTGGATGGTACTTTGTGTGAGCAAGTAAAAATTTCTTCGAAACTGAATTTCTCCAGGCCATGCGCACAGAAAAGGCTGCACGAGGTTGGCAAATTTGCAGGCTGAAGATTTTTTTTTGTTTTTGAGAAGACTGCGGGATTACTAGGCAAAAGTAACAAAATCAGTTTCAGGATCTCTGCTTGTAGGAAGAACTTGGTCAAAGATAAGATCGTAAGTAGGAAATTGATCAAAATCGCAAAGGACGGAAGCCTTAAAGCTTCTTTTTAAAGTCCAGTCTTTGGAGAACGGGCGAAGTTAGGGAAATACTGCAAGAGGATCTTATTGGAAACTTTAAAATAGGTGAAGCTATTAGCTTAATTAGTTTGCTGTTCCTGTTCGAATATCCCAGCAGTTAAGTTGAAATATGCGAAGTAGATTCCGGCTAATGCCGTCCAAGTTTAAAAATTATTGCCGTAAAGTTGGTTAAGATATTCGATGGAGCTTTGGGGGATGGTGAGAAAGGGTATAAATTGCTGATAGATATTGTGCATTACTTCCCAATGAATGATTCTCAGTGACGCGAACTTTTTCATTAAAAGAACGACATTGTATGAAAGGGATACGGCGGTAATATTTGTAATGTAATAACAACAAAAAATGCTCATAGAAGCTAATGAAAATAACAGAAATAATGATAATAATCATCTTATGGTAGGCGATATTAATCAATAATTGGAGCAAGGGTGGTAAGTACTCACTTACATGGAGAAATATAGATGTGAAAATTTGGCTTAGACACAATTTTCAGTTTTTAAATTTGCTTATGATTATTTAGTACAAGTATTTATTACATAGGTTAATTGTATTTTGAAATTTTATTAAATAGTATCAGTGACAGTACTTGTAGTTTTTTATTGGTAACAATAGAAACTGGAGCACTCTGAAAGCGCATACCTCCACCAAGCAGAGCAACGGTAACGAAAAATTCTAATTGGTTCTTGAACCAGGATTTTCGTTGTATCAACACCAAAATGCAATCATTTGTGCATTTTCATAGTATAAACAATTTCTGTAATTTTCTTGAAGATCCGTTTAAAACTTTTGAGTTAGGCCTATGTTGCTAACAATCATTTCAACAAATGAATATAAGTCAAATACACAAACGGGCCAACCGATCATCACCAAAATTTGATCATTTATGTCTTTTAACAGTACTAACAATTCCTGTAAATTTCATAAAGACGCATCTGTAACTTTTTGAGTTATTGTGCTAACAAGCATAAATAAAACACGACAACAAACACGAACGAACAAACAAACAAAAAATCAGCATCAAAATTTGGTTATTAATCGGTGGTTGGGTCTGTGCACCTGTGAGTCCTGAGCCTGTCCACATTAATGAGTGAAGGACCTAATCGTAATTGCCCAGGACTGGATTGGTTTGGGCTGGACTAGATAGGCTGGACTCAATTGAACTTGACTGGATCGGACTAAAGCTTTTATATAATACATACAGCCTAATAATATAGGTGTGTCCAAATCTAGTTGAGGGCTGTTGCAAATGGGCTCAGTATTTACATCGGGTCTCATTGAATACAGGTTTGTTAGCAAGGTGCATGCGTTCCAAGTATACGACTGTATAGGGCTAGTGGGACGCATGCAGCAGTCCCGTAGATATCACTAAGGGTTTCTTTTGAGGATCGCTGCACTTGTGGAATAAGCCTCCAATTACAATTAGCAAGAGTGGACCCCCGTGTCAGCAATATCATTACTGCACATCAGCGGGACCGTGCTCCATTGCCAGGCGTGTGGAGCAGCTCGAGGGGTCCGCCTGGCCAATATGCCATTTTCATTGGTGTGAGGGCAGCTGCGCATTACTGCACCTTATCTCATTACGCAGATGGGCTCACTAATGAGGCTGACAGGAAGGCCACCTCGTTTGTTAGAGCTGCACCTAAACAACACAAAATTGCTTGCCTGGACATGCTCTGGTCGCTCCTCCCTCACATACACTCTAGATTCTTTACCCTTACGAGTTTATTAGATTACTGCTGTGACACAGTCCCGCACCGAGGCTTAGCCACGCATCCCATGCATTCTACATAGACTGTCTGACGTTTGGATTACGTTAGTTTTTCTTTCTCTTTATGCCAGAGTCAAAACAAGCTCTGTGCTCACATCCCATGTACTTAACTGAGTGTCTGGTTCTAGAATTTTCATATTATGATATGAACATTGTTTTTTTTCGAAAGGCTGGGACTCGAAACTGAGGGTTGCCTGGCAACTGTATTTTCTGCGCAAGGGAAAAAAAAGAGGTGAGAGATTTATCCAGCCCTTATGTCGTCCTTGTGCTGCCTTAAAAAAAATCTTTATAAGCCTGTGAATGCCATATCTCAGAGTGACTATAATGTTTTTCCAAAGTTGTTAGATTTTGAAAGAAGCTTACTTATAGCGCATTGTTTTAAGGTACCTACCTAGTAGGAGTAAGTTCTAGGTATCGTCTGTCTGATTAAATAATTTATAAACCCTTGCTAATCATACCACTGTATGTGACACTATGAGAAGTAAAGAAGAACACTAATTGATGCAGTCTGGACTCCCCAGTCTTATTTCCTGCTACTGCCTGTAAGATTTTACATCGGCCCCTGCAAGCGCAACCGTAGCCCAGCAGCTACACAAGAACAATCAAAGACAGGAAATTAGGTCTCATGAAACTGGGCAGTTTACTGCAAGTGGAAGTTGATTGTTCTCTTCGAGCGGTCCTAGTTTGTGCCAAGGTGAACTTTTTTAGAGCAAATTTACCACTAAGACAATGAGAATTAAGGTCATTATGGTGCTGTGTGACCTGCAACGACATAGGCTCAACACAACCTGTCTTTTTTGTAAATTTCTGACGAAGACTATTAAAATTTACAGTCATTATGGTGCTCCAAAAAGCCGGTTTGGTTGGGTGTAGTTGAAACAATCTACTGTAGAAAATTCACTAAGGAACTGAACAAGAAACAAAGTCATTATGGTCCTATGAACTGCATTAGCGTAGGCTCAGTGTAGTTTTTTTTACCAATTTGCTACTAAAATGAAAATCAAATACGTTGTGGAACTTCGAGCAGATGAAGCGTGGCCTTGTGTAATTTTTTCAGAGATTAAGAGAAATTTCATATTGATTGGATTTCTATTTAAATCCTTGACCTCAGCAAATGACATTAGACTTAATCCCCTTGGTGTTGTGTAACCTCTTCGCCTGCAATGAAAATCGGTGCTTATGCAGAACGCATGTCTCAGTCTCCTGTGTCTGGCATTAGAATCTGTCCCCTTGAAGGTTTCTGATCCCTGCAGCTGAAATTACATTACCTCCGTGCTGGCCTCTGACATCTGCGCCTGACATGAGGATCGGTCCCTATTCAGGCCTTTGATCGCTGCGGTTGATATTGGAATCAGTCCTCATTCAGGCTTCAAATCTTTGCGATTGACATTAGAATAGGTCCCCATTCAGGCCTCTGATCCTTGCGCCTGGCCTTAGAATCGGTCCCCATTTAGTCCTCTAATCCTTGCGGCTGACAATGGATTTGGTCCCCAGTTAGGCCTCTCTTCCCTGCGCTTACCTTTAGAATCGGTCCCCATTCAGACCTCTGATCGCTGTCCCTGACATTAGAAACAGTCCTTATTCGGGCCTCTGATCCCTGAGCCTGACATTAGAATTGATCCCCATCCAGGCCTCTGATCCCTGCGCCTAACATTAGAATCGGTCCCCATGCAGGTCTCTGACCTCGCACTCTAAAAAAAATCCTCACTTTTTGGTATAAAAATTCCCGGTGGAATTCTTCGGAGCTGACTCTTGGCGAAATGAAGTTGTAGCGTGCCGTGTCTGGAGTTTTTCTTAACCTTGCCTGTACGCTTTCTTGTGTTTTTAATAAAATATCCCCAAAAGAACAGACACGTCATGTGATATTTGTGAGCTGCTTTTCGACCTTTCTCTACGGACTGTAAGTCGAGGCAACATCAACAAATATTTGTGTTTAAAAATGCCGCTTTGTGCCGTTTTCATGAAATTATGATATTTCCAGTAACCAGCCACCACCCTCGACAAGTTTTACGTCCGCCAAGAAGATTATGCTATGTTAGTCTGTTGCTCTGTTGGTTTGGCTGTCACAAAGATAACTCAAAAAGCTATAGAGGGATCTTTATAAAATATACACGGCTTGTTAAGTATATATGTTGGGAAGAACAGATGATTAACTGTTATACCTGAAATTTACAGGAAATGTTACGAAGAGCAACTGACCAAAGTTTAATATTGATTGTCAGTCCATTTGTTTCTATGTATGTTATCAATTTTTTCAGTATATTAAACCAAAAAAATTACAAACGAAGCTTTACGAAATTTGCAGGAATTGTTAAAAATATTGAAAAGCACAAAAATGACCAAAGTTTCATGATAATCGGTTCTTCGTTTGTGCATTTGATCATATGATTGACTTAGTGTTTGTCAGAATATAACTCAAAACGTTGCGGACGCATCTTCATCAAATTTAGGCTACAGGGACTGTTAGAAGTGTTGAGAGGCACAAATGACATATATTGGCGATGATAAAGAGGAAATACTGGTTTTAGGACGGATTTAAATTTTCCCTTATATTTCTTTGCTTGGCGGAGGTATGCGCTGCCGGAGTGCTTCTCTTGTAAAAAAATGGTCGTTTTGTGTAGATGTGTTGTAGCAAAAGTTTTTAATAATTAAGTTATATGAAAATATTAGAAGGTATGCAGTTTTATTTATCATATTTTTTAACGCCTGGTATGATATTCAAGATTGCAGCTCGCCATTTTGAGACAAGGAGAGAGAAGGTGCCATTTGGGCGTTACTTTTATTATTTCCAGTGGTAGAGTGCACAGCGCACTGCGGAACTGATTCAAGGTCTAAGGCTTTCTTTCTTGCATGCTTTTTTAGAGAATAAATCTGTCGATACTCGGAAATGCATTATCAACGTTTTTGACAGTCAGAGTTCACTGTCAGGGTACTGGCCTAACGAGAATTGTCGTGGTCCTCCGCCCTTACAGTTGACGTTGATACTTATGAAACTTTCTTCTCTGACGCCATAACTCTGCCAATCTGTAGCTGACTGTTGTCGTGCAGACTTCAGGAAATGTCGTGCGTTTCTTTGTATCGCTAACTAGTGGAGAGTGAATATGGATTTTTTCTGACTGGAGTGTGCAATAAAGTTGATTTTACTTTTATCTTACTTCGAAGATGACGTGGCGGTAAATTCCAAACTACGGGAAAACTTTAGAAGTTTAAGCCCAGTTCATATTGAGGGCTGTGCAGCACGTGGTTAAGCAAAAGGGGCATCTTCGCCTGGGATTTTTTCTCACTATATCGTCAGCTGCCTTAATTTTGGGAAACATTCGTAAAAAAAATAAAATCATGATTAAATATGATATATGTATAAAAGTTATTTTTCTAATGTATGAGCGATTAGGGTTAACAATAATTGAAACCATTCACAGTCACAGAGAGTAAAATGACCCGACTCATGCAGATTCGTTACTTACAATGAGAACTTAGTTTTAATTTCTCAATTGGAGATTAAATAGGTATATAGCGGTCTCCATTTAATTTCCAATCTAATCTAGATTTTCTTCCTAACCCTACGGCCAGAAGTGTCGCAATTAAAACATGCGGGTAGCGAACTGGTATCAATCGGGCCATAGTACGCACAGTGATCGTGATTGATTTTTATCAGTGGTTTTCTGGAATATTTATCAAAAGCTTGAGTATGGGTTGCTGACTACATATACCCTATTAAAACAGGAAAAATATCAGCTGTTTTGAACACCCGTCAAAATTCGCAGTGAAGTGCTCAGATGTTGTGAAAAATCCCAAAGAGAGACCTAACTTGCGCTTGGCCACGCACTGCACAGCCCTCAATGTGAACTGGGCATTTCGATGCATACGCCGCTGTAGTGACTGGCGCAAACGTTGGAGCGATTTCTACACTGATTTGATATACGAGTGAGATGCGCTGCCAACAGCGAGTTCAGGCACAGCTCTCTCGGTGTGCTTCGTGCTACAGCTGTTTAGTCAGAGCTCGAAGAGATGCATTCACTACACTGCCACCGTAGTTTACAGGAATATCTTAGTGAATGTGGCCACACTGTATATTTCATCGAAAAAGGTTACAGGTGTACTTCATTCAAACATTTCAATAAAGATAATCGAGTCTTGTCAGGAGCTTAAGTTCCAGTTTTTTTTTAATTTCGCAAGAGCAGTCGGCCTGCGAATAGCACCTGTAAATTTAGCCAAAGGCTCAAATAGAATTCTTAGGGATAAGGAAACCGGATAAGGTAAGGTTTATCAGATTTGCTTATCTCAATTGAGGCAGGTGAAGCGAACTCCCGGAAGTGACTGTGAAGAGAGCTATTCAACACTTGCATTTAGCCATGGATCTTTAAAATCAAATTTTTTCTTGTTTAGCGACAGCAAAGCCAATAATTTAACGGGCGGCTGTGCCCTTGCTTATGGAGCACAGAGCACAAGGAAACGTTCATTACGGCTCACTGTAGCGTAAGCAGCAGCGCGGCTGCACTGGAAACAATGTGTGTTTAGGTTGTGTGTCTGTCTGTGTTTCCTTATTGGTCTGCATGACCTAGCGCGCTCGCGTGTGTATGTCGGTAGCACAAAACTGTCTTTTCCAGCCATGCATCACCGTTGTACTTAGCGCGTTGTTGAGTTTTGGACCAGTTCCGGCATGTGTTGATGTCTGTTTAGTCTCCGTATTTACCTGTCCTGTTGCTGTCCCATCATGAGCCTTAGCTAGCTGCGGACATGCGGGCGGACTCTACATAGCAGCTGATACAGCACGTAATGTACACTTTACTCAATGTCACCCGTGAACAAATTGGGAGAGGTGATAATGCTTTCGTTGAAGATTTAAGTATATATATTTCTGGTTCTAGATGACGCGCGTACATATTGAAGAATTAGATCAGAAGCACTTCTGTGTGTCTGTACTTAGTGCAGTAACTGAAGAGAACAGGATGGACTTGGTTTAAAAAACGACAAAACATTTGCATTAGAGAAAATGTCATTTATAACTTTCGTCCAACCGGTATCATATTTACATGTTTATGAGATAACCGCTGAAATTTAAATGATGTCAACGAAATATTCTTCACCATCTTTCATCCTCCCACCTGATGAGCTGAGGTCACAGCGAAACGCGTCATGGGTAATAAAATATCAACTAAATTATTTGCTTCTGAACTAATTCTTCAATATATATATTGGTATATTTGACTGTCCACCCAAAAAGTGGTAGAAGGAGTTGAGCAATGTTCATGTTTTTTTTTGCAGGGAGTCTAGTGGGCTGTCCTCGATGTGAACCATGTCAAAAACTAGGATTAGTCGGCCATAAAAATGACGGCAATGAAATTTGCTATCCACTCAAAAACAGGTAGAAGGAGTTGAGCTATGTTCATAATTTTTTTTACAAGGAGTCTGGTGGGTTGTTTTCGATGTGACCTATGCCAAAAAACTAGGATTAGCTGGCTATTAAATATGACGGTGATGAAACTTGCTCCCACTGCTGGTGATGGTCTTGCACCACGAGGCGTTCTATTTATTATATTAAAATAATGTCTTATTAGGCGACAACCAAGACCATAAATAATTTTTGGGTTTCCGTGCCACTGATATTTGTAGCTCTCTATTAGTATATCAGAATCTTTTTTTTTTCAGCGATAACCAAAACCGCGAGTTTTAAGAGCCTGTGCCCTGCTAGTGCAGCAGAGTACAGGGAAGCATTTATTGCTGGTAGAGCACATAATCTAGAGAGGTCCTCACCATTATATCAAATAACACTGCTCCCCGTTGCGTGTTGTGACCCGGAATGAGAGCGAAAGGGCGTACCGAGAGGCAGCTCCCTCAGGTGGGTGCGGGAGCACGCGATGAGAGATTTGCGAAAGATGGAGGTGCAGTTAGGAACCATGTCCCTCTTGATTACTGCACAGTGTTTGCGTTGCAGGCAGAAANAGGGCGTACCGAGAGGCAGCTCCCTCAGGTGGGTGCGGGAGCACGCGATGAGAGATTTGCGAAAGATGGAGGTGCAGTTAGGAACCATGTCCCTCTTGATTACTGCACAGTGTTTGCGTTGCAGGCAGAAATGCAATGCTCTCTACTGTGGTTCAGCTTAGCACCATAAAGGATAGAATTGCTTGTACTGTATAGCACAGGACCGTTCTAACCAATGCTTGTTATAGTCATTCGATTAAAGTCTCCATACATGAGTCTGCGGTTTCAGCAGTACTAGCAAAGTAATAAGAATTTTACTGTGTAACTAGATGCCGCAAACTAAAAAATGCATTTATTTTTGTCTTAAATAGTAAAGAAACATGTTCCTTAAAAAAAATTGAAAGCCCTAGCATCCAGGGAGGCTAGTTTCGTTGGATCTGGGCATGGCTGACTAGTCGCCAGCAGCGAATGAAGCTGTAAGGGTAGACGCGCGATTGGACGCCGGTTTTATCAGGGTTCAACACGGTGGCGTGCTTGGTCCGCTTTCGTTCATAATTTACATGAATGATGTTGATCTTATCCGCAGTAAAATCAGTAAATTTTCAGATGACACTAAGCTATGCTATTCTGTCAGAGGTAGAACTGAGCTCTAGATAGCTTAATGAAATGGACCACAAAGTGGTAGATAAGTTTCAATGTCGACAGATATTTAGTAAAGTACATAGTGCTGGAGAACCCCTCAATTCGATTGAATATGAACGAGTTAGAATTGACAGCTGTCACTCAACAACGCGATCTGGGAATAACTATTACAAACAATCTACAACACGGTCAGCAAGTTGGCAAGATTGTGAAAATGGCAGGCAGAGTATAGGGATTCCCTACCTGGAGTTTTGAGTACAAATCCAAGGGCATTATAACGCTGTACATAGCAATAATGTGGCGGCTTTTAAAATTTGCTGTTCAATCCAGGTCACCAAAAATTACTGCAACGATATCGATAAAATCCAACACAGAGCACCAAAATTGATACCTCAGCTGCGAAACAAGGCACACGAGTGCTATCTACAGGAAGTTGGACTCATTTCTCTCGAGCAAAGACGACTCAGGCGACAACTTATAGGCGCATTCAAGTATTTGAATGGCTTCCAAGACGTGCCTACATCTAGACTTTTTGAGAGAGATTTTAATGGTCGCCTGCTCAACAATGGCCAAAACTCATACATCAAACTTGAGGAACTCCAAGCTAGCAGTTTTTCCCGTATTNGGCTTGTGCTGCGGGTATAGGCCCACTGGCCCCAGATGAGTAAGTGTAGTCGCAGTCGCCCTCGGGTCACCAAGAACTATGGCGCCAATTTGACGGAAGGAACAAATGACCCGAGACCCCCCACCCCTCCTCATCTCTGAGGAAGGCAGTTCCGCCACAGCGCTGTGCATGCACACACAACTGCCGAGTCGGCACACCAAGATCTGCAAAGAGGTCGAGTGTCTGGCGGAGTATCGAACCAGCGAGCGATACAAGGTGTTAGAGCTGAGAACGGAAGCTTGGTCCGCTTTCGTTCATAATTTACATGAATGATATTGATCTTATCATACGCAGTAAAATCAGTAAATTTTCAGATGACACTAAACTATGTCATTCTGTCAGAGGTAGAACTGAGCTCTAGCAAGACCTTGACCGCTTAATGAAATGGACCACAAAGTGGCACATAAGTTTTAATGTCGGCAAATATTTAGTAAAGCACGTAGTCCTGGAGAACCCCTCAATTCGATTGAAAATGAACGAGATAGAATTGCCAGCTGTCACTCAACAACGCGATCTGGGAATAACTATTACAAACAATCTATAACACGGTCAGAAAGTTGACAAGATTGTGAAAATGGCAGGCAGAGTATTGGGATTCACTACCTGGAATTTTGAGTACAAATCCAAGGGTATTATCATACCGCTGTACATAGCAATAGTGCGGCGGCATCTAAGATTTGCTGTTCAATCCTGGTCGCCAAAAATCAATGCAACGATATCGATAAAATCCAATACAGAGCACCAAAATTGATACTTCAGCTGCGAAACAAGGCATACGAGTGCTACCTACAGGAAGTGGGACTCATTTCTCTCGAGTAAAGACGACTCAGGCGACAACTTATAGACGCATTCAAGTACTTGAATGGCTTCAAAGACGTGCCTACATCTGGACTTTTTAAGAGGGATTTTAATGGTCGCCTGCTAAACAACGGTCGAAACTCATACATCAAACTCGCAGAACTCCAAGCTAGCAGTTTTTACCGTATTTCACAGTGAATATCTTTAATCAATTCTCCACTGAAGTTGTCGCTGCACAGACAGTCAAAGCATTTAACAATTATCTTGACAAACGTTGGGAAAGACATCATACACAGCTACGAACACCTCTTCCAAACTTCACCAACTCTTAAAAGAGCAAAGCTTGGAGGCCACCTCAATCCATTACCTTTCCAGCCCAAGTAACTTAACGTCTCCGAATTCTGCGGATCTGTAACAATAAATCATGTTTGCTATATCATTTCTTTTGCTGACTTTTTTCTTTTTTTTTTCCTCAGATATCCAACAGATACTGACATAATGGCGATAACTCAAAGAAGGCCGGAGCGTAAGTCCTGGCTGCTCTCTGCGAATGGGCTTGTTAGTCCGTCGACAAAAGGAAGCTTACAACGTGACACTAAAACAATTTCATACCAAAATTCTTCTTCCCTTTCCGCAGAAAGTTAGTTAATATGGCATTAACTTTTGGGGTGGTCCAGAATTTTGTCAGGGAAAGGCTGCCATTACATACTGTGCGCACTACACAGTACAGCGCTGCAATGCACAGCTCGAACCTGCACTATAGACGGTACTGCATATGAACTGTTTATCTAGGAAAAATCAATTAAATCTTCACTAGTTTCGTTCGTATGAATATTGATTTTTAAATGGGAATGGTAGATCGCATGTTGTTTTTGTTTTCACATGGCCAAGACAAAACGCTGGCAACTACCTGTCTTTTTCATACAGACAACCGGACCCTCCATCCGCTGCCTCATAGTCAGCGACGCAACAATTTATTTGTGACAGGTTTTACTGATATTGTTATTTTACAGCTCAGTGCAATTGTTATGTTGCTATGGCGTTCTTTAGGGTTATTTACGTCAGGCGACTGCTGTGATTCATCCCTCTGTTGTTGGTTAGCTGGCTGCGCCCCTCTCCTCACTCGATGAATCTTCTGTTTTTAGAGATTACGGACTGTCCATAGTATTTCTAGCTTAAAAGGAGAGTCGTCTCTACCACATAGGTTACACAGCCTTAGTTAGGCCTACGGGACACCTTTCGTTAGTGCTCTCTTTGATTCCTTCTATTTGCATACTCCTCTATTGATAACGATTTGCTCCATTCCACTCTGCCGTCCGAACTTGCTGTTCCCATTCGCGTGAGGGAACGCCCTCGTACACGGGTTCCACGTTTTTCTCGACGTACTAACAACATATATGTCCTGGCCCACGTAACAACTCTCGTTGCCGCTAGCAGCTTAGAATCAACTTGGCCGTAACTTCAGCGTGATGTCTATGAACATCGTGCACTAATTCCTAAAATATCAATCTTTGTGGACATGAACTGTTCATAATTAGGAGCACGAAAGTTCACCGTTGCCACTAGCTATGACGTAAAAATCGTAGTAGCGACTGAAATTTCCGAAATTTTTTATACAGTTAAATTTTATGCAAGTAAAGCCGTGCCGCGGCTACGTAAACGGATTAGTGGAGTTGCTTCCTGGCTGCTAGCGGCAACGAAAGTTGTTGCGTGGGTACCGGGCTTTACCTTAAAATCAAGCAACGCCATTTGCAGCGACAGTCAATGCTCAAACTAACATCCCTATTGATTACTTTTTCAAGGCAAATATTAAAGGCAGTAAATCGTTAATATTTTAGGCGAGACACACGGAGATGTTGTGAAAAGTTTTCGGTGAAAATACGACGCACTTGTATTAATATTAGCAATTATATCTGAAATTTGAGTGAATTACTGTAACGATTAAAATATTTTTATGTAATAAATCAAAATTTTAACAGTTACGGCGGTATTTGATAAGATAATATAATGAAATAAAAAATTGTAACTAGACTCTTTTAGATCTGAAGATCATCACACCATTTTTTTCCCACTACAACAGATTAAATAGAACCACATACTTCTTTATAGTTAAAAAACGTTTTCAATAAAAACATTTTGTGAAATCTGTGAATTAGTGGTTAAACGTTAGCAGTTTTTCTAGCTCAGATATAATATCAAAATAGTTTAAAACCTGGTGGATTCCAGATTATAAATTTAGCCCTATTTGATGGTTAGAATCCACTATATAATAAAACACAGTTGTTGGTCGCTTGCTCCCTTGCTCCGATGTTGGTCCGTCTCTCCTTCACGCAGTTAAAGAGTTTAATGGGAAAAATTCATGTAGCTACTGAAAAACAAGTTGAGGTACCATACAATTTCAGCGTTTGGAGTACAGGTGACAAATATAGCTCTGGATCTCCGGCCTCTGGATCCCGGGCTCTGAATCCCAAGTCTCTGGGTCCCCGCTTTCATTGCTGAATGATATCGAAGCAGTTGAATCTTCATGTTGAGCAGACGCCTTTTTATAATGAACTAGTGCACCAAACGCAACCCTTTTGTTGAATAAGTCATGAAAGTATGTATTTGAAAATATCTTACCATCCTATCTAAAAATTTCACAATACTCCAAATTTCACCATGTCCACAAAGTCCACGAAAACAACCAAGTTCACATAGGCCCGTGACCAGGCCTTCACTAATAAACCGGGAATTATTCTCAGGTTCATTTCGTGGATACGGTTTGGTAAAAAACAGGTTGGGTGCCCCGGATTTTTTTTCTTCAGCATTTGATAGGGGAAAAATAAGGCTTCGGACTGACGGACGGACAGACGGACGGACTGACAGACAGACAGACGGCTCTCTTATTATAGCATAGATTTACATCACAGCCAAATTTCGACGCTGGAGGTTCAACAATCAGTTAGTATCCACAATACGGTGATCCCTGGGCATTTACAGTGAATTCTTTTGGCTGAACTATATTTACCTCCGCCAAGGAGGTTATGTTTTCGTCGTGTTTGTCTGGCTGTTTGTCTGTCTGTCACCAAGAATACTCAAAAAGTTATGAACAGATTTATATGAAATTTTCAGGGATTGTTAGGTATGTTAGGAGGAACAGATGATTAACTTTTGGTGAAGATATGTCCATCCGTTTGTTTGTTTGTCTGCCTCATTTTTCTCAATGCCATAACTCAAAACTTTATGGATGGATTTTGATGAAATTGACATGAATTGTTAGATATATAACAAAGAGTAAATGACTAAATTTTAATAATGATCCGTTTGTTCGTTCATTCATTTGTCACTGTTTTCAATTTTACGCTTGTTAGCACAGTAGCTCAAAAAATAACGAATGGATCTTTATGAAATTTATAGGGGTTGTTAGTAATGTTAAAAGACATTAATGATTAATTTTTCGTCCAGATCTGTATGTTCTTTTGCATGTTTGACTCATATTTGTCATAACGTTTGTTAGCAGTATAACTCAAAAAGTTATGAACAGATCTTCAAGAAAAGTGCACAAGCTGTTATTACTATCAAAGGAAGAAATGTTTAAATTTTAGAGTGTATATAAAGAAATTATGGTTTCAGAGCCAATTTGAATTTTTTGTTACCGTTGTCCCGCTTGGCGGAGGTATGCGCTCTCAGCGGGCATTAGTTTCTTAGTGCAACTTAACGCTTAATCAATTCAAAGCTGATATGCACTCCTTATCTTGCAGGGGGATATTTTGCTGTCACAAACTCATGGTTGTACAGTTTGCGTTTCATCAATGGAAGATCAGGCCTGTAGGGATGAGACCTATATAATACAGTAAAACCTATACTGGGAACCGGAACAATGAAAAGTTCAATCAAAAATTTTTGCCGCCATTTTTGACGGCTGGGCCCTCTGGTATACTTATATTTCCCTGAAAAAAGGTTTCATATGGCATTACGAAACAAACGTCTCTATTACATCCGCTTACTATAATAACACTGTTTCTACATAGGTTTCATTACTGTTACCTTGGATACATTAGCTACAGGTAACGTCAATGGGACAAACACATCTTTACCCTGCTCTGAAGCATTGAGTTTTAGGTCGTCTCCAGAGCAGTGTGATTTGGACGAGTGCTCTGAAAATCAATCCAAAGTAGTGAAACCAATGGCCATGCCCGATGTCCGGACAAGTTACAGCTAATGAGGTTTGTTTCTTTCGATGAACCTGTCTCAATCGATGACATCTAATATCGGCGTTGGGTAACCGGCTTGCGGGCAGAACAAAGTAATAGTAAATCTGCAACAGCGATTGACTGCTCACTATTAGTAGTCGACTAAATACTGAATTAAATTCTAAGTCTCATTAATACTATTCATTTATTTTGTGTATTCATAGAACCTGCCGGCAATTTTGACAGATTGGGAACACCGTTATCATATTCTAGTAATTTATTCCCTAAACGACATTTTGCACGATGTTGTCTGCCACAAGCAACTCTTTGATTTTCACTCGCTTTATTCTCACTCCCTCATTCATAAGCAATTTCTCTGTACCACCTCCTTGTCTCCATATTAAAATATGTCACAATTAGCATCCCGAACTAATTAAATCTCCTCTAGAGTCTTATACTACGGGTATTTCTCATAATCTTTATATGATAACATTTTGCTCCCAGATCTTGGCCTGCAATTTCTCCCCTGATCTCATAATAATGCTAAATTTTTCTTATGTTGTACAAGAAGCGGTATTTCCATATAATTCTGGAAGAAACTTGTGCGATGATGTACTGGAAAAAGTCTTTGTTACTTTTTCAACATAGCGATGTCGGCAATGGGAGTAACGTATTCAGCGCTAGAAATCCAAGCGTTCGATATGCTAAAAAGTCCTTATTAATATTTTTAGACATGGTAAAATCTACGCTGAGCGTAAAGCATTTACTGCACAGAGTCTCCCTCTCCCCTCTGCTGGATAAATGTCTATGTTGAGGTATTTTAACAGTGAAATTGATATTTAGCTCACAAGTTCAACCAAAAGAATATATACTTTTATGACATGTGCACTATAACACATCAATTAAGAGATTATTTTGACTGCGAATTTGGCAGTAAGCTCAACGCGATATACGTAATTTCTACCTCTATTGCATCTACACTAAGACTCGTTAATGGGCTTTATTTTTAACATTAACAAGTTGGTAGCAGCTGGCCTTATATTTTACATCCAATTTAAGTAATCTGTACCTCCACTACCCTGCAGAATGACGGAGAAATGGCTGTTTTAAATATCGCGATTTTAGATATTAGTTTACAGATTTCAACAGGTTTCCTTGATGCACTTCGGTGAATAGAGGAAGTGCGTTTTAGAATTGCGGAACTTTCAAGAAAGATGCATTTATTCCAGGCTGAAGCCTATGACCTAATTGTCAGTGTATTTTATACGTACGTGATATTTAACCAGCGAAACGCATTGCTTTTTTGTTGCTTAATTACCGTGAGTTACTTGACGATGTTTCGACATACATAGTTATGTAGGTACATAGAGAGTATATGGACCGAACAGAAGTGCAAAGTAACAATTTTCGCAAATTTCATGAAGAACTGTCTCTAACTTTTTGAGTTATATTAGATTCTGACAAACACTAACACAAACATAGAGTCAAACTCTCAAACAAATCAACAGATCGTTACGAAAATTTGATAATTTGTGCTTTTTAGTATTTTTAACAACTATTGCAGCAAATTTTAAACAAAAATTTCTATGTAACTTTATGGGTTACAGATAAACTGGCAAACGGACCGACAGATGATCACAAAAACTTGGTCAGTTGCCCTTCCTAACATCCCCAACAATTCATGCAAATTGAATCAATATCCGTTTGTAACTTTGCGCTATATCACAACAAGCAGACAGTCAAACAAATGGTAGAACGGATCGTCACCAAAAGTTAATCACCTGTTCCTCCTAACATATCTTACATTTCCTGTATATTTAAGAAAGATTAGTCCATAACTTTACGAGTTAGCTTGACGGCAGACAGAGAGGGAGACAAACGGGCCAACAGAGAAACAGTCAAAAAGACCGACAAACTCCAATTGTTTGAGTTGTATTAGTGAAACACATTAACAAAACATTGCAACAAAGAGACAAACAGATTAACAGCTCACCGCAAAAGTTGAGTCACTTGGATGTTGTAGCATTTGTAATAATTAGTACAATTTTAATGAAGATCCATTCACAATTTTGAATTATGTTACAAAAAGAGGCAAACAAATAACGAAACACACGGTTGAACGGATTTTGACCGAAAGTTAATCATCTGTTGTTCTAACATTCGTAGAAATTCCTGTATATTCCATAAAGATCCGTCCATAACTTTTTGGGTTATATTGGCAACAGGCAAGCAACCATACAAACAGTTAAACTCTCGCAGAAATATAACCTCCTTGTGTGGAGGTAATTAAGTGCTAATCAACGGCACGACGTCCGCAGCCTATGCTATAAGCAGAACAACGAAAAAACCTGTATGGCCGAACACTGATCCCGGCAAAATAAAACAGGATTCTGATATTTTAAGCTCATTAGGCTGAAAAAGAAACCTTTTGCAAAGTGCAGTGTGGCATTTCAATTTCCTTTCAGTAAAGTTGTGACTGTTTTGCCTATAGAGCTTCTTACTTTAGGCCTGGCTTACTGTCGGACGGAGGTCTCTCAAGAGCCTGCCATCTTCGGTAATCGAAGTGCGTTAAAACTCGGCGTAAAACTGCTGTCGTTTTCTGAATGAGCAGACAAGCGGCAACTTGAAGAATTTAATCCGCGGGATTATATCGCTAAGCCGCCCTGCTCATATGGAAGTGCTGCAAAAACGGCTTTTCGTCAACAAGAGTGGGACTTTTTTAAAAGGGAAAATCAAGGATGAACTGGGAGCAGCATCAGCTGTAGAGCTAGTGTTATATGTCGCTGTTGCATATGATGGATATCATACACTATTTCGTAACGACAGTGCGAAGCCGGTAAAAATGATGGAATTAAATACTGTAGCTCTTAGAGGGCCGGTGTCTCTCTGGGAATGCGCCTACTGGCTCGTCTACTGCCACCTATCTAATCTAATCTAAACTGTTTATCGCTCAGGTTCGTGGTCATGGTTTTAGTTTAGAAGGTGGGGCCAATTACTCCATATGAGCACAACATTGCCATCCTCCTTCTTTTACAGCCAATAAGTAAGGCAAAATATTTCGAAATTATCTTAGTGTTAATTAATATTTGATGCTACACGGTACTCTCTTTATAAAACTGCCTAGATGCAATTGTAGTAATCAACTTTTTCGTTTGGAAGCTTTCAATCATTTTTGTCCTCGCAGTATGGATGTCAACCGTTCCTCTATTAATTCCTACCTGTGGTAAGGATCACGGCTCGAATTTCCCTCTCTTATCCCCATATAGCGTGACACGATATGTAGCAATATATAATTATTATCAAGGATACATAGAAATACATAAATAAATAAACAGATACCAGGTGCAATTTATTATGATTATTTTAGATGTCATCCAAATAATTATATTTAAATCGATTTATCGAGCTTCATCACCACTCGGGTAGAAGATACCTTACTTCTGAAATATTAGTTCTATCAACTGTATGCTTAATTCGACGAAAATTCAACATTTTGTTTTCAAACTTGTCCCACTGTGTAACAAAGGCACACAGGCCGAAATATTATAGCAAATACAGTTTATAGCTAGACTTGAAAAAAAAAGAAACTAAAAAGCACTATAATATTAATCACTAAGTCACTGTCCGGCGGAGAAGGAGGTTGGGGGATGGGTGTGGGGCAGAGCCACCCTCTTTAAGAACCACCAAGCTAGGCCTCGCCTGAGCACCTACCATAACTGTTAACCAAGAGAGCCATAAGGTGAATATTTAATACGCTCCAATTGGGTAAGTTTTATGGGCAACAAAAACAGTATTTTCTTTGTTAGCGGAAGCTATTATATTTGACGAGGAGGCACTCTTATCGACTTTTCTATTGTAGATATTTTACCTATGGCCTTGTTTAATGATAGATGTTGGTACGGTTTCAGCAACTATATTGCTTTATCTTATCTTACCATTGTTCTTTATAGCGCCGGTGTGCTCTGTTTTTTATTGATGGGTCGGTTGTTGCCTATTTCGGCACAGTATAGTATATTGTAGATACTGATTGGGACAATAACTGTACGGGCAAAAATCAAGCAGTGTACTTTTTTCATGCCACATTTTTAGCCTTCTAGAGTGTGAACTTCGACCACTGACCGAAGACCTGGCCGACAAAGTGATAAAGAAGCAATAAATAACTGGTAAACATGAGATGCTTACAGTAAATGCTTACAGTGCTTACAGTGATTAGGCGAAAGCCGAATCAGAAACAATTTAATAATAAATTTGTTAATAAAATAATACTAATAATATTAATAACAACAATTTGTTCATAAAACAAAATAAGAACAAAGCAGCTGATAGTTATATAGACTAAGTAGGAAGTCAACTAGATATTCCAACATATCAACAACACTCTATAAGTTTCTGTAAATATAAAATCGAAATATTGCTGACCTATTGATCACCAATTATCGAAGCAATAAATTAGAAAAACTGAGTTCGGTTAGAAACCAGGCTTCTACAAGACAGTCTTAATAAATTAGACACTTGTCCTACATGTATATCTGAGTGAAGACCACATGACAAGTGAAGCCTGAAGTTTGAAGAATTAAACCTTTAAACTGATAGGTTTCAAGAAACCTAAAGTTGGAGCGTAGAAGTTGCGGCTTGTAGCCTGCAGTGAAACCTAACAGATAAAATATACAAGCTGAAACCTAGAGCTTCATGGCTGAAGCCCTTCGATGCAGCATTAGACAGGAAACAAATAACCTGAAACCTAGGAACTGACGCCTTACTCAAATCTGCTCCTTCAAACCAAAAGTTTTGAAACCCGTATCTCTGAAACCTGTATCTCTAATTTGCAGCCTGAAACCTGCAACGTGAAATTTCAAGCTTAGAACCAGCAACCTATAAAATTGGAAGCATACAACCCTGAAACCTTAAACCTACAGCCTGAACGCTAAGGCCTGCATCTTAAGATCTAGATGAAACTAGAAGCCTGAAACCATAAATCCGTAGCCTAAAACGTGAATGATTAAGTTTTAAACCTGAAACCTACAAAATGGGTGCCAAGGCCTGCGTTAGCGACGCGCCGTAATCTTCCTCAAGTAAGTACCTACAAAATAACATTTGTAGCCTATATTAAACTCGAAACCTGAATGAAACATGAAACCAACAATTCAAAATCTCTTGCCTAAAGCCTGAAACATGGAAACCTCCGGCTCAAAATTTTTATCAAAAATTCGAAACCTGAATGAGGCTTGAGAGCTGCAGCTGAAGCTTGAAACATCCACTATGAAATGTACATCAGAGCCTAAAAAAAACCACAATTTTAGAAGGCGTCCCATACTCTTTCGATTAGCAATGTTCACGTTAACTCTATGTCACGCTTTGCTGCCTACAGTATATCTTCATAAATTCATCACTCAGGTCTCTGCGCTCATCACTCTCGGCATTAATCACCCATGCCAAAAAGTTACGTGGCATTCATCACTCTCTACAATGAAATTTACTTCCTTGAAAAATTCGAAACAATCTGGGCCTGTCTGATATTTTTCTGAGCGAAAAATGAATCGGACTTTTCCGCTGAAGAGAGGTTCTGTGAGAGGCGTGTTGTGAAGGTTTCTATCTGCTGTCTCTGCTTTGTTCTTTTAGGTGGGGGAACTGCTATTTTTCTGCCACATCAGCTTATATTTACGGGGTTATTATAAGATACGGGTTATTTTCTGCTGAATTAGACTCCATTTGATGAGGTTAAGACAAAGTATAGGATGTTGCCTGTAAAACATGATTGAATTGCTAATGCTTATGATAAGATGCAGGGTCTTTTTCAATAGGTTTGACTCAATTCACTACCATATAACGAAACAAAAAAGGTGAGTTTTATCTGTCTAGTTCATCTGTCTGCCTTATTTGTTTAGTTATATTACTGAATTTGCACTTTGGCGACGTTAGATTGGGTAAATGAGCGTGGTATGTTTTACTTATCTAACTTGTTAGATTCATTCTCTTACTTATCCTTCAAGTCTGGCTGACATAAAACTATAATAGAAATTGTAGTGGTTTTGTACTATATTTTCTGTATATTTCATCCGTCATTTCACATCTAATTCAAATTCGCTAGTAGTGAGTAGTTTTAGTATCTAACTAAATTTCCGTAGTGTAGGCCTACTCGTGGATAGCAACTCATTTTCTTAGGTAAGCTTTCGCTCATTGGGTTGTTCACTCTGAAACCGTCCAAGCGTGTTTCTTCGTCCTCTCGAATTGTAATAGTGTTGGACTAGAATTAGCAGCGGCGGCTCCCGCAAGGTGCATGCTAGTTACCTTTCTGACAAATATCATAGGCATCAAATATACGATTATTTGTAGTGGTAAATCCGTAACTTCAGTCACCCTAATTACAAACACTTCAATTGCTTCAATTATACTTAAAGAGAAGCAGCACCTATCGTATCAGCCTTTCATTTACCGCTGTCACATATATCCTCTGTCTCAAAACTGCAGCTGAGGCGAAACAGCTGCTTATCGTTTCTTCAAGCGAGGAAGAAAACAATGTCACGCGTCTGGAATAGGCCATAATACTGACTTTTACTTCCATGTCGAATGCTGTCTCTTTGTTTGCATACGGGTGGTGGCTGAACCTTCCCTCGTTAGCGAGTGCCACGGCTACTCTGTAAGCAAAGCAAATATTAGTCAACAAATTGTGTATGGACCGTCGTTGCGTCAACAAATATTAGGGCTCGTTAGTGTCATTTCGCCGGCTCGTAGTGTTACGAGAAATTCCAGCTTCGTCTTCATATCTATATCAGTGATCATATAGTGCATATAGTCCGTTAGTATTAAGATAATTAGGTACACTGGTCTGCTTCATTTTTGAGGTTTAGGGTTTGTCAAGTGTTTCTAGAAGGCTTTTGCATTCTGATTACAGAAATGTAAGCAATTTTTCTCTGTCGGGGCAGGTTTTCATTCTATTTCAATTTTAAGAACATAAATTATTGGAAATAACGTGTTTTCTGATAGATTTTATGTATACCAAATTTCAAATTTTTTTAAATAAGTTAATAAAAGTGATTCTAGAGAGCGTGCATAAATGTTTTATATTTTCTTTTAATAAAGTTATGAAATATGCGTTGAGTAATAGCTAAAATAGCAATACCGTAGGTAGGAATAATGAGTTACCAGCTATTGTATACTACTATTGCACTCAACTTTCTAGGCAACCATAAAATTGAGAATACGAACGTGTTATTGACTAGCTCCTGAAAAACTACCAAGCTCTTGGTGCATGCATATCCATTGAAATGCACTTCATTGGTTCACATTTAGAATATATATTCCAAAAACTATGTTGATAGAAGCGAAAGCTATGATACCGTTTTCTGAAGGGTATTTGAGTAATGGAGGAGATGTATTTCATCTTGAAGTTCGCATGTACTCTAGTTGTGTCCTATTTTAGGCACAGGTTACCCATTTTCCATTATTTATGCGGTATCTGAAAATATGCCAATATTAATATTTGTTTATAATTTGTTTTCGTAAAAATGAAATAGCAAAACGAGTTACATTTCCAAACTCAGCATGCAAGTGCATGTAAGATCTGCTGACAAGCACTAAACCTCTTTAATGCAGCCCAGTGTTATATGCGCACAAGTGTTAACTTGTAAGGACTGTCATCACGTCAACATCGTTACCATCGTCTCGCACGTAGGTTCAAAGTATCCGAAGGCATACCAGCTACGTCCTCCTCTACCATGTCATTGAACGCAAGGTATATGGACAAGGTAAAAGTCAACCAACTATGCTATCTACCGAGCTGTTAAGTACTCCTTAATTTAGTATTGTGATATTTGGCATCGTAAAATATAATAATGCAACAGGCTCCAAATTGAGCATAGCATCCATGAGAGAAAAATTTGAGTTTCCATTTATTTTCTTGTAGTTTAATATGGAGGCAAAAGAAGCAGCACCAACGAATTTTGTCAACTCTATTTGAATGAGAAATTTTTCTGGTTTATCCTATACATTCGGATCCAGAACTCAGTGCAATTGTTGTTCTTACTTACTTAGCAGGACTCAAATGGTACCGACCATGACCTAAACCACTGACATAAGATGTTACTTACCATAACCTACCGAGCTGGAATCAGACTTTGTTTACCATTACTTACAAACTAGATTTAGATTTTCGGTAGTGTTACGTAGCCATTTGGACTCAGATCTTACTTGCCATTATAATATTCATCCAACTTGTCTCGGGCCTTAAATACCAACCATAACCTCAACAACGAGACTGGAATCTAATACACGACCCTGTTAGCACAGCTGGTCCGAATTAATTCTATTTCTTGCTCAGTTTAGATCCTACCTACCTTCATCTGCACAGTCATCCTCGACTTTTTTTTTTCTGTGCAGTCGCTCTAGATTTTAGTGGCGCTTACCAGTACAGTCAGTCTAGATCGCACTTACTACCATGTGCAGTCGGCCTAGATTTTAGGTCCTCTTTCCCTGTTGAGTCAGTCTCTAGACCTTACTTAGGCCGCTGCCACACCGGCGAGACGAGCGACGTGCAACGCAACAAATTTGTTGCACGACAAAATGTAACGGAGGGTACAGCAGTCTGCTGTCCCCACCGCCGCAACTGCGATGCCTCGCGACACCCGCGCATTGCTGCAACACCACTCCCGTAAAAATCGCATTGCGTCGCTTGTTGCGCTCTGTGGGGCCTCGGCCTTACTAACGTGTGCAGTCGGCCTAGATTTTAACTCCTCTTAGCTGCGCAGGAGGCCTAGACCTTACTTGTTTATACCTGTGCAGACAGTCTAGACGTTACTCGCTTGTACCTGTGCAGACGGTCTAGACCTTACCTTGCTGTGCCTGAACGGTCTCACGTAATTACGCAGGGACATACTGTTCAGTCCACACGCCTCGGAGCTAAAAAGAAAGACAAAGCCTTCCTTGGAAATTTATGGATTTACCGAAGCGAGGAGGTGGCAGGCAGTGCGGGCAGGCAGGGAGAATGGGTTGAAACTTGCTGTACGTCTGAAGGTTACTTGTGGAAGAGGCGCTACGAGCGTATGAATGATGCTAGCAGTTAGACGCGAATTGCACGCAGTAATGGGTACACACTAGTAATGAAAGAAGGGCTACAATCGCATAATAGCTGCTGGAGCCATTACTGTAATCAGTGGAAGCTGTGGTAAATGGATAAAGAAAGACTGCTAATGGAAGAGGCGAGCAATAATATATATAATCCTTGTACTGCAGATGTAAAGCATAACAGTGATATAGCTAATACAATGCACGAAACGTTCATATATTGAATTTCCCCAGCGAACGGAAAGATAACAAAGGCATAGCGACTAGCAATTGTTCGTACTCAAGTCAGTATTAAAAATAACAAAACTAAAACGAAACACTCTGTGTAAATATTATAGCATTTGAAGGTATTTTTAACCTTCTACAAGCTGAATATTGGTGGTGAGTTTCTTTTTTATATCTCACTGATAAACCAATTTTTATCTAATTCTTTCTTACTATAGTTAATCAATATTTTGGGGTTTTCTGTATTTTATGTCGTATTCTTTTTGCCCAGTCGTCAGCTTGAAGATAACCTTTTTACATGTTAATAATACTTTATTTTTAGCTTCTCCGGAAGTATTTGGTCATATGAGTTGCATAATATCGTCTTTTCATTTTTTTACGTTCACCTATTAATAAACCTGCGATTTTTTAATGTTTCTGAACCCGACTATAGCAAAAGTAGCTGTTTTTCGTGCAGTGTTTTCGTGTGCCGGTAATTCGGTTTCCTTTTGAGCCCGAATTTCCGCTAATGCTGCTATTGTTCACCGATAATTTTTTGCCCATCTCGCGGATAACTCTAAGTTCTGCAGCCGATAAATCTTGGTGACCAGGAGCCTCTCACGGTCGATTTGGCAGCCTTAAATCGACTGTGCCACGGCAAAGAAAGGCAAGACAAAACTGCCGCACTTGTCTTCGAATTTGACTTACAAAACGGGCGTCTCTGAAGACTCCCATAGTTCTTGTCACAAATATATTTCCTCCGACTGTCTATATTTTCAAGCTAAAGCAGATGAACGGCAAACCTTACCGAAAACGAAAACTTTACCGAAGCCTTTGTGCAATAGAATTGTTTGAAAGATAACGTTTAATGCCCAGCAGAAAATACTTTGACGGTATTCGCACGAGGTCCCTGTAGTGTTGTGCAGGGAACTTGACCGGCGTAGAAGTCACGATGCTGATTTCCAGGAAGAGTGGAAGAGCCAACAATGAGCTACAGTATGTCCACAGTGCACGCAACCGCTCACAAATTGATTAGCTGGTCTGGCACTTATTATAGTGGGTAGTAGTCCGGCAAATTTTTCAACTTTTGAAGTTATTCCAGTGTTGGTAACACTTCGGACTCTGCTGGGGCTATTTGTTGAGCAGCCTGGAGCCATGCGCGGTGAAGCAGATAGAATAGTTCGGAGCAGCTTATCGAAACGCCTATTTCTCTAGTGCATCATGTTCGTTCCGGGTATCTGACACATTTACGAGTACATTGATTCGTGCCAAAAAATTTTAAATATATGAATACCTCCGCCAAGGAGGTTATGTTTTCATCAAGTTTGACTGTTTGTCTGTCTTTTTGTCTGTCTGTCACCAAGATAACTAAAAAAGATAGGGACGGATATTTTTGAAATTAACAGGGATTACTAGGTACGTTAAAGGGAATAGATGACTAGCTTTTGGTGAAGATACGTTCATCCGTTTGTTTGTTATTTTGTCTGCCTCTTTGTTTCATGCTATGGCTCAAAAAGATATGGACGAATTTTTTATTAAATTTACAGGAATTGTTAGAAATGTTAAAAGACTTAAATGATCAAATTTTGGTAATGATCGGGTCATTCCTTAGAGCGTTTGTCTAATGTTTGTCAAAATATTTGTCAGAAGTATAACTCACGAACTTACAGACGGATCTTCAAGAAAATTACAGAACCTGTTTTACTGTCTAAAGGCAAAAATGACCAGATTTTGATGCTGAATAGGAAGACATCATAGTTTCAGAACCAATTTGAAGAAATTTTTGTTTCAACGTTACTTTATTTGGCTGAGGTATGCGCTCTCAGAGTGCTCTAGTTATGACTGTGAAGCACCAAGTTTCAGCTGTGCTGAGTACATATAAAAATGGGCAAGTCTTTCAAGATTGCCTAATTTTGCTCGTCGTAAAATTTTCTAGTATGTAGTTTTCTGTATTGCTTCCAGGTCTTCACCCACTCCGTAAAATAATCTTGGTTAAAGGTTGGCTCAATGTTGGAAGGCTGGATGCATGTTGTAGCCTAGTTAACCGATTCTGGACCAATGTTTTAACATATACGTCAAGATATGGGTACTTATAAATTACAAAGTAATGTTGGGTCAGCATTATTGGGTCTCTCTCGGGAAACACTTTCTGGAACAGATCGTACTGTCAGCTGTATTTATGTATATTTTCATTATAAGTATCAGGAAATGATTCATATTTCTGTTGCAAGAATAATATACGGAAGTCAATATTATTGGATAGCAGTATTGGGCGGATAATAATTCCCAGCATCCATTCAACATTTAGCTCTTTTTCTCTTTAGCAACGGTGGTGCGTGTAGTTAATTATTAATAAATAGTGATGCATCAGAGGAAAATGTCTATAATATGATATAAACATACCTTATTCATATAATTGCCACCCTTGAATGACGCTCAGAAACCTATACAGAGTAGCTTGATCACTATCGTTAATTTCGTATATTTATGTTTAAGTCAGTTGATTGTCACAGTGATATAACGAACAGTGCTCTATGCTGAATCACTATTAGCTTTGGTGTGTGAAGGCGCCATTTATATGTATTGGGGAGGAAACTAAGTCCTTGCCGTTTCTTAATTAAGTAATGTTTTTTGAAAAGGCAAATAAAAATAATAACTAATTTATAATATATATTGTATTGCTGTTAATAACTTTTTCCCAACGTTCAACAAGATTTTTAATACATCTTGGTAAAAATTATCCGGTTTTGACTAGAAAACTCCTCCAACTTGGACTTCAATTCTGCATCAGTATTAAACACTACTCCACTCATGGCAATTAATGATGTACAGGCACAATTTTTCGTCTCCAGTAAATGATTCTGTAAAGAAATCGCTGCTCTTGTTCATGAGTTGAGAGATGACGAACAAGCTCGTTAGTTTTTGTTACTATCACTAAACGCATGCGGAACCCATTATCCATATTTTTGAACCTTTCTCGTTGAGTGAAGATGTTTCTGTACAGCGGTGTGGGATCGTTCATTTTCTTGCCAGTTTCCTTGTAGCTTGACGAGGATTTTCGTGCCAAATTTGCTTTAATCGTTCCTCGTTGATCTCAACAGGACGAGTTAAATTATTGAGATAAAAATTTCCGTTTTTGAATTATCCATACTAATAACGAGCGGTCCTTTCAGCTGTGGCACCCTTTCCATACACAGAGTGATGAGTAGCTTGTCATTTTTTGGATATCCTCGGATGTGGATCTTTAAGCTTTCTGACATCCGCGGATGTGGATGTAATTGCAGATGCTGCCATATCGACATCCGCGGATACAGATGCAGATGCGGATGTTCAAAAGAGGTGCGGATGTTCCGCGGATGCGGATATTCGCCCCACCACAAACACACACACACACCCTCACGAGGGCAGCTTGTACAACACTTGGCAAGAAAACTTAGATGATGCTTTGGTGACTGGGGTAGCGCTTGTACATATTTCAATCCAAATGAGAATTTGCAGCTTTCAGTACTATGGATTAGTTTAGTGTGCAGTGATAAACCTACACATCCGCGCCTCCTTTGTTGCGCCATCCGCCACAGATGCAAATACGGATATAAAAAAATATGCGGATGTTCCGCGGATGCCGCTATTGGCCCAATCACTGATACGCAACCTAAGAAGTATCGTGAACATTTTGTGGTCATAGCACCTTAGTTGAAAGTTAAACGATGGAAAAAGCGAAAATGCTTATTCCCTCCCCCCTTCACATTCCAATTTGGCGGGCTGAAAATAAGCAGAAATTAACGATAAACAAATGTGCTCAAGCACAAGAAAAATAGACTGCAAACGTTTTTAGAATACAATTTTCAATAAAAATAGAGTCCATAATTGAAAAATTCAATGCATTCCAATATCTTAAAAGCCTGCAAAAATTTACTTTTCAACTCACTAAATAGGATACCTGACTGAATCGTTGGTTGAAAATTCATCGACAATATTGGTGCCAGATTGAGAAAGAGCATTAAATCGACTTTCCAAAACTGAACAGTGGGCTACCGTTTAGATGCAACGTTGGTCCGACAGTCAGGGTTCAGAGCTATGTTGGCAAAGTATTGGCGCATTTTGGAATCTAGAGAGGTAAACAGGATACTATCTTGGGATTTACCAACTGTTTAACGAAGAATCTGAGTTCAATCTGAGTCATTGTGGGGAGAATATTGCGACAATTCATTCCTTAATTTCTCTTCTACCATTACAACTCTGGTCACATGGTCTGTAAATGTAGCATTATCTTGCCTTCTCACTTCAAGGTATCTAAAAATATAATCATTTCCTTTTCTTTTCTGCCGTTTATCGTTTATGCTGGGAATTCAAAATGATTACTTTTTTCGAATTTTAAGGGCCCAAACTTTAATTTCTTGCTACTTGAATTGTTGTCCACTGAGTACGGCTAGATACCGAATAATGAACAGTGTGTGTATTTTCTACCGATTGTACCGACGTTAATTTTAGCGTGCTGTCCACTAATGAAGAACTAAATCAAATTCTGCACTAGTATCTCGAGTCATTGATAGGGATGAAGTAGAGTTCTTGGCGAAAAACAGTACTTCGTGTACTTCACTCTGTACCAGCTGTCGTATCGTAACTATAACAGTGGTTAATAAAATAGCAAACAGTCTACTTCATAATACTGACTCCATAAATCCATTAACTCCCCTTGAATTCTGCAAAAATGATAAATGCGTACATGTTATTTTAAAAGTCATATAAAGTAAAAATAACTAAAGGTTTAGCAGACCGTGTACGCTATTGACAAGATCCAGATTTGGACGGATGCACTGCAGCCTGCAGTTACTCTACCGTGGCATGCAACTACCCATATCACGTCATAATTATTATATTCTTGCTTTTTGAGTAAAAAGCGATAACGTTTTCTCTCTATCAAACACTTTTGAAGTTAAGTTAACTATTTCAAATTGCAATGAATTCCCTCACTATAGCAAGCATCCTTTAAAGAGTCAATTCCTGTTTGTGATACTTGCATTCCATAGTTCTCCACTTGAAGGATAAAAAAAAGTGGTAAGCACTGCATCTGTCCCCACTCTTCTGATGAACGCAAAATGTATAGCAGCTACGTCGCATACCACTGGCAGGAGCTAGAAACTGATTAATAGACACTACATTTGTCCCCACTCTTCTAATAAAATCACTTTGCTCATTCTTGTCAGAAAACAAAAGCTATGGTGGGCCCGGTCGACATCATGAGTCAGAGGCTAACAGGTCTCCTATCATTTGGTTGCAGGTCGACCGTCTACAGACAACGACGGTAGCGCATTGAGAAGTCACGAGTATCCTGCCGCACGTCACCCCTAGGGGAAGAAGGCAATGGGGAACTTTAAGCCTCAGGCTTAATTAAAGTGTGCCCATGTTACAGCAAAGCGGAGTAAAAAAGTGGAATGCACATGGACACCTAATAAGGATTGATACAAATACCGATAGCTAAATGATATTATTTACCCAGTTAGGCATAGCGTTACTGTGAGTACCCATGCGGCACTGGGTACATGTTCAACATAATGGGAACGTTGTGCGCAGGCAATACCACATTCTCATAATACTTTAAGAATATGTTTTAATGACAGAAAACGATAGAATAATATATACCTATAGTGAAGCTCTATTGTTCATTATATTTGAAATTTAAAGCAGTTCATGAACTCTTAGTTATTAATTCTGATCAGTAATGGCGTTTTACTATTGTGAATGTGAGTGACGACACACATACAAAAAAGATTTCGCAATATTGAGGAGAAAAAGCTGCAAGCTCTCCGATAGCACCGGCACAGACGCACGGCATGGATTCAGACTGCCAAAGTTTGCAAGCACAAACTGGATTTTGCTTTGGTTTAGAAGTTTACGCCAGGGTTTCTTGAGGCCGTCAAACTGGTTTGTGGACTTGCTCTCTTGAATCACCGCCGCAAGTTTCGGCAGTTGTGCGAGTTATCCTGCCAATGCAATTACGGATCGTGTTATTTACTGCAGACTGTCTGCTTACAGTGCAGCAAGTCACTCAGTAGAAACTAAAGTTTTCGTGGTAACCAACAGTCAGCAGAATAAAATAGAGGCACTGAGCCTCTAAAGATGAAAAGAATAGCTAGCCAGCAGTGTGCGGACCTACAGGCCCATTCGCAGAGAGCAGCCGGGACTTACGCTGCGGCCCTCTATGAGGTATCGCCATTAGTTCAGAATCATGAAGACCATGATTCATGGAGACTAGCCGGGCCTGGACACGTCAGGAGAGACCCACGCTGTCACTTGTTAGCAGCTTCGATAAGTTTCGCTGCAGTGGGCTGTCAAAATGTGATAATGTGAAGCTGTAGTGCCACGATTGAGCTGCTCAATGTATAATGAGCTACGGACCGTAAGTTCAGGGTAACTCTAAAGAAAACGGTGTAAATATTGGTTACTGCCCTAGGGTTTCAAAGCAGGATGTATTTCGTATTACATACTGTCTTCTCCGGGGAGTACGTAATACATCTATGTATACTGGAAAAAGAATGCCTAGAGCTGTTTTTTTTTATATATGATATTATGATATCATATTGTATAACTGTGCTGGGAACTATGTTTGCGGAATAAGCAAATAAGCGTAGAAAATAAGACACAGCCGCGAATGTTCCGTTATGATAAAAGAATACTATTTTTGGCAATTATTAAGGTATAATCAATGTACGTAGTGCGGTTCACTTCCTGCCTTACGGCAAGTAGGTTGTCAAAATGATAACGTCATTTCAGTCGATGAGTACAATGGAATGTGTGTCTTGACCTTGACTAAAAAATGATCACTTTCTCAGTTTACATTTTTTAATTGCTTACGATCATTCAAGTGCTACCATTCATTCAGATAAATTCCTGTTTGTATGAGATTCCTTCTCCGACATGGTGTACAGCTGTGTTTGCTCCGATAGTGCTTTCGTTTTCATGAATCACTTTTGGTTTTATACTCTTACCCTGTCACGATATACATGACATCTTTACTCCACTTTGGTCTTGTTCCATTAGCTTGTCAAAGTCGATGTAAGCCAAGCTCCCTCTCCCAAAATTTGAGGAAGGTGTCTGAGCTTTGCCTGGTTGAATAGAATTTCCAAGGTTACTTGAATCAATTTCCTATGGAACGGCGCAAGCTCAATCACGCTCTTTAAAATGGAGTATCCAGCCGTCTCAGCTCAAGCTTGCATGGGTTGCTGCTAAAGCCGGCAACGCGATTAAAAGTGGAAAAACCTACGATTTGGTGTAAGGTTTCCGACCAGTGGGTTTGGCTTAGATCGACTTTTACGAGTGAGAGAAAAAGCAAAAAAGCCCTGTATCACATCAGAGTCTCTTGATTATGATTTCGGTTGAAATCTAAATTTCGAGGATTAGTGGCTTCATTAGAGAAATCAAAATGTATAATGTTTCATATCGAAGTTCGATTTGTCATTTTAGCGACACTGAAAATTAGATTCCCTTGAATTGTAATTTCCTACTCATATATTTCTTCACGTCAAAGTATTCTCCCTGCTCTTTTCGCAAATTGTGTTGATGTATGTGGAGCAGGCAGGGAAGGCAGAATAATCCTTTCATTTCATGGGTGGAATGATAGAGCAGACCTGGAATGCTCAGGCAATGCGCGGTTCTAAGGCAAGGTCGGAAAGCGAAGGCTGCAAAATGGAAATTTAGGTGGCAACTTTCCATTCATTAGCTGCCACAGCAGAGGTGTTGCCTGAATTCACAGTCGCAGTAGTGAATGAAAGCCAGCCAGTCTGGAGGCTTGAAATTCAAGGCTTTAAAAGCCCTTAAGTGGCTTGACCTTTGTTTGTCGAGGGACCTCGCGAAGAGCGAACAGCTTAGCATGCGATATCTGAGCGATTAGCAGGTTCTTCTGTTTATATGAAAAGCCGTGTGGTGCTTGTGTGAACAGTGGCCACTGCTGCCTACTTGATCGAAAGGGCCATTTTATGTATAAAAGTAGTGTAGTGTTTATGTAAACAGAAACCAATCTCTCTCATGTGACCAACAGACCCTTTTCTGATTAAAGATAAGCAGTGCGGTGCTGTTGGGAACAGGAGCGTTGCTACACATCTGACTTGCAGGCTCCTCTCTCATGTGAAAAATAATGTGGTGCTTATTTGAACAGCAACATTCAGAGAGCCTACATAAGGAACTGTGAACGTCAATAGGAGTTGCATGATATTTTTTTTTTATTGTATATACAATGAGTCATTTACCAACACAACAAAAAATTATTCATTTCAAAGCTAGTGCTATTATTACACAACTAGTGGACCCGTGCGTGCAAAATCCACGCAATAATCGACATATTTGCTTAATAACGGCTTGTGCGGAATCTTCGCTTCTCTGAATTGCTTCTTAATTTTCTTCTTTGATAATTTGATGTACTCTCATCCGTAGGTTCTTTCCTCTTCATTCTCATTCTTTCACGTGCTTCTTCCATATTGACAGGCAGAAGTAAAATCTTGCGTAAAACACTGCAATAAACTTGAAGGCAACTCCACTCAGCTTATATGCAGTGTGAGCGCACCGTAGCCATGGTACCGCCAAACTCCAATATCTGCTTCATTGAATTGCTCCGTCAAAGGAAAAAAGCAAGCTAGAAGAAATAATTGTCTACTGATCCACGGAGTTCAGTTGCTTCAATGGGTAATATTGTTTAATCGTATGCGTAGTGTTTTTCTTTTACCCTAGTATGACAACTTCGCCGCAATGAAATTACTTTCAAGAGTAATTTTTAGATATAAGAAGTGTAAAATAACAACAGTTCTACCGATATTCAGATATTGGCTTACTGAACTGTTAAGATCGTTACTCATACACAAGTGGGCCATTTAGCTACCTGTTGTTCAACACCTTGTAATAACTTACAGCTTGAGTGCTCCGTGATGATCTACTGAATTTTACAACGTGACCTGAGCCAAAAAAGTTATAAGATAAGACTCCAGAAGCTTAAAATATATTGTTTCGATTTCAAGAAGTGTTTCTAGCAAGAAGTACATTCAGATAGAGGGAAAAGGATCCCATTTTCACCATCTTCTGCAGTCTGGTCATCGATCTTCATGAAAACGCGACTTAATTACAAAATCTGCAACTTTACCTATTTTCCGCTTATTTCCTTAAGAAGCGGACACGAAAAATATCCATACACCAAGACTTTCATTATGATAGGATAGAACAATCGCATATTAGTAGTTACTCGAAATACTAACCCTTGAGGACATCTAACAGTGTTAGGCAAAACATGTGATTTAACAAGTTTGAAGAAAATACCGGTTTCTGTTTCACAAGTAACTTTCATTTGATGCTCTGCCAGAAAAACGAATACCACATAGTGGTCAGGTTGTTTTAGTAACAATGAATTGTCAACCACATCAAAGGATTTCTCTGAGATCAAGAAATATGTACGTTCTACATGATTTACCTTCCAAATATGATGCGGAAGGTAGATTATGGAGGGAGGCACACCTAAGCACAGAGAATACGTATTTCAGAAAAGTTTAACAGCACGGAATAAATAGAAGAAATTAGCCGTATCCACTACAACATCTCTATTAACGCTGCAAAATTCGCTAGAAATACGAACTCGTAAGCTATGGAATATGCAACTTTGGAAAACAGACTTCCTTACCTTGTGTAACAGGCAAAGAAACAGATGCCGTTACCACGTAACTGGCTTTCCACGACTAGGAAGTCCTCAAGCAAAAATATCAATACCTGTCAGGCACGTCAGTGAAAAAGTAAAAAAAAGGCAAGAAACAACAGCTTTCATAAATTTCATACACATAATTTTCGCTTTAAATGCTTAAAAATTTATGACAAATGACCCTATCGAAAAGTCCACGACAAAAAGAAAATGATCCGATAATTTCGCCCTGGTGTCCAAGTTTCCTTATTTTAAGCAGTGAAAAAGTTTCCGGGTAGCTGTAATTTCAGTCAAAGGTGGAGTCTATACGTTCCTGTTTGATGCACAAACCGTCCGTGAAATGTTTGCCAGGAGAAATCTCCGGTAGGTGAAATGCTCAATAGATGAAGCGTCTTATGCCGGGGACACACTAGGCATTTACACAGACAACTTGATGCAAGGATGCGAGACTCGGACGTCATTTTTGCCACCGTATCTATGCTACCGATTTTAAGTATGTATCGAAACGGCACGCGAGCTGCACATCCGAGCAAGGAGGGAGCTTTGTGGCCCAGTTACAGACTTGCCAGCGAGTCAACCAGATCTCTTATGGCTGAGACGGTCATTGGTGGAAAAGACGGGGGAGCACTGAGTTTCACGGGGGAGCAGCACACGAACCGAGTTGCTGATATGCGATTGNAGACTCTTTACTGACATGCGATTGGTGCATGGGACAACTGGCTGACAGCCATAAGAGACTCTTGAGCTTCAACGGGCTAGGCTACTGGCTCCCTCCTTCTCTATAGAAGCTCCTTGCATCCGAGCAACCAGTTGGGCGTAGAAGTGCATATGTGTCCCCGGCATTATAGACAAGTTTCCCTTTGCAAAATGTCTTTTATGCCGGGGCACACTATGCATTCACACAGACAATCTGATACAACGATGCGAGGCTCGGACGTCATTTATGCTACCGTATCTATGCTACTGATTTTAAATATGTATTAAAACGGCGCGAGAGGTGCGCATCCTGGCATCCATTTGGGTGCAAGTGCATAAGTGGCCACGGCATTAGGTGGACTGTCTGTCTGTAGACCAGTTGTTCGGCCGTACGTTGGTCAATAATTCTTTTCCGTAAGCAGCTCTCCAGCGACAGATAAGTGGTGTTGTGCTTGTATGGACAGCAGCCTGGGCCTGGATTTACTAACTTCTATATTATAATTCTGTTTGAAGCTCCATCCGGCCGTCCGTCCATCCATCAGTACGTCCGGTGTCTGTACGGGAAGCTTTTCTGTATAAGGTAGGGGGAACTTCAATTTGTAAGAAGCTCTGATTTTCGCTGGAATGAGGTTCAACCATAGTTGTTTTCTTTAGCGCTTCTTGGTTTGGTATTGTTTATCGACGGCAATGGTGTACAATATTAGCCTGGCCACCAACAGTGATGAGCGCTTCATATTTTCGCGCGTCATAATTTTTGCACTGCGTATGTACTCGGATGATACGGGTCTCCGATGTCGAAAACGGAGCTTGGCTCTCTGGAATTTTCGCTATCTCTTGCGTTTTGTAACTCTTCTCAATCCAGCTTCCCAGTAGATGCTCGAGTTCCTTGAAATTTCACTGGGCTGCAGGTATATTAAAAATGCAGGTTTCCAGTCTACGATCTTCTTAATAGGGAAATAGTTGTGAAAGTGTTCTGCAGGTTCAAACAGAATTATAATATAGAAGTTAGTAAATCCAGGCCCAGGCTGCTGTCCATATGTAACCCGAAGCTTTTGGACCATTAAACGGTGCCCGTCTTCAGTGGGACAAAACTTTAAAAAATTCAGTGACAGCACTCAGAAAGTACGCAAGAGTCGTATCCTGGCTACCGAATATAAAAAAGTCTAAATATTCATCAGATGTTCGTCGCTCAATGTACTTCATTCTTCATCAGCTGCTTAATAAATTTGATGTGGAAATGCACTGCATCTGCTATTTGCTGTTTGATGGTAAGCTCATCTTCCATTGTTCAGTCTTGAAGTATCAGTAGTTAAAGATTGGTTGTTTTTTCTTGTATCAAAAACCTAGAAGACTTTCATAACTCCTTCAATATGAATATGACTGGGTGTCATCATATATACTATACTATCTATCTATATTATACTAAAAGTCTGTGAACCGGTCTTGCTTGTCTATTTATTTATGTCTTGTTTGTTTGCGTCTTGTTTGACACATCTTCTTCGCTTTTGTACGGGAAGAAATTCGAGATATTGTGGGGGGGGGGGGGCAGTCGCATTCTTTCCATGGATTAGTTCTAGTCTAATTCGATTGTATCTGTGATACGGAAGTTAAACTGAGCTGGGCCTCAAGAACGGGCATAATCAATTCATCGGTTCCAAGGGCAATGCATCTGAAATACGCAACATATAATAATTTGAGTTTGCTTACAACCTTGGTGTTGAATATTCATTAAAGAAGCAAAGAATCTGTTGATAGTGAACCGAACGGGCCGCTCCTTGACGGGCAGAAGAGGACGGCCGAATAGCGGGTGGTCTATGCCCAGCTAAATAACACCTGCTTTTTTGCGAAAGCGAAGACGATCGTGATGACGGCCCAACGAGTCAAGGGTCGTCTTGTATATTTTAAGTGTATGTACGTGAACTTGATATAAATACGGAACCATGCAGATCTAGCCGCAAATTTCACTACAAAAATTCTTGTGAATTTCTGCTCATTTTCATTCGTTTATGAGTTGCTCCACTTGAAAAGAATTAGGCAAATGAGACAGCTCTGTCGAAGAAAGGCATGATGAAAAAAGAGACATCAAACAGCAATCTGCAATGTTTTACCTTAGCCGTTAGCCAGGCCCTTCGGGACTTCTGCTTTCTGCATCCACTTTGCTTCCTTCCGATTTCATACTCCTTCTGATATTACTTTCGTCTGTTTTCACTCTTCTTTTTCAACTTACTGTTCCCATGCGCGTTGATCCTCAGTGGGAATACCTTCGTGCATGGATTCCCCGTGACTATCCTTTCCCTTGACTATCCTTCCTTTTCTTCGCTTAGAAAGCTTAGTACTTATTTAGGGAGGCTTAAACTTATACTACTACTACTTCTACTGTTCCTCTGGAATGTCTAATAAAAAATTATTTTGATATATCGGCCAGTTGTGAAGGCATTCACAGTCAGTAAAATAGATAATAATAAGAAAAGTTAATAGATCCCGTAGTTACATGTGTGATAAAAACCATAAAGACCTAAGTGAAAACTATTGAGAAAATAGATGCAAACGCGAAATAGAGAAATACAGTCGAGAGCGTGAGCTGAAAAGATTGAAGAGCATTTCGAAATGAATTTACCTCCGAATCGAGCGGTAAAACAAAACCTACGCGCACAAGAGGAAAGAAAACCCCATTGACAAAACACTGAATCCCGTGTGGTCGCATGAGATGATTGCATTAAGATCACAATGGAATAAGTGCCGATAGATACAAAAATGCATTGCTTAATAATATATTGCAGTTTCTTTGCATCATTTGCAAGAGTTAGGCTGTACTATTTACTTGGCGTTATTATGTTAATATAGTCGATACGAATAAGGGTAGACGGACTACGATACGTCAGACGTAGTTCCATGGGTTACGTGACGTGCTTCAGTTTAGAAGGAAAGGGATATATTTGCAGATCTGGATGACGTTGAACTAAGAACGGTAGTAATAGCGTAGCTTAGGAATGGTACAAAATAGAAAATAAAGATATTCATTAACCGTGAAATTTTCACGTGTCCTGCTAGTTTACAATATTGTAAAACTTGCAATGTTGTACCTTACAAAGACGATACAATGTTGTATTCTTCCTGCCTTGTGACTGTAAGTTACAGCTCGCTACAGCAGCCAAAAAACGGTCGCTTTATGTCTTTCAGTCGACGAACAACCAATGGTGTGAGTTTACATCTTCCTTCAACCTACAGCCAATCCGCGGGTTAATTATAGCAGAATTTTTTTTTTTTACATTTTAAGATTCGAGTGCTGTAGCCACTTACAGGTGTCCCCAAGGTCTAGTAAAGATATAACATACTTCACAAGATTCTCTAGCTTGTCTGCTACATTTCTTGTAGAAAATACATTTTTCGACAACCTCGAGCGTCGTGGTAAGTCGAGATACAAGATAAAATAATGACTTACAACATTAAAAGTAGCTTGATAATTTGGGCCCAGCTGTCTACTGTTTGATTAACGGGCACTTTCTTTGGGTTGTGCTTCTAATGATTAGCACTTTATTGGCCCCCTCAAGCGTAAATGACTCCTGTAAGAATATCACTTTAGTTAAAATGTGATCGAATGTTTTTTGCAGTGGACTATGGTCAATTGATACGCAAAAAAAGGCACTATCACACCAGTTCATGTTTAAAGCAGCGGTCTTGATGAAACGAGGGAGTGTCAGGATTTGCAGCTGTTGATACTGAGTAGCAGCGTCTCTGCTGATGTGATCTGCAGTCGCTCCAGTTGATGTGATCATTAACTGTCTCGTTGATCTGATCACCAATCGCTCCTCGTAATCCGATGAGCACTCAATTGGTTTATGGATAAGCATTCGTTTATGATCCACAGAGTTTAGTTGCTACAATGAGTAATATTGTTTAATCGTATGCGCAGTGTTTTCCTTTTATCCTCGTATGATAGCTTTGCTGCAATGAAATTACGTTCAAGAGTAAATTTGTAGGTATAAGAAATGTTAGAAAATAACAACAGTCCTACCGATATTCAGATATTAGTCTACTGAACTGTTAAGATCGTTACTCATACAAGTGGGCCACTCAGCTATCTGTTGTTCAACACCTTGTAATAATTTGAAAATGTACCTTGTGTTACGTTGCAGCAATTCAAGAAGTAAATAATGATTTACGATAACACGCAAAGCAATTTCTGGATTCGTCCTTACCGGGCAGCGAAAATAGTCCCATTAGCTCCAAATTGTACGGGATTGCAATCCCAGGCTCTCAACTGTTTACTTTGGTCCGACGTTTAGGCTGCAGTGCGTAAGTTGTATTTTGGAACAGTTTCCGTCGGAATCCTGCATCACTGCAACACGAGTCAATACAAATGGCTATTATGTTTTGAAAATTAAATGCTGAGGTTCATATGGGAAGAATGCTTTCAGTTATTTTAACTATATAATAATAAACTCATTTATTGTTCTCATAAGGTGCTGTGGCCAACAAGATTAGGACACAGCGCCTGAGGTTTTCATGATTAAAACTAACTTAAGAATAATACTAAACACTAGCATCAGAGAGTTATACATAATTATGGCCTGCTGAGAGTCACTT
>LQNS02000211.1:9546521-9566287 GCA_001587735.2 Parhyale hawaiensis | reverse complement strand
ATAGTTACCGAATTACCGAACAGTATTAGGCTCTTCTAAATAACAGACATAAACCCTGCTGTTTTTTCCTACTTGTTTGCATTTAGTTATTATAGTGCCACAACTTTCCCTGCCTTTCAGAGACAGCTTTCCTTCAGTAGGAATAGGAATAAGCAAGTAAATAAATTATTACCTGTGGCCCATTACGAAATACCAACACTATTAATTCTCTTCAAGAACAGCAAAAAATATTTATGTAGCCTACCAAGTGAAAATATTGAACATGACCACCTCTTTTACTAAGCTTGATTTCCATGAAGTGTAGCAACAAATTGAGTATATTTTCTGGCTGGCCCACTAGCTACCGTAAGTGGATTGATCTTCTCTCTCATTCAAAACGAATTTCTCTTTCTCTCGGTTCAGCTGAAATAAACCAAAAACGAAACTTCTCTCTTTCGCTCAGAAATAGCTTTTCTCCAAAGACTAAAACATGCTGGTGAGAAAATTTTATTTCAAGGCAAATTTAAACTTCTCTCTCCCTCTCTCTTGCACAGGAGAGACAAGTTTCTATTGCCAATTGCAAACAACGCAAAAATTTCCTCATACATCAGGTAATTTTTTAGCAAAGCTATAAATAATTATAAAATCAAAATTAGAATCGTGAACACTCGAGAGAATACAGTTCGCTTCGACTACATTGCAATAAGAAAAAGTACGAACCCTCCAGCATAAAAGGAGTACTTCTATCTAAGTACTAAAACATGAAAATAGGTCAGACGTAAAATATGTTTCGGTGCTAATATGAAAATTGCAAATAAATCAAAATTTGAACACTGAACGAGAGATCCCAGTCCGTTCTATCCAAGCTACAGTACGCTAACTAACATCCAACCTCTCCAGGTGTGTAGCACTTAACTGTACTTGTGCGATCTTCTTCTTGCCTGACCTTATTATGATTTCTTCGTTTTCTTTCCTTCCCCAGAATTATCCATGACTCTAATAGCTCATAGAGGGCCGGAACGTAAGTCCCGACTTCTCTCTAGAAATGGGCCTGTTATTTCGTCTACTGCCAGCTATCTATTCTAACCATTTTCCTCTTTTTTTAAAGAAGCAGGGCCCATGCCTAGACTGAAAACACGAACTAAAGCTAAAAGTTTTCGTCAATAAAAAAAAAAACAACTAAAAACCTTTAGAAATTTTTACCTCGAACAGATTGCAGTCCGTTGTAGCTGAGTCGGAATCCGGAAACAAAGCAACCCTTCCTGCCACCACTCAATGTCTGGCACCCATCACCAGTAGTTATTCATTACTCAAGCCTAACATCTCCGTCACTGCATCACAGACCCCACTCGGATATTCCCAAGGGTCTTCATATGAGCCATGCCCTGCCATGCTTGATGTAAAATGTCAACCGGAGTGTTGTGTTCTCGGCTCCTAACGAACAGTAACGAACTGTGACGCCGCCTAACGAACTGCAATGGGCCCTAACGAATTGTTGCGATGTGCAACGAAACAGAAGGTGTTAGTGTGAATCGATATTGTTATTGTCTTTGGCTTAGTATTGGTGGTGAGGCTGGGTGATGGTGAGTGATGTTGCTGAGGGAAGGTGGAAGCAGTGATGTGAGCTTACAGCTTTCTATGTAGATTTGCACAGAGAAATGAACTGCAGTATGCAGCACTGCTGCTGTGTAGCATTGCTCCGCCATATGCAGTGCTGTAGACAGATGTGTAACGCAGCTCTGGAGCCTGTGTTACTGTACATTTACAGCTATATAATGCTGCATAGTTACAAACAATTAACGATTTGTTAATTACGTAAGCTCTTCAAGGTATACATAAAAAATGTCTGCAAAATACATATCTATAGTAAAAAATTTGATGAATTTTATAAATTTTAACCCTGCTAGGAGCTTCTAATTGAAAGTATATTGCAGTACAAATCAATACAAAACTGACCAATGACAGCGTAGACGTTCAGACCGAAGAGGTTTACCTCTGCATCGAGGAAGCAATAGCCATCGCCTGAAGTCCAGGAGGAAGAAAAAAAAAAGCTAATCCAGATTTGGTTTTGCTGACCACGCAAAAAGAGAATACACCCCGGATCAGCGAGAATATCGTAAGTATTTGGTTCCATAATTCCCAGAAATAGCTGGCCTGCACCCAGATATTTCCCACAGTTTTCCTTTCATGCGGCATTGACCAGTCTATTTTCCCACGCACATGACAAAACTCCCATAGGCTGGGCACGTTCGATAAAAGCAGGATTTTCCTCTCGAAAGAAGCTCGTGTCGAGCACTGGAGGGTAAAACGAAGGCACTTGTGGTAAATGGGATTCTGGAAGTGACCGACCTCGGCTGTATTTCTTACAAGCGCTGCTCCTGTGCTTGCCTGGACGCGCCGGTGCTGTTGACGCGAGGAAATTCTCTAGGGACTCAAACTTTTGACGCTTCTGCGCTGCTGCTTCTCCTTATAGTCTGGCAATGCCGGATGTGTTGGCGGCCATTGAATGTTGGGACATATCCGCCATGTTGATGCAGAAAGTTCTACCTGAGGAGCAGTGGACAGTGCGGAGCTGTTTGATGATGTTACACTTTTTTACAGCTCTTCAATGCTGACATGAGTCTCTATTCTAGGATAAGAGTTATATTTTGCAGGTCTGAAGGTATGACACATTATATCTGCTGCACGCCATCCTAATTGTGGAACTATATTGTTATGTTGCTGGCTAATATGTAAGTAGAGTTGTGTGCAAATGAATATACGGCACACGTGCACAACCGAAGCCGGTAAGTTAATCGAGGCTACTTCGTTGCCTGATTAATTCTTATTTTTGGTAAGTAGCTACCTCGCAAGATGATAATTTCAACGTTTAACATTGCATAGTTTCCATTTCGAATGTTTAGTCGTGTGTAGTTTATCGAACGTTGTATCATATTTCACCCAAGTCACCTAAAAAGTTTAAATCTCTAAGCGGTGTAGAGTAGCTAAATTAAAAATGAAACTGTCACAGTAAAAGAATAAAGGTACAAATATATAATTTAACACTTTGTCGGTCCCTGTGAACTGAACGCCAGTCTATTTTCCGTGTGATGTGAATATTGCGTTGCGAACGCACGTCCTGTAACCAACAGGGTTTACATCCCTCGCAAGATATGCTAAGAGGCCACAATACGTAGTTACATAAAAATCTCAATTCAGTACTTTTAGGGTGATTTAATGCTGCCAGGGTGTATTTTTAGGCTGCGTTTAAAACATGTTTCGACTTTTTTTTTAATACGGAAGGCCAACCAAACGGACTGGAATGAATGTCTTTGGCACTTTTCCATGTAGTACTAATGTACTACTCAGGGTACATTGCACCTGTCAACTTGGTGTTTTGCATGATAGCAATTAAAATGAGCTGTGTGCGGTAAATTGCTCTTTGACAATGCATTATTGTCCTCTTGACCGTCCAGCCAAGTTAATACGTAAGTGGAAGCCTGCCAAAACACGAGGTGCTTCAAGAAAAGACAAGGGAGATGTAGCATATGAAGAAAAATTGGGAGTATGCAAGCATAACAACGCTCTATGGGGCATCAATTCGGAAAGAAGAGTAAAATGTATAATAAGATTTCACTAGAATTAAAATTAGGAAAGAATCCTCCTCAGAGAAGCTTGGATAAGCAGTTCAATTGGGCAGCTTTGCAATGCACCTCTTTGGAACGTAGGATATGCTACCCTAACATAATCCTACGATCCATCCTATTTATGTTCCCTGGGTTTTACATAAATATGAAGAATGAAATGTTCATTACTTGCAAATTTACCAGGGGATTCATTCGCCTGGCTATCAATAAATCAAGTGATGAATTTACCATGAGATGAAATTGCTACGTGGTAAATTACCAAGCGAAGAAAACACAGAGCGCTGAATTTACTGCCTTGAAGTGGCTAGGCGATGAATTGACCAAACTTTGATTTAACAAGCGATGATTTCACCAAGCCATGCATTTACTAGGCGATGATATTACTGCAATGAGCTTGTCGGGCGATGAATTTGCAGCGATGAATACTGGCAGTGAACCTAGTGCAACGGTTGTCATTTCAGGGTTACAGTAGTACATCTAAGTTTGTAGATGCAATAGCTTCCGCCGGGGATGTAACTCAAATTCTGTTAAATATCGCTGCAATATGTCTCCTTGTACTATACTGTAGAAAAAAAAAATCATACTTTATAGCCCTATGGCTGGTAAGTGAGTCCAAAGGTTAACTCAGTAAATTTAAAGAAATTAATGCCTAAATAATGTAGGGAGCTCAAACAAAAATAAAGCATTCATTGTGACGGGAGAAATGTATTTATCAGTAAGAAATACAAATTCATCTGTATAGAGTATCGGTGGGAGACAAAAATAATATTGATAATTTTTTGTGTCACATTGGTGGCCTAAGACTCAATGACTGCAGACTCTGATGATCTGTATTGACGAATTTATGTGTCATGCTGGTGAAAATATTCCTTGCATCACCACGACTAATTTGCTACATGTCTAAGACTTCTGCCGTTAAAAGAAACGTTTAACAAATGTTTCATTAATTAGCCAGAGGAGTAATATGTGATTTCGAGTGGGCGTCAAGTAGAGTGTAATAGTAAGCTTAATGTAGTTCATGATTGCATATTAGCTCTTCCGTATATTTACCGATAAAGGTTCAAATCACCAATCATTAACTAACTGACAGATTACCTTGACAGCAACGATCTGGAATCCTCCTGCGGACACCTAAGTCCATATCATTCAAGGTTGACTTCAGACTTTTGCGATGTTTCTTACTTCAAGAACATCGGATCTCATGATGCAAGAAAATGGAGACGCTACTAATTCATATCAGCGGCTATTAATTAAAAAGTTTTCAGCGACTTTTACTCCATAAAGTATTAGATCATGATAAGTAAGTGGCAGCTGTTAGCTCTGTGCGATGATTTTTAATCAGGCCTACTAAATCCCAGCATCTCAGGAGCCTCACCAAACACTCCTTAATTCCGACAGGGCTACCATAAAACTTCAGGACAAGTTTAACCAACTTTGTGAAGGTAGATTAAGTTCCTTGACGTGACCTCAGAGCTGACTTTGAGTAAATTGTTTACGCCTAAGTTATCTGGCGTAAAGAGACGGAAACTTTAGTAAAATACGTTAACTTGATGACAAGCATAGAGCAGACGGCACCTAAATTGCTTTGCAGATGGACGAGGAGGCATCGGGAGAGGCAGAGTTTAGAGATGATGCTTCCGTATTTAAAGATATACAGTATACATAGGAGTAGTGTTTTGTTGGGAAGGTCTTAAATCCTTCCTTCTACGACCACCATTTGTACCAAATTGCACACTTTGAAAAAAGTGGTGTACCATCAGCTTTACAGCACCAGCAAGGTAGAAATAACTACAAAGATTAGTCCGTTGTACAGTTCATGTGTTTACAGTATTTGCCATTAGCATTTCCTTCCTATGCTGCGTATAAGATGAGATATTTAACTTTTTAAATTAAATGGAAATTAGCTTGAAGAAAACTTCATTCTTAAAGAATTAATTGAGCTTTACGCAGTGGCGTTCCAGTTATATAAAAGGTGATAATTATACTGCATCTCATTATTTACTTAATTATAAAGTTACATTCCAATAAGCGGAATGGGACTTCTTGGTCTGGATTTTTTGAAGCCGATTTTTGGCACCGCTTTTTTTGGCGATCATTTTTTTGGCGCCGATGTTTTTGACGCCGAATATTTAGGTAAGGTAAGTTAAGGCTAGGTATGATTAGGTTAGGTAAGGTTAGGTTAGGTTCAGGTAGGTGTGGTTAGGCATAGTTAGGTTAGATATAGTTAGTTTAGGCATGGTTAGGTTAGGGTTGGGTTAGGTAAGAAAAAGATCCGTTAGAATATTTGCGGGGCTTAGCCCACAATCACGAGAGGCATTAAATAAGTAACGAGATTGTTGATGTTATTTTCTTTAGTGTGTGAAAGTTGACGAGCGCATTTTCTACATATATTGTGTGGCTATTTCAATGTTAGTTTTTAGCTATTAATCAAAAATAAAAGGTTTTAAAATAATTTCATCTAGTCTAGATATCCTGTTTCAATTTCAATCAGCGCCAAAATATTCGGCGCCAAAATTACGTGGCAAAAAAAAAAAAAAATGGCTCCAAAAAGTACCGGATCCTCTATTAGTCTCGGGATAGACGGTTGCAAAAGGAGAAAAAGACAGCTCGAAGACTCTCGAGGCGCTGCTAAGATAATCCGCAAAAGTCATTCTCTGCTGACCTAATAATGGCTGATAATCCACAGCCAAAGGCAGATCGCTGCAGTAATTTCCATGTCAATGCAGACTGAGAAATTAATCCCAAACTGAATTAAGGAGTTTAGACCCAACAGCCATCAATGTTATGGGATGGGCTTCAGCCGTAGCTCGTGTGTTTCTCCCTAAGATTTTTAGGCTGACAACCCAAGAATACAACCATTATACCCGATGAGCTTATACACTGCTTTTCTGAGTGCAACTAAGACTGTACACGTAATATAACTAAGGCTTTGATATTAATAATTTACCCTTTACCAACCACATATCTATAATCACTTTTGTAATACTGCTTCTACGAAAGCATTTTTTTTTCAGCCACGGATAAAGGGTTAGAAGTCGACAATATACCGTGAGCAGCAATAAGGTTAATGTGCAGATCATTTCTCAACGGACAGGCAGCTCACCGGCTCGGGTCATAGGCACACTGCAGCTAATTGCTGTTGGCAGGGTGAGGCGGCGCAATTTTCAGATATGCTCTATCTATAATCTCGTTAGCGAGGTGAGTGAGCTCACTGGAATTCAGTTTTCTTGCGGTCGCCGAAGAGAACTTACTGTTGTTAATAATTTCTAGCGCTCGTATAGAACGCGAGTGCTGCTGCCGCAGTTCCTCCTGCTCGGAGTTGTGTGCATGTTCAGCGTCCAGTGTGTGACGAGGAAAAAGTCCTTCACAGGCTAATTCTTCAACGCCATTAGCCTTAACTTTTGTGTAACGTCAATCCTGAGGGTTGAATTCACAACTTAGGGTCAAATTTCTCGGGCTTGAAATGAAGGAAGAAACTGAAAAAAAGTCAATCCTCGTTAATACATGCGAGTTGTTGGATGTTTCAGGCGGAACCAGTTTACGATTAACGCCTGTAACTTTATCGAAAGCTGTGAAAAAACTGTTCGTTAAAGTAAACGTTAATCGGCTCAGATTATCGCGTTGGAAGAGCGTGAATCGAACACGCCTAAGCTAAGCAACACTACTCCAGAGACATCAACAGTGTTTTTACAGGCATTTAGAACCGTTGCTTTTGGCCAACAAAAGAGATGAGATTCATCGCTCCCTTTTGCTTCAATTTATATCGCACTGAAAACCAAACGTCTGTTCAGCGGGGCATGTGTTGTCAGCACTTTTGTGGATGTGGTGGCCTTGGTGGCCCCTGTTTGGTTTCTGATGAGCAGTTATTTAGCTATTCTATGTACGTATATCCTTCGTTGGCGAGGAAGTACTGCTTCCAGATAAGACAGTTATCTGCTGCACTCATGGTTGCATGGTATCACTGACTGCGCATGTGCTGTGTATGGTGAACGGGTCACAGTAGCGAAAAGCCTTTATAGCTATTCCAATTTTTTTTGTACGCTAAGCAGGAGAGGAAGTACCTGCTTTTACATAAGACGCATATTTCTACTAACACACGCAAATTTCTTAAAACCTTGTGCGTCACTGCTGTTAAGCAAACCGGTGCGATGCAGCAGTAAACCTAATTACCGCAATTGCAAGACTAACTCAATAAGTACCGCTACCCTTTGCAAGAAACCTATTATTTCATTCGAAGCTGTTTAAGGAGATACGCCACTAATGATATTAAGACTTCAATTTACGTGATGCTATTTGTCAGTGAAATTGTCAGTGACTGGTACAATTTTTCTAATTTATGTAAACTCCATTTATAGGTGTTTATTTTTAACGCGTTGGCATTATATATGCAGGGTCAAACATTGAAGTCTGCCTACATGTTCAGTTGAGCAAATTGCCTGTTTTTCTGTAGAATATTAAGTAAGTTTTCTACTCTACAGCGAGAACACCTGAAACATTTTGCTTAGAATGTATTATAATTATATCAATTAGCATATAACGGAATAATTGACAACAACATTTCTCTCCCCTACGACAATAATAAAATTTCCGTTTTAAATTCCGAAGACTGCCTACAGCTTGGAAATAAATGTTTATGTATAGGGGTACTATTCTATTATGCCTTCTGAATCACGGTTGTAAAATTATGGCACATACTTTCAAATCTGAAAATCGGATCCGTCATTTTGAATCAACAAGCGATATGTCAATGCGCATTAGCGTGTGAGAAATTATTGATGGGAAATTCTGGAGAACGACTGTCTGCCTACACTGAAAGATGTTGTACGAGAGTCTGCTCATCGTACTTATTACTTGCTATTGGTAATCAAAATGTTTTCAGAAATTTCAGTTACAGTTTGATTGGGGGAAGCATGGCTACGAGGTATGCAGCTGCAATGTATCTACTGCATTTGTTACGCTCTCTGTACAGTTTAAACTTTTTCAAATCTACCTCGATCTCTTTCTGAAGCATCAATTAACTCATACATAGTTTTTTTCCGTTTAGAGGCCATGTCTAAGTANATTGGGGGAAGCATGGCCACGAGGTATGCAGCTGCAATGTATCTACTGCATTTGTTACGCTCTCTGTACAGTTTAAACTTTTTCAAATCTACCTCGATCTCTTTCTGAAGCATCAATTAACTCATACATAGTTTTTTTTCCGTTTAAAGGCCACGTCTAAGTATGAATGAAATATTTTTAGGCTAGATTAAATTTTGCTTCTGCATAGGTTGTATTATGTTTTGAGAAACTTGGGAAAATAAGGGTGCATTGTGATCAGTTGCTGCCTTCAGATGGAAAATTCCCATACATATAATAACATTATGAGAGTACTGTTCCTGCCTAAATACTATCAGTCAAAAATGTTTCGAAAAGTTCAGCGTTCAGTGCTTGCTTTACTTTACTTTGCCTTGTTTTTTCTTAGTACTTAAAATTGTGATAATGACAACCCCCTGGGTCCATTACGTGATGAGCATTACTTCCTGCTCGTCGTTGCAGTGGTCGGGTATTCTCTTCCTAAGCCAGGGAGGAAGCGTTGAAGGAGGCGTTACGGAATCAGCATTTCTCCCGTTCATAGTCGAGTAAGAAGGGGGGAAGGCACTGGCCTACCCAGAAATGGAGATGGATGAGGGAGGGAGGGTGGGTGGGAGGAGCAGATGTCAAAGAGCTACTCGTTTGTGACGCCATAGTTTGTGCACTTTGTGGTCGACCGCAGCCGTACACCCCTCTGGACCTTAGTGGGGATTTGTTTGACATACGAACCATAGCATATCAGTTTCTTAGTTTGGATGCGATGATACTTTTATCCGAGCACATTTTCTTAACGAAATCTTGGTTTGTTACGGTTGTATGTGCTTTATTTCATGTAGTCAAAATGATTGTCACAATACATCAATGAGCTCAATAGTTTTCTGAAGAAGATGGCAGTCTGTAAAAGTGTCGCGCTGTCAAACCTTTAGCGATTAAGTTCCGAACGCTACAGAGCAAAACTTTACGCAACTAAGGTCATTGAATATACCCTTATGTAAGTTGTGTCTGCAGCAGCTGTTCTTGGCCTGGCAGTCTTCCGGAGTTTCTCAATGGATTACAAAGGATTTTCAGGAGAATATATTGTACATCATATAGGCTATATGAAGTAGCCAGTCGGACTGTTACTAATTAATTTGCTAAGTAGCAGCACTATGGTTGTCACACCATTTCAAAATTTCTGACAGAGATCATGGTAATCCGTCTTGCACTCTCTACGGTCACATCATTGTACATCTGTATCATGGAATAGGAGTAACTAGAGCACTCTGAGAACGCATGCCTCCACCAAGCAAGGCAACGGTCATGAAAAATTCAAATTGGTTCTAAAACGATGATTTTGTTTGTATCAACACTAAAATATAATTCGTGCCTATTGATAGTCTCAACAGCTTGGGTAATTTTGTTGAAGACCCATTCATAACTTAATGAGTTATGCTGCTAACAAACATTCTGACAAACATGAGTCAAACACACAGAGAGACCGACCGATCACCACTAAAATTTAATGACTTATGTCTTTGAACATAACAAACTCTTGCTGTAAATTTGGTAAAGATCCATTCATAACATTTTGAGTTATTGAGCTAACAAGCATAATATCAAGCACAGAGGCAAACAAATGAAGGAACTAACAGATCATCACAAAAAATTTGGTCATTTACTCGTCATATACCAAAAAACTCAAGTAAATTTCAAAAAAATCCGTCCATAACTTTTTGAGTTATGGTACTAAGAAAAAATAGGCAAACAAACATATGAACGGATCGTCACAGAAAGTCAATCATCTGTCACTGTTAACATGCCTAACAATCTCTGCAAATTTCGTTAAAATCCATTCATTGCTTTTTGAGTTATCCTGGTGACAGACAAAAAGACAAACAGACACGACAAAGCCATAACCTCGTTGGCGGAGGTAATAACCAAAACCACAGTCAACAACACTGGAGTATATACAAAAGGGGAAGCACACGTGCATCAATATTGTAGTAATTGCACATATCCAGATACGTGCATAAGTGCATGCCATGGCTCACGTACGCAGACACACCTACCATGGAGAAATCTCTACATAGGTAATGTAGAGATATTCTTCGAACAAACAATAAGCTTGCAGGATTAAAGACTATATTTTTTGCGTGCTTATATGTTGATCATCAATTGATCTCTTAGCCCTGAAACTCAGCTTGTATATGGATTAGTTATTTCATCATTAACTGAGGCTTCTCTATGTTTACTGTTATTAGCACGAAGAATGATCATCCTCGGTTGTTTCAGCCCAATGTGCCAGACTGAAGCATCGAGTTACATCAGCTAGAGATTTCTCTTCTAGTCCAGGCTCTGGAGGGGGGGGGGGTTGTCTTTCTACATTTCTCTTTCACGGCTCTACCATGTATTTTCCTATTCCATATGATGAGGACATTAAAAAAAGTTGGGTAGAACTTTCGCAACTTGTACATTTTCGAGGGGGGCGTGGGGGCCCGAAACTATCAATTGTGGACTGACTGTGGACTGCCCCCCCTCGAAAATGTACCAGTTGCGAAATTTCTACCCAACTTTTTTTAATATCCTCATCATATGGAATAGGAAAATACATGGCAGAGCCGTGAAAGAGAAATGTACACAGACACCCCCTAGAGCCTGGACTGTGTAACTACACCTAAGCACACAGCTCGCATCTACAGCAACACGCACACACCTGCCTGCACGTCACAAATGAGTCCATGTACGCTCATCAAGAAGCATGCTCGCGTATTCCATATTTGGGTTATGCCCTGGAAGACCCCACAAAATAGAGTGCAAGACCTCACCCAGCTTGCAAAGGCCATACCGTAAAGCAATATAGCGCCACACTCGCTGGCCTCAGCAGCTCCCTGAGGACGCTGTGCGAGCTCTTGCTATTAGCAGAGATGGAGGTCGGCTGTAGGAATGTTTTAGGGCTCTTTACGGGTGAACCAAGGTTGCCTTATGAGCGATTTTCCTCTCCTTCATCGCACCGTATTGAACACTGGCGTTCATAATAGCTTATGAGTATAAGGACCTGTCTACACGACAGTCTCAGGAACGTGTTCACTCATCCAATAATAGTTCGAATGTGCTGCGGCGTCGTTACAAACAGAACTGGGGTATGTCACCATAAGGTATTAAAATATTAGCAGTTAAATCAATTTCCTCCACTAATAGTACTAGGCGAGTCACAGATATCTCTTCAAATTTGGAGTGAAATTTGGAGGAAACCGTGCAATTTTTCTGCATCTTCTACAGCACAGTAACACATTCGTACAGTTGAATGAATGAACCCGTTCAAACCATTATTGTGTAGATCGACGTTAATAATGAGATTCGTCAAGCCTTGTGTGTACAGTAGTGTGATTAGTAACGTCATGTGTGCTTGACGGTAAGGTTTAGTAATGCCTTGGTGACGTGGTACAGCAATCTTGATTTGTCTGTCTGAAAGTGCGATTGATTTCGCCTCGGTTCCGTGGTAGTACATTTTTCCCTTGCGTGTCTAGGAGTGCGATCGATACTGTCTTCAGTATCTAATGAGGATACGGGATGAAATATTCATTACTTAACTCCAAAATCAGCATTGACACAACGATCAGTTTCAAACACGAAGATAGTTCCTGTATTTCCTCTTCAAGGTCTTTTTCTTTCTCATATCATTCGACACGAATGTCGTGTACTATTATTAACTTATATTTGTTTTATCGGCACAGAACTAAAAAAGCTAGAACATTCCATGCCTAACCCGAGATGAGCGCTGGTATGTACCCTGGCAATGACCAGCGCACGTAACCTGTGTACAGTACTCGTACTTGTGTTAGCGTCGCACACGTGTCGATTATTTTCTCGATACAAGATGCAGCCATCTTGCCGGCAGCTTTCCTGGAATTTCCCTGGAGGCCTGAAAAGTGCCTCGGTTTTCGTTTTCTATAAGAATCCCCGCAAATCAAAGTCAGGTTTTCCATATTGGCGACAGTATTCGAGCTCCTCTGTCGACGCCCTAAAGTGATGAAATCTATGCAAGTTTCCTTGGCTGGCCGATTCCAGACGCGTCTGGACTCCTCAATGGAAGGCTGTTTCGTATCCGGAATAATTACAGTCGTTATTTTTCATGAATACGGAATGGCAGTCGGCTCAGTGGTGGGAATCACTACACAGTCGTAAAGTTTATTGACATATGTGAAACTGGCTTAGAGTTCAATGCCTTCGAACTTATATACGATTTACTACTTTACCAAGAAGCTGTGTCTTTAAGTAAAGAATAATTATTATCAAGGTGAAATCATCATTATAGTCATAAGCTAAAATGATAATGTAAACATTACGTATTAAAGTCCCCCACAGCACCCATGAAATTTTTGTGATTGACAAAACCAATCCGCTTTCTAATAAAATTTCAAGTATGACTTTCACCAACACTAGTGATGTGCCTAGTAACCTAGGGTATCCCGTAACTTTACTACGTGCCCTGTGTCCGATAAATTGTAGAAAAAAATTTACCGCGACATCTCTTTATTGCTCATACTTGTCTTATTTTGGCCAAAAAGGAAAAGGGGCAATTACCACCTGCTGGTTTCTGGTTAATGATTATTAACCAAGAGAAGTGAGTGAAGTTAATATTTATTCAGTAAAGAGTATCATTCTCGATATAATAATTTTACTTGTTCTTCCCAGCGTTCCTTAGCACGACCGTTACTCTTTCAATTTTAGATATGGGAAAATTAAGGTATCCTTGATAAGGTTTCGGCAGGACAACAAAAGTCAAGTTTATATTTTTAAGCTGCTCTGATAGCAGGTCATTGGTTAGAAGATTGACCGTCATAGGTACTTGGGCCATGTTTTCAAGCTTCGTATGCATGATAAGGGTCTGAGATATGACTGAAGAATAATGCTTTTGTTCTGTAGAATTTCCGCAGATTCTATTTGGTAAATATAATTTTCTTTTTTGAGATGATAGAAGACCTTCATCCATCATGTTTTATTTATATAGCTAGATTGGTTATACGCTTGGTTTGTAGCAATTCTTCAATCTGAACAGAACATAAATACCGTAGGTAAGCAGTTCAGTACACAAGGGTTTTAGTTAGAGAGTTTATTTCTGAGCACTATGGGTTCTGCTGAAGTTTACAATGTCCTGCAGACACCTGAGCCGCCGAGGGTTTAAACTCTTTCATCAGGTGCGAAACAAAGGATGACATTCACGCTGATTCTTTTCAGTCATTTTGGTGCGGAAGTTATGAACTGGCAGGCTTCTGTTAATAAGAAAAAAAACATGCAACTTTTTAGGAGGCAGTCTAAAGCAGTGAGCAGAAATAATCGGAATAAGTGAAAATAATGATTCTTTCTACTTATGCCCCAAAGTGAGTAAGTGAGTGGTTAAAGCATCAATTTACGTATCAACGACAGAAGCAGCGTATGTACGAATGTATAACTTTTGCATTATACAAAATACAGTAAGTGGTGAGAGTTGATCTTACCTTACGCCGGGGCCCATCGAAGCAACAAGCGACGTGCGGTGCAACAAATTTGTTGTATGAAAAAACGCAGGTAGCACCGAGTACAGCAATCCACTGTCCCCGCAGATGCAACCCAGATCGCGCTATACACTATCGCTCACCACCGCCATGTCTCCCGTAAAAATCGCATTACATCGCCTTTTGTGTCAGTGGGGCCCAGGCCCAACGCTTCTGTGAAACAAACACTGGAAGACTCTCGTGTGATCGCGGCTTTAGGAAGTGTTTTCCTGTCTTTATCCGTAGCGAATTCCTCGAAGATGTCGGAAGATTCCCCGAGCCTCCAATTTCTCAAGATATTATCTTAGCCTCGTAAATGGTATAATAGTTTAATGGCAGAAATGGGTTAGATTACATAATCTAAGCCTGGACTCCTGAAATAAAATTCCAATGTGTTCATAGAAGTGGATTGTTTAGGTCTTCTGATACAGAACACTAGCTGTTATAGGCTTAAACAAAAGGAAGTTCAGTTGGCTTTCCAGAAAGTTTTTCCGAACTTCCTGGGATGGACTCACGCATGCACGCTCTGTTGTCACGCACACTATAGCAACGGGGCACCTGCTCTGGCGCAGTGAGGTGGGGAAGAGGGGGGTTGTACAACAGTTCTATACCAGGGTTCTTGTAATTCCTTAGTCAACTAGGGGCATAACTATACTGATATTACAACAGTGTGGTGCTAGTAGCCATCAACTTTATGAAAGTATTGCAGATAATCTGGTATTGAACAGTGCTCACACGGCGTCAGCCTCCACAATGTCTGGTCTAATGCAAGGGGCCACACTAGGCATTCATTCTCGCAAATTGAAGTTAGGATGCGCAGCTCGTACGTCTTCGAGCAGCAAAATTGCTGCTAGCAACAGACAAGTTGCGCCTACGCGGCGAAAGGTCGCTTGAGGTTTTCTATGGGCAACCAGTTGGTCGTACAGCCTCGGAAATCGAAGCTATATTTACAGTCATTTTGATAGGTTATTTAAAAGCGCCTCGTTTGTTATTTGTAAAGTGTTTTTTAATTACGTAGCCTACGAACTGAGATGAACTCAAAAATCTGTCCACATTGCGGCCTTTTTGCTGATCGCTGCGAATTTTCGTCGTCAACTCAAATCGCAGCTGTGTGCGTTTTCGCGGGCGTCTAATTTGCTGGATATTTTCGCGCGATTTAGGCTGCGAACAAAGCAGGTTCACAGGCAGAATGAATGTATTAGGCATTCCATAAGGTTTTCTTGCTTCTTTATTGACATTTTAAAATCTAATTTACTGCAAATTTAACTAGGAATATAAAACTTTACTACAGTAGTGACGCTTGAGAAGAAGACTGAGTTGGCGGCAAACATTTGTTGCAAACGTTTTGTGGACACAGTTGCGTTAAAGAGATAAAAAAAATGTTTGAACGCTTTGCACTACGTCTGGGGTACAAACAATTATCCTCTAACCTATACTTGACAATCATTTTATGAGTTGCTTCAAAGCTAGTAGTTTGAATGTGCTACTATATGTGCCCTCGAAAACACTACCCAAGCTTAGTTAGCAGTCCGCGCATTGCTGAAGAACGCTAAGTTGTATCTGCATTTACAATGATTGCTTATTCATTGTTGTGGTTATACCAAAAGTAAAATACTGTGAGTTACAAATAGTGACAAAACCGAAGCTTTTTTTTTTTTGGATCATGGAGCGTAAGCAACGTTAATATATAGTCAAGCATCGCTACAATGTTGCGAGATTTTTGCTGCGTAACACAAAAATGTGTATTTCAACTTGCTATGTTAAATCCTAGAAAATTCAACCGGAAATCTAACAACCTGTATAGTATTAAGCTGTCTATGATTGCCAACTCTTTCTTTGAACTTACAAAGTTTCAAAGTTTTTAAAATCATTATTCTATTCGCCTGGCACATAGGTTGTCAGTGAAGGGAGGGAGGTTAGCAGGCGGAAGGTCTGGAATATCATCAGCTGCTCGTAATGGCCGCCGTGGAGTCTTGAGTGGCCGCCATCATATCGAACGGTGACTGTATCACCTCCATTATTTACTGCATATTTTAGGGTCACGGCAGATATTGAAGAATAATGTTTCAATTTATACCCCAATTCTGGAGCCTATTATTGAAGAATTATGATCCATTTTGTACCCCAACTCTGGACCATGTTATTGAAGAATACTGCTCCATTTTATACACCTACTGTGCATCCTAATATTGAAGAACAATGCTCCATTTTCTAGCCGACTGTGGATCCTATTGTAGAAGGATAATGCTCTATTTTATACCTTAACTGTGGTACCCGATATTAAGGGACACTGTTTTATTTCGTGCCCTAGCGGCGGCGCCTGATCGTGGAGGAGATGATTCCAATTGTCGTTCAAGTGCAGCGTCCGATTTTATCGGTCCCTTTTTAAATTTCTATACCTACAGCATGGTGACTAATAATGAAGGGTAATTTTTCACTTTTTAGCGTAGTTATGGTGGTCGACAATCTTGAAGATTCTTAGTAAGAGGTCCAAGTGCGTTGCACACACACCCCCATCTAGTGCAGAGGAGATGCTGCATTCCGAATAGGGCTAGTTACGAGGTATGATAATAACGGATGCTCCTTTTCCCACTTCAAGTGTGATGCTCAACAATGAAGGGAAATGCATCTTTTTCTGCCTTCCCGTAGCTCCCGATATTCAAAGATAAGCTCCAATGTGCACCGAAACTGCGGATCTCGAAATTTACAGATTGTGCTCTGACTTATTTTATCGTGAAATTTTATGTTAGGTGGCAAATTCAGTTTTCAGGATTGAAGTTTGGAGCTAAGTAAATGTTAAATAGTTTACTGCGTCTTTTTGAAAGAGTGGCTTAGTTCTTTTTTTTCACAGAGCAATTTGATTTAAAGGGGAGAACCGAAGTTTTGGATTAAAGTTTCGGACTAGTTAATATTAAGCATTAGATTATCCCGATGCAAGTGAGCTAACTGAACCTCAATAAAGAATGTGCTGCACATATTGATGCCATTACAACACTATAATGTGGTCCGATACATAATATATGTCAGAACTAGGCTTGCTTTCTCGCTGTTTAGTCTGATGCTTAGCTTCTCTAGCCTTAAATATTCCTCTTTTGGTTGTATGATGAGTCCTCTCGATGACACTACGGTCAGCGGCTTTGCAGCCATTTAAATTTATCAATACTGAAGCAATTTGGGGTTTTCAGCCGGGGGCGCAAAGCGGCAGGGCTGCAAGGTCCCATTATAGTTTTTTATAGCAGTTATAGGCTTTTTTTTAGCTCAGAGGAGCGTAGTTCACTGCCACAACTTATCCAAACAATGTCTTGCAGACATAAAAAAATGAAACAGTAAGCCAGTAGGTCTTAGTTATATATGCGTTTTGCAAATACAACATTCTAATGTGTTAGCTTAACATTCAAATGTGTAGATGCATTCTTTGTATCATGCGAGTTCTTGTTGGCGGATGTGACCACCTTTTTTCAGGTCAGAGTCTCTCGGATAAGGAACGAAAAGGTCGCGTACATTACCATGCACAGTGTGCTTGCTTTTCAGCGTTACTAATGTCAGTGACAGCCAAGATTATTTGAGACCTTCCGGCCGGAACCTATATCTATAAAAATTGTCCTTCAAAACCTCTAACCAGAGTTTCGGAGATATTTGTTGGTCTTATAAACATATATACAGCTAATTTACCGGCGAATTTCCGACCCATTTCTGGCGGGACCTTTCCGGCGTTCTGAATGAAGGCGGCGATGATAGATATTTAAGGCACTTGCCCATTGAAGAATCAGATTATTCGGTACTTAGCCTAACAGTGCTAACATTGTCTACTGCATTCTGTGTGTAGCACTTATTCAGATGTAGACTTCGTACCTTGTTGTCTGAGTCTATCAAGTAGCGTGCCTGCAACTCATATTGGATCATTTGTATAAGTCTTGTATATAAGATGTAAATTAACAAGAAGATCTTTACGACATTCCTTCACCATCCAGAACTGTAGCCTGATAACATTGTTTTTCATTGAAGTTAACTCTGAGAACAAAGTACGGTGACGAACTCAACTAGAAATCATCTACGTACGGAATTAAATACTTACAATACTAGAGTCTACATCAGCGACGTGAATACATTACACTTAACGTCAGTACATATATTACAGTCGTTACCATATCATATCATATTTATATAGACGAGTATATAATATATATTATGGTCATCCCAAGTAAAATAGTCATAGAATTCAATCTCTCTTTGTTCAATGTTTGAACTCAGCTCAGAGGAACTGAATTTCAAAAATCCGAATTTCAAAATTTTTGTCGAAACAGGATTGGACTTTTCTGAGTTACACTTATAACACGGGTATTTAGTGCTTAGAGTTTTCTTGTACCATTTCTGTACAAATCAGTTCCGGTCAGAACAGGATGTTGGCGAGAAACGCTGAAATTATTATTATTATTAAAAATACACCACACTACCAACGTGAGAACAGAGAGAACTCCATAAAGTTGCAGCAAAAGAAGAAAGAAATAGAGAAAATAATAATAATAATAAAAAAAATAATCACAGATTCACTCTGTTTACGAAATGTTCAAAGCTGCCAATACCAGCACCAGCAAAGGCAGAGCCATCAAGATGTCATTTATGATTGCTGCGTTCACTATTTTACTGGTTATCATCATCAGGCAGTTCTACTGCAATGGCTTCATAACCTTTCCTAATAGATAACGCAGTACACTGCGCCACAAACTTTATTTTCATCGAATGCCTACTTTGCTGCTCATTTCTGCGTCGACAGAAACTCTCGGACTGTCTCCCATTTCTCAACGCTTTATTAACCATGGTTGTAATTAGCAGCTTTGATAGCTTTAAATGACGTTTGGGTGCTCTCTTATTAAAATCCGAATGGTGGTGATGGCCTCCCGTGATATTCAGCGATGGCACAAACTCACTGCAGCAGCGCAATTTCCTGATGCCACCTCATCTCTGCTAAGTCGCTCAGTGTACTTCGCTGGTAATGTCATACATGAAGTTTTCAATTTAGTTCTCTGCTCGTATCAAGAATGAAATACTGTGGCTGTAGAGCTGGTGAGCTTAGCTCATGCGCTTAACTCTCCTACGCATATAGTATTTGCGATTCGGACTTTGTTGAGATATGAGAAACTTGAATATTTTTGGTTTATTTTCTGAACGATGCAGATATCGAGAATGCCTTCCCTGGAGTGGGGTTAGAGCGCCTTGACAGCGTCTCCGACATAACGGAAATAGCTCAAAGAGGGCTGAAGCGTGAGTACCAGCTGCTCTCTGGAAAGGGGTCTTTTGGCCAGTCTGCTGCATATTATCTAATCTAATCTAATCAATCGAACTCACAACATTAGAATCTCTTTATATCCATAGAACAAGACCTAACCTCAACATTATGACCTCAGCTGTACCTCTTCACACCATCCCTGACTAACTACATATCTGCTGACTGTACGGGGGCTGGCGCCCGGCCCCTGCCCACAGCTTGGTTCGTCCGCTCTTTGTGTAGGACAGACATTTTCCCCCCATGACTGTACATGTTCAGTTTCTCCCCGCCCTATATAACAACTACAGC
>LQNS02000211.1:9510235-9524692 GCA_001587735.2 Parhyale hawaiensis | reverse complement strand
GCCAATATATTGGTCTCTTGCGTTAGCTGTAGCACAGATACCGGATTTCGCATGTAAGGCCAAATGCGAGCTGAACATTGAATTCAGGCGTAACACACGAAGGAAGGAACGAAGGAACAACGCTATTAATATTATAGATAATGGAGGTTGCATGTGGTCATATGAGATCCTTTCATTTCTGGAGCCATAGTTCTTACAGACTGTGGTTTACTGCAGCCGTGCTCTCCTATATGGGCCTAGCGAGCAGCTATGCGCAGCGCATGGCTGGAGTGCGCCATCAAGATTTACTTACCTCAGTAAATTAATGCCCTGGTCAACACCACTCAACCCCCCCCCAAAAAAAAAAGTTGTCAAAAATTACTTAACCGATTTTAGGCAATTTTGATGCACTGACAGCAGAAATAACATTTATTGCGCACAGTCAGGTCAAATTTGCGATTTATTACTAAAAATATTGTTTTTACGCTTGCTTCGGTCGCCTTCGATAATTATATGATGTTAAATTCCTTGTCTGTTTACGATATATGTTGGGCTTTCAAACCCTGATTTTTTGCAAACATTTTTTTTAAAATGAATGGCATGGAATGGTCTAGAAGGTCTTGCAGAAATAAGCCGGATGTATTCTGCTACATCTGCAGTAAATACATCGTCACTTCAATCAGGAAACCAGTCACGAGTTTCGTAAAGCTTGCTTATCATGCATACATGCATAATATGGCATGAAACTTGGCGATCAGGAAAAGCTTGGGCGCCTCAAATGGTCTGCAAGAAACACACCGAGAATCTCCATCGCTGGACCCATGGAAGGGGCTGAAGTTTGGAAGTCCTATGGCTTGGAGAGCTCCGAAAGACCATGTAAGTGACTGTTCTTTCTGCGCTATCAGTTTGACTGGGATTAACCGAAAGAACCAGATCGAGCACGTCTAGTATAATGATCTTGAATAAGCTCGTCGCCCTGTACCTCACTGTGATGGAATTCCAGTATTTGTCTTTGCAGAACTTATTGAAATAGGTGACGAAGAATTCTTCGGTCTTGAGGATATTCTAGGCATTCTAGGAGGTCAAAGAAAGGGAAGTTCCAGCTCTGAAAGATCAATGAAGACTATACATCTAGTCTTGATGCATCTGTCTTATCAGTGTCCAGTCTCCTATCCACTCATCAATTCTGATCAATGTTCAGCACTGATTAGTACATATTGTAATAGTTACCAATGCAATATTGATATTGACAACAAATGTTTGCAAGATGTTAAAAATATAATAAATTGGATGAGAAAAGTCTTTTCGCTTAAAAGACATTTTTATCGGATGTAAATGTAACACGAATCAAATAAAAATGCTGCTCCAATGTATTCCACTTGCTAAAAAAATTCTATATTCACTTAGTGGAAAAACTTGACCTTGTTGGGGAGAACCGATGGTATTTGGGAATCACCGCTGTAGATTTGCTCTAAATCAGTTGCAATAACTAAGATGACTTATTATTTTTTGTAACCGAGTGTTATCATCAGATTTTACTTGACTAGAATTTCAAGCATAAGTGTCGGTTTTGTTACCTTGCATTGCGTTTCAGGTGCTAATCCCAAACCGACTGCTTATGAGCCTGCCTGATACTGAATCTTTCTCCGCAGATTGAGTTGAAAGTAAGTTGCTTGGGATTAACGCTTGAAACTTGTTTCAGATCAGGGATACCAACGCTTATCACTTGATTTTTCGACCAGTTAAAGCTAGTGAGATCAGCATATTTCGATGAAGTTTTTTTAGTCAACAATACCTTAGTTAACAATGCCTCTCTCACACTTTTTCTCTGCGTTCACCTGCGCTATCAACAACGTGCTATATTATCGCCCTATACTGTACTTCGCCCTTACTATCAACTATGTAGTTACACTTGCGACATTACGTTGCTTTTACTGTTGCGTTTTACGGTTAGACTCACTATTAGACTTATGCTAATTCCTCATTTTTGCTCTAGCTCTATTTCCCCGACGATTTGTGTGCTGGATTAGTTTACTTGTCTTTTTGTTGTTGTAATACTTACCCTTATTTTTTTTGGTCCGAGAAGCGAATGATTGTAGCGACCGTTCTTTTGTCTCATATGTACGTTTTATGTATGACAATTCCTGTTTTTTTAATGATGGTTTCGACAAATAAATTTCTATGGAGTTTCAATGTAATAACTCCATGGAGTTTCCACGAACATCGGCGAAAAGTTAACTAGTTTTATAAAGCATGAGCACTGGAGCTTCCAACCACAATCCACTCGTGCACCGAATAACTTGTCTGACTTTAATTCCAAACCTAAAGAAGATTGTTTTACGGAGAATAGAAACATGCTATTATTTCATTGGTCCACACGTCGACTTTGACCATTCGAATTAAAGGGACATCCTAGGTTAAATGACTCCTCATTAACTCTTATTGGTCGTTGGTTGTCTGCAGCTGCGGGACTTACAGTATATCTTCTGATCTATTATTATTGGAATTATTAAGCCTTCATGTTAGAGGTGGAGCGTAGGCTCTGTACTGCGTAAATTTGACAAAATCCTGCATTTTTATTTTGAAATCATCTACTCGTCATAATGAGATGGTTTACGGTTGAGTTGGTAGGGCTAGTTCAGTAATATTCATTAGGTAAACGCTGATTTATTCCGCGAAAGAACGTCAATTACGACAATGACTAAACTCTTAACACAAATATATATGCACACCATATTAAACACCAATATTTCTTCGCCTGCTTATTTATTAGTTTTAATGTATACCGCCGTTTTGGAGGTCCTGTTTTCGTCGAGTCTGTCTCTATGCCTGTTTCCCTATCTTACTGTCACCAAGATGACTAAAAAAATTATGGACGGATCGTTACGAAATTTACAGGAATTATTAGTTATGTTAGAAGGAAGAGATAACTAACTTTTGGTTTACCCGTTTGTTTGCCTATTTTTTCTTACTAACATAACTCGAAAATTATGGACGGATCTTCAAGAAATTTATACAAATGGTTAAGAATGTAACGAAGAGATAATGACCACATTTTGAAGTGGCCTATTTAGTTATCTGTTTGAATCAATGTTTGGTTTTATATTTATCAGCAACGTAACCAAAAAAGTTATGACTAGATCTTTAAGAAAATTCCAGAGATTGTTAAAATTGGTAAACCACGCAAATGACCTAATTTTAGTGAAGATCGGTTTGTTTGTACATATGTTTGCATATTTTTATTTTACTGTTTGTCAATATATAACTAAAAAGCTAAGAACGGATCTTCAAGAAACTTACAGAAGCTGCTATTAATCTCAAGAGGTACAGTTGACCAAGTTTTGGTTATGATAAAAAAATATCCTGGTTTTCAGGACCAATTTGAGTTTTTCGTTAATAATGCTCTTCTTGGCGGAGGTATAGGATCCCAGACTGTTCTAGTTCTTTGGTTATTTATATCCATTTTCGGTGACTCTTTAAGAAAATAGATAGGCAAAAACTAGGCCAGGTTATAGGCTTTGGTCGGTCATCCTGCCACGCTTTGTTGCAAGCTAAAAGGCTAGAAAATAGACGCCTTCTTGCTTTGCCAATGTTGAAATCCAATCAGTGAATAAATCTACAGCATCCTCTAGCTCTTTCATGCATACTGCTTTCTAGTCTCTTCTCAGTCTTCTCACATTCAAACTTCAGGAACTCTGAGCTGACGCTCAAGTCCAAATTTTGATCATGATCAATGGAACACAAGGTAAGATATTATTCAGCGTAACTCTGACGGGCTAAGAACACGATGAGTTCTAGGCACCAGGTACATTTTCTTAATTTAATTTCCTATTTAACTCGAATAAAAAACGCCAGTTTATATGATAAAAACGAATATCAGATACTGCCTGAGCTGAACTTTTCTCAGGAGCAATGCTCGACTGCCGGCTAAAAAAAGAACAGAACTGTTTTTCAGCGTACCACCGAATGAGAGATTAGCGTTGTTCTGTAAAATTAAGGTCCATAATGATTATCACTTATGTTTCTTCAGGTTGTTAGTTGCAGTGCACCTACATAAGAAAATTAGTGAAAAAATTATCATCATTGAAGAAATGTCATTATCAATTTTACGCTGTCATTTTTGACGGCCATGATTTTGATGCAGAGAAACTTCAGTTTTTTTTTGTGAAATTTATGGCCCTCTCACCCTAGCCAACTTAACCTATCATTTACTGTCTGAATTTTTTCTTTAGTCCACAGGAGTCGTGACCAACTGAACTCCACAATGTTTTTTATTTAGACTTGGAGCTAATATTTGTCCTAGTAATAACTTCATTTCTATCACTAGAAGAGTAGTCTGACCAGTGGTGATATCTATGTATGACCGCTATAAATAAATGAGGCTCTCTATATTTTAGAGGGCTCGTCTATAATTAGCAATCCCTAATTTTTAGACTGATGTTAAAAATTACTTCAAAATCTTCCGTGATAGACACTCTACCACACCTACATCAAATGACCTCCCTTTTAATTTTATTGTCTGAATTACATATAAAGGTAAGGGGCGTCTGCAACATTGGTATAGCCCGGTGTGCGGCATCCTGTCATGTAGGGGAGACGCATGTAATACCGCATTATGGTATGATAGGGTGAATGCCTAATGGAATGGCGACAATTAATAAACTTTTGCTTTATCAGTCTTACAGCGTCATGTAGAGGCTTGACGGCCAGTGGTCCTGACTTATTCATTGTAGCTTGAGAGTCAGCGTCTCTTTGAGTCAACAGAATAACCAATGAGCGTAATTTTCAGCAGGGTGGTTGGGCCGCAAGTTCTGATAACTGTTGTCACTATCTAAGCTAAATTTTTACCTGAAAGAGAAGCAAGTCATGAATGAAATATGTTAGCATGGAAATTAAGGCAAGCTGACTGCCAAACACCAAGAAAAGCGTTTCAGGGCACGGGACGCTAGACAGAATGGTTAACCAACTAAGGGCCACACCCAGTTCTGCATGTTCGCCGCCTCAGCGTAAAAATTTATAATTTTGCTTGGTAGCTCGTCGCGGTTATTTTTTTCTTCACAGAGAAAAGTGATGTCTTGAAAATAAAACCACCTTCGCTCGCGCAGGCTGATAGTACCTACTTACCAGCCTACCTTGGTGCACTCACTTAATGCTGGATACACAAGTCTACTGCACGTTTGTGGCGAAGTGACTGCGTCGCTACATCGCACGCCAAGAACTCTGGATCGAATCCCGGATGCAACGTAATGGATTTACGATTTACACTTGGAGCCCTCCGGCACCGAGAGGTGAGGAGAAGTTCTGCGAGGGATTCTCAAATCGACTCTCACTGTCGACTACTTCTCCTGCTCTTCACACTACCAGATTTTCAAAATTCTAGACTTAGGGTAAAATGGTATTATCACTCGTGCAGTGGTATGTGAGATAATAAGTTATTATTTTTTTGATCGTCGGAACGCGGAAAACGTGCTGGGATTCTCATCACTTTGCTTCGTATACGTTTCAAGTATTCACGTTCAACTGCCAAGATATGGGATATTTTAGTATGCATGCGTGAGTTAGTCTAAGATGACAAGTGTTTCCAAGCATGTCCACTTTCCTGTACATCGACGGGAAATAACTGTTTCGGTACGCAAGCTGCAATTTTCGTGCAGCACAAACACCCTAAAGTAGGAGTTGACCTTCGGTGCACGGGAACACGTGATTTCTTTGATACAAGTCTTTTCTCTGCGTACAGGTAGTTTTGGTAGTAGCTACTGTTCATTTTACACAGTTTATTATATCTACATCTTCATTTATTCATTGCACTAATGAAGGAAGGCAAAGATCTGTTCTGCTTGAAGGCATATGCTATCTTAGCTACATTCATCAATTTTTTTTTTAAGATTTACAAATAGAAATTAACATAAGTTGATCAATCTAACATGATTTGTCCGAATCTCTCCGAGTTCACATACAGCTCAATTCTGGTAAAATATATATAGGTAACTAAGTTTCATCTATGAAGCCGCTAAACGGAAAACACTCAAAAGATACTTCGAACACTTGTGTTAAAAAAGTCCCGTAATAAATTATTATAAGCCCAATACAAAGAGAGACTCAATAGTAGTCCCAACAAAATTTAAGGCCGCCGCAGCGCCGTGCAGTAGCTGATTACTTAATCAGCTTTTGCGACGCCCCTGATTTTCCCTAGGGAAAGAACTCGCTTCAGGTCAGCTCGGTAGCTGGACTGCAAACTTACTTGATGAAGTCATGTTGTATCTTGGGCATGGTAAACGATATTAAATGGTCTCCACCCTTATTGCTACGTAAGTGACTACTATTTTTCCATCTGCATTGGAAAACATGCAAATTATCTGATATAAGAATTTGTTTTCTTGCTCATGGAGTTTGTTTATGCCTGTGTATGCTTGCCAGACGTTGCCGGAAAATCGTAAAGACAGAATTATGTAAGGTGATTTTAGCACTTCAGGCCCAGAAATTTTTAGTCAGTTAAGCCTATGCAACTTGAGATCTTAAAGTTATAAGAAGTTGAATGCCGTACAACTCAGATGGGAACCGTGAATAAACGAGTGTTTACTAATGCATCGCTAACAAATACGTTGTCGCAGCACAAGCAGGCCTCCTACAATAGAAAAACGCTTGCCTTGGCTTGCTTTTATGGCACAANAAATTATAAGAAGTTGAATGCCGTACAACTCAGATGGGAACCGTGAATAAACGAGTGTTTACTAATGCATCGCTAACAAATACGTTGTCGCAGCACAAGCAGGCCTCCTACAATAGAAAAACGCTTGCCTTGGCTTGCTTTTATAGCACAAAAAAAAAAAAAAAAACTGCCGTTTTTGTACAACTCGTGTACACTAAGGCAGGTCAGTGCAAAGAAAACTGTGCTGGTTTAGGGACAGATCGTTTTTCAGTGAGTAGACTAATGCAGCAAATCTTTTATATCACCGGTACCCATTGCATGACGCTAGGCTGAAAAAAAGTGCTTTTTAATAAAAGCACCACAACATTCTGTGTACCAACGGAAAATATCTGTTCTGCTCATGCTCCTGCAGCGTTAAAGGTGCGCTTATTTTCGTTGGTGCTCAGGAAAACGTGTTGGCTTTAGAGCACCTTTTTTTTTGACTAAAAGGGCCAAAATGGGTCATATTATTTGGTATTGTGATGCCCTAAAAATTATCGGTAAGGCACTTAAAATGTGGCAATTTCCCTGCACAAAATCGGATAATAATGAAGAGCATGGGCTGCCGCTCGCTCATTGCTAACACAGAAATTATGCTCACATCGGCTGCTGTTTCCCTAGTCTGTTTGGCTCAAGGGAACTTGTTAGCAGAACTTCAGCTGCTTTCTGTCACACTCGTAGCACGTTAGAGATATTTTTAATTAATTTAAAGACTGCAGCGTTGTTAGTTTTTGTAGTATTTATCCCGTAGGCTCAGGGCGCTTACATAATCTTACAGCTCTGTTCTTTCCATTGTTTTATCCGGTGAGCAATGCAGTGTGTTGCGCCTGCTGCTAATAAAAATGCGGATAACCTTTGATATTTTACCTTCACGAGTTATTGCGACGCTGTTCGCGTTGATTGATAATGTTACTCAGATATAAGATAAGATGATAAGACATTATTTACAGTATAATGCATATCCACTTTAGAAAATTACGTAGATTGCAATTAGAACAAAGAGGTTTTACACACACTCTATTTAAATTCTATTTGCTTGGAAATTATCGAAAAGGGTTAACTGAAGAAACCTAATATATATATATATTTTTCCTACTTGTATCGCTTCTCAATATATACATATATATTTTTTTGGCGCTTAACGTGCACAGTTTCATTCGCAAACACGTAATTCTTACATACTCATAAATACTGTAGTACTTAGTCGTTCTTGGTGTAGATGTACATTGTTATTGTGAAAGGTCAAAACTGAAAAAATGCTATCCCAAAGCCAGTCCACCCTCCTGTACATTGACACACGAGCCTGCGGCAGTCGTACTGCGTGAGCACATCGAGGCAGGTGTATTCCGGTGATACGCGGGAAGACGTGCCAATGTTGGGACACCGTTTTTCTCAGTCTGTACAATTATGAACCTTTTTCGGCTCTTTTTAACATACTTGCATCTTCTCTCTAGTTCCACTTTCGAAGCGCTCTTGATAACATGCGCCTTCTTTAAAGTTTCCCTATATACTCTCATAACACAACGAAAAAGTACAGTTTTTAGCATTAGTCCATTTTCGTTTTATATCGATGATCTTATTGGGGAGGAATAAAGTTAAAGAATGTTTTAGTTGCGCGTGGGCAATAAAGGCAGTGAAGTTGCTTCTTCTACCACGCATGACGGTCACAAGGGTTTGCTTTATGGCGCTTGAATTTAACAGAGCTCTTCACCGGTGGTTCATTTTGCCAGGGAGAGAGAGAGGCTTCTAGTCCGCGCTACTTCAGTGTGTGCAGAGTCGAGTCTGTCGGATCCAATATTAACTGCTCCATGTTTATAAAAAGTTCAGTGGGGACGGAGCAGGACGCGATAATATCACAGTAAAAGACCTCCTGCAAGATTAGGTCCACCGGAGTAGCTCAGTGGTTTCCAACCTTTTCTTTGCCTGGCGCCCCTCGACAATTTTAAATGTGTTATGCCAGTAATTTGTGCAATAAATTGAAGGTATTTCTATATTCACATAGAAAAAATTGAACATTTCGCACGTCCAAAGAAGCTATCTTGAACACCCCCCCCCCTCCATCCTGGAGGTACGAGTAGTTAACGTTATCTGTACCAGGTTACACTGCGTCAGTAGAAGCGCTAGTTTCCTATTAAAATACAAAGGACAAAGACACCAGCAAAATAACACGGCCTGGTATTAATCAGGTTGAAGAGTAGGAGCAAGAAGAAGCTTTTTTCTACATTTTGGTCATAGAATTGAGGTAAAATTAAGCGTGGCTCGTCTACTAAATAAATATCCAACATAAATTAGTGACAAATAGACCATAATTTGAGTCCCGTCTCTACAGGCAGGATAATAGAAGAAAAACTTTCTGTGGGTAAGTGCATGAAAAGTATGAGTGTGTAAACAAGAAGTAAAGCAGGTGTAATGGTTTGAAGTACATTGTTTTTCACTAGTGCAAGTGGTTCGATGTTGTGGGGGCATAAAAGTGCTCATTTTGTTGCAAAAGTGAGATACGCTTCATATTAGTAATGCTATTTCTGGTAATTTTCTTCTAAAGGTCACAACTCGATATTGGAAAAAATATTGATTTTGTGTATAGGTACTATGTAGCACTCTGTCATTTTACATGAATGACGTTTCTTTCGCAAGTGCTTAGTTTTTAAGATGTTTATTTTAAAGTTCCCATTGTTTTCATATGGGAAAAAAGAACCGGTTAGCCCATAGGGAAATAAACTACCCTAAACTTATCTAGCCTAACCTGACATTGCCTTACCTTATCCTACCTAACCATACCTAACCCAACCTAACCCAACCTAACCTTACCTAACCCTACCTAACCTTACCTAACCGTACCTAACCTAACCCAACATTTTTTCCCATTGAAAAAACAATGGAAACTTCAAAGTTGAAAATCTCGAAAACTAAGCATTTCCGACGAAAACGTTATTCATGAAAAAGTCTTAGAATGCTTCGTTCTACATACATACGCAAAATAATTTTGAATGTCGAGTTGTGACCTTTAGTAGAAAAATACCCCTAGTTCTTAAGCATGTTGTTCTTCAATAAGGGAATATTCGTCAGTAGTAATTTCATTCATAATATTATGAACCAAAAGAAGTTTCAAAGTGAATATAGTGTCTCAAAAGTCCTACTTTGGCGCCCTCTGCCAACCTACGTCTCCGATTGCGTTAAGAAAATAATAGCTGGGATAATCTTTCTGCTACAGACGGCATCGCTAGTTACCTAGCATACGTCTATAATGCTAAAATTTGAATACCGTGTCTATTTCTATAATTGTGGTTAGAATTTTCAGTCGCCAGTCCAAATTATTGTCAGATTTTGTTTTATTTTTGGAGGACTTATAATGAATGTGTTATGCATGACAAATAACTTTACCTTACTGGCAGCGGTTGTTTAGCGAGAGGAAATATATTCTGCAACAAACATGTGATGGAATATTTTGCTTTGTTTCGCTTGTAGACTAAAGAAAATTTTTTGCTTGGGAAGATTTTCGCTGCTCATTTGATTGGTTGACCTGCTTCTGATTGGCAGAATGCAGTTCCTACTGTTATTAATCTATGTGAAAGATGGGCTACTAGCTGTAATGAAATGCTAGTACAATGCGTATTTTTAAATCCTTTGCTGATTGCTAGAAAAACGTTAATATCCCAAATAAACACTTTTTCGAATACTGGAGAAGCATTAACTCGTAAACCCTCTACTAAATGCTAGAAAACGCTAACTTCTTAACGTAAAAAATACTAGAAAAATGTTAATCCCAAACACTTTACCGAATGATAGAAAAGGAGTAATCCGTAAGCCCTTTACTGAATGATAGAAAACGTCGTTACTAACATCTTTACGAAAAATGTTAGTCATCGTATATATGACATGATTAAAAATGTGACTAAAAAGTCATCTTGAGTGGCAGAGGTTTAACATTACATTATAGTATATACTCAGCCTGGGCTAATTCTCTTCAAAAAGTTTTTCTTCCTTGGGAATACAGTAGAATAGAGGACTTCTGTTGCGAAACAGTATTGCCCGAGTAAATAGGGCTACGGTACCCACCATATATACCTCGTGGTTTAAAATCTTATATTTTAGAACACCCGGTAATAAAATTGTAAAATATTTCAGATAATTTTGTGTGGGGTAGATCACGTTATTGCAATTTTGGGCTAATTGAGGCGTGTTACTTAGTGTAGTGTCTGAATAAACATAATTTTCAGTCGAATTAATTTAACAGAAATAGTGCAACAAACGTCAAAACTTCTATGTCAGTGATTTGAATGATCACCACCCTGTTGCGGTAGACTGAACTTTTGTCAAAGATTATTGTTTATTTTTGAAAAATGATACCTCAGAAATGGACTACTGCGCGTGAGACAGAAACAAAGCAATGCATAGGTAGAACTCAGAAGAAAGATTAAACAACGCAAAGCCTTGTCAAAAGTTGTTGTTCCGTCATCATTCATGTCGATATTGATTGAGTACAATATAAGTAAAACTTTAAGGTTTTTGATTCATTTGCTTCACATAATAATTAGTGCTATGACCACTACGATATACATGTAGACTTCGAATTACCCTTAGAGTAAAACTGCCAGAATCGTCCTTTGAAATGATAAATACAGGGAAGAAATCTGGCCTGTCCAGGCCATCAGGCTGACAGCTCGTCAACAGTTCTTCGGAAGCAAGATTTTTTTTTTGTCTCTACTCGGTCATTAAATTGGGTAGATAGCAATTACAGCGATTCCTGCAGCGGTAGATAGTGATAACTAGAGCCCGCATTTCTTGCAGTTTTCGGCGGTAGTGCAATACCTGCAATAAGTACAGAAACTGCAATGAGAGCTATTAATGCAATGTATATTTTTTAGCCGTGTTCATATGTCTCTCATTGTAACGCGATTACTCAAACTGATGGACACGGCGCGTTGATTTGAGAGAAGCAGCTGCAGCAAATGCGATAAACTGAAGAATGAAGCATGTCCCTTTTTTGAATAAACTGCATCATTCAAGTTCACTAAACAGAACTTGTGAGTGCTAAATTTATCCTGCAGCGTTCACCGATCATGGACAAGTTGACATTGTTGTGTCTTCACTATAAGGATCATAATTAATGCACAGTACTCCCGTTTAAGAGAAGAAAACTAGAAAACCTTAAAATGTCGTAAGAGGACGGAAGTCATCTTTGATTTAGAAGTCCAACTAAATGCTCTGTGCCGAATTCTCTTCTGTCGGCTTATCAGGCTATAAATATTTTTAAAATAGGCTGTTCCTATCAATATCAGTCAATAAAAATGTTATGGGGCCTGAATGTGACTTCAAACCGACGCGAAATATAAGCGAAAATTTAAAGAAACGATATCATACCTGAATGCGTGGTGTCATTCATATGAATGAAGGACACTTCTACATGTGGGCAGAGACAAAAAAAGTTGATGCGCAGCTCGTGTTCATATCCGTGATTGAACACGTTACGATGAGGGACGTGTTAATTCAAGGCGCTTATTATCATTGCCACCGGTCTAAAGACTTCAAGCGCCATGACATTTAATTCCCATATCAATTATTGTTCCATATATTCGTTGGGGTTAAAAATACAGTTGAGTTTAAAAATCTGAATTTTAAATTTTTATAAGTGCTACAAAATTTTACCATTTTTAAGCAGCCTAAGCAAAATAAGCATTAAGCATTTATTTTAAGCAATGTCCGGGCTCTAGTAATAACCGTGGTACCTGCCCTGGTAGAAAGCGATAATGGAGGTTTCTGAGCTGTAGATAGCAAAAACATGGCAGACAGCACTGGTAGACTCTTGTAGACAGAGATAACATCAGTTCTTCCGCTGGTAGATAGCGAAAATACAATTCCTGCGTTGCAAGTTGCACTTTTCATACTTAACCAAAATATGTTAAAGTTAAATACTCGACGGGTGACGGAGCGCTCAATTTTAATATGCTCTCCATTTCAATATTAAATATTGACTCAGTATCATGCTGTTGCAATGGAAATTGTACATACATCAATAACTACCCCGAGAAAATGTTTTCTTTCATAATAGGGTCACGACGGGTGTGAAGCGTAATTGCTCAAACATTATAAATGATGTACGCTCACCAGAGGAGTAAAAAGTAAGCGTACATCAATATGGCATCGTATTTCATTGTCCAAGTCAAAGTACTCAATAGTTCATAGAGGGCCGGGGCGCAAGTCCGAGTGTCTCTCAGAGAATGGGCCTGTTGGTTCGTCTACTGCCGCCCTGCTAATCTTATCTTCTCTTACCACAGAGACCGACAGTAAGCGTATGTCACTGTATTACTTAGTACCTTGTCGTCTTCGGCAAAGTGATCTCACCACAAGTAGTGACAGTCAGCGTACATCAACACATTAGTTAGAATCTTATTGTCCTAGGCAGAGTAGGTTCACCACAAGTACTGGTTGTAAGCACACATCCCTATATAATTTAACAGTTGTTGCGCTAAGCTAAGTGCGCTCACCACAAGGACTGGCAGTCAGCACACAGCACTACATTATTTAGCACCGTATNAGCATCTTGTTGTCCTAGGCAGAGTAGGTTCACCACAAGTACTGGTTGTAAGCACACATCCCTATATAATTTAACAGTTGTTGCGCTAAGCTAAGTGCGCTCACCACAAGGACTGGCAGTCAGCACACATCACTACATTATTTAGCACCGTATAATTGTCTGGCAAAACACGTTCACCACGAGTAATGTTGGTAAGCTCACATCACTATATACCGTAATTTAGTATTTTGTTGCCCCTAGCAAGGCTTGGTGCTAGCCTTTCCCCACAGGAACTTTCAGTAGAGTTTTATGTACCGACATCACACAGCGCCGCCATCGCCGTAAATCGTCGCTCGCTCACTCTTGCCTGAAGTCGTTGCCCTCCGCAGTAAATTGTCGGCCACGCACAGGACACGAACCTCGTAAAATCACTACTAAAGAGCCTTACCAATTCGGCGCCTTGGTACAGGAGAGCTAACAGAGTGTACTGTGCAAAAGGGTGTCACATCGCTGGGTATACTTTTTTCTCTCGACCAAATTGGTCCTAAGAGCCTGACCGATTCGCTGGTTTGATGCAGGAGTGCACTGCACTGGTGTTGCAACCCTTTCTACGAAGATTTTCTCAACCTGTTTGATAAAAAGAGACTTACTGATAATAATTCATTCTGGTGATACAGGAGAACCGATGAAGTGTAAAGTGCTGGTGGTCTGAGCTTAAAAATGTCTTGGCTCAAGCAGCCTCAACAATTTATTGCAATAATGCCGTAGAGTGTATTACATATATTGTTACATATACTGTTGTCTTAACAGAAAGTGCTATTTTACCAAGCTAGTGAAAGTGCCGTACCAAATTGCTGTACTGTTGCAAGAAAATTAGCAGAGTATAGTCAGGAAAAACTATTATCTCCTTGTGTCATATCAGGATAGTATGGTGAATGATAAGCTAATTCTATCTCTTTAATGCAAATCATAAAGTGCGTAAGACCCATTACGAAATTTACAGTAATGTTGATGAAGAAACACATACCGTATTAGTCGTCGGAAACTTGGTTTAAAACCTTTCTAAAGTTTCTTGAAGTTTTTTTTGCCGCACTGCCATAAAATCAATGTCCTGTTAATATAATAACTTCGGGGTGGTGTCCACACTATCCAAAATATCAGTCACGCTTATGAACTGCTCCTGGGATGGAACTTTATATATTAGACAAGAAGACAAAGTCAAAATTAAAGAGTTTTTATCTATCTGGCTTGCGGTATAAATGGCTCTAAAGGGTGT
>LQNS02000211.1:9499281-9509731 GCA_001587735.2 Parhyale hawaiensis | reverse complement strand
GTGAAGATGAAGACATTGATAAGACATTCGTTAGACAGTGTTTCAGCCGGAACCGGTACCTAGAACTGAAGCAAAACCTTCATTTCAATGACAATTCAACATTGAGAACTAATGCAAGCCAAAAGTCATTCAAGATAGCACCTCTAATTGAAATGATAAACCAACGCTTCTTGATGTTTGGTATTTTTTCCAAATATTTGAGCATTGATGAGCAAATGGTTCAATATTATGGACACCATTTCCTGAAGCAGTTCATCAGAGGAAAGCCTATTCGGTTCGGTTTCAAAAACTGGGTAATGAGCTGTTCAACTACCGGATATTGCTTCGATTTTGATCTTTATGAAGGCAAGAAAGAAGATTCATCACCTGTCAGTGGACTAGGAGCATCAGTTATCCTGAACAAAGTTGCAAAAGCTAGTAATCCATCGGATCATGTATTCTTCTTTGACAATTTCTTCACAAGTTTCGAGCTCTTGAAATTACTAACTGAACAAGATGTGTCCGCTTCTGGTACAGTGAGGCTCAATCGTACCAACAAGTGCCCTCTCGCATCTGAACAAAGAGTAAAAGCCCTGAAGAAGCAAAAAAGGGGCTTTATTGACTACAGTTATGACAGTAGCAATAACATTTTTGCTGTTGTATGGAAAGACAACAACGATGTCAAGATGTTGTCAAATCACCAGGGTGTAGAGCCGACTGAAAAAGTGAAAAGATGGAGCAAGCAGAAGAAGGATCAGGTCTCGTTAGAACAACCAAAGTGCATCGCCGATTACAACAAGTACATGGGTGGTGTGGATAAAATGGACTGGCTCATCAATAAATACAGGATCAAAGTTCGTGGAAAGAAATGGTATTTTCCAATTTTCACGAACATTATTGACATGACAGTCATAAATGCACATATACTATTTTGCATGGCAAACGGAAAAATGCCCTTGCTGGAATTCAAGAGGAGAATAGCAAGAGTATATATGCAAGTATCATCTTTGTCAGATCCCAAGAAATCAGGTCGCCCATCATTCAGTAAGCAATCAAAGCGGCGTGTGTTGGACGACGTTCGAAGAAGTAATTCAGGGCATGTTCTGCAGCGAACAGATGGTGGAAGACAACGGAAGTGCGCTGTTTGCAAAATAAATGTCCGAAAAGAATGTTCCAAGTGCAACGTTGGGCTACACGTTGAATGCTTCCCCCAATGGCATCAGTGAAATTCCACTCATTTAGAGGGTAGTCATTCCTTTCATATACTGTATTTAGTTTGAAAGGAGCAATGTTTTTTTCATGTAATCTAATTCATTTTGTGCTTTTTGTGTTTATAAATAAAGGAATTTGCAATTTGCATTAGAAAGAAGCACCATTATCACGTACTCACTTCATAAGTTTAGCCTTAATAATAAGAAAAGTGACGAAAATGAATTAGTATTTTTTATTACCCTTTTGCCCATGATCCCCATTTGGGACTTTTTTTTTTAACTACTGCTACTCTCATTATATCCTCTAAAATTGGGAAGAAACTGTTTTATATGAAATATTTACACCATACGAAAGTGTTTAGATGGAAATTTCACAAATCAAAAATTTGGGCGTTAATGGGTTAATGCCGTAGAGTGTATTACATATATTGTTGTCTTAACAGAAAGTGCTATTTTACCAAGCTAGTGGAAGTGCCGTACCAAATTGTTGTACTGTTGCAGGAAAATTAGAAGAGTATAGTCAGGAAAAACTATTATCTCCTTGTGTCATATCAGGATAGCATGGTGAATGATAAGCTTATTCTATCTCTTAAATGCAAATCATCAAGTGCGTAAGACCCATTACGAAATTTACAGTAGTATTAGTCGTCGGAAACTTGGTTTAAAACCTTTCTAAAGTTTCTTGAAGTTTTTTTTTTTGCCGCACTGCCATAAAATCAATGTCCTGTTAATATAATAACTTCCGGGTGGTGTCCACACTATCCAAAATATCAGTCACGCTTATGAACTGCTCCTGGGATGGAACTTTATATATTAGACAAGAAGACAAAGTCAAAATTAAAGAGTTTTTATCTATCTGGCTTGCGGTATAAATGGCTCTAAAGGGTGTTTCATAGGATTTGTTTCTTGTATTCAAAAGAAATTGCTGTAATATAAGGTTAACTATCATTGTAAGAATTATTTACTCTTTATTTAGTGGAAAAGTAACATAAATTTGTTGCACTGTTTGGCTGTTGAGCTGGTGCATCGTTGGTCTACAAATGATCATGTACTGAAGTCTACGGTATTCACTCCGAGAATTTAAGTTACTTCTACATGAACGGATTTTGGAGAGCAGAATAGATGCCCTCTCACTTTATTCTCTCCGACTGAGCAAAGAAGTCATGGTTTGTGATTTTTTTAGGAGATGCACAATGAGTCGAACTATGAGTATGAAACAGTGCTACAATTTTCTGTAATATTGGCCAATAGTGATCTTTCCTATAGGCTTTCGAGTGCTAGCTTCTTGTTTATCATACCAGCCAACTTAAGTCAGGCAGCGTAGGCTATACAGGCCATAAGCAGACACTGCCTATTGATCATTAGCAAATTTTTATAAGCTAGATTTCTAGAAGTTAGATGTGCCAGATCATGCAATGTAGATTTAATGCACAGAACCAATAACTGTTAATTTTGTAGTAGGACAAATTAGTTTTTAAAAATAGCAATAGGTAGTTCAAACAACTTAGTTAACTTTGCAAAATTAGTTAACTTTGCGGGTTACAGCAAATGACAACGATCACTGAGGTGAGTGCCGCACTTAACTGCTCATTCTTTACGTGAATCTGCTAGACATTGCAAAGCTCAGCTTTTGTCATCCACTACATAATAATACACAGTTGTTAGTTGCTTGCTCAGTTGGTTGATTGGTCTCTGTCGCGCTCTTATAAGGGCTTAGATAGGAGAAAATTCATCTAATGAATAACAATATGAAGTACCATGAAATATCAGCCCTGAATTATGCGGGCAAGTACGGCTTCTGGAATATTTTTTTCGGAGAGTCGAAATAATGCATTTGATGAAGTCCGATTCGCTTTGAAAAACTGTTCGGTACTGTGTGATGGGATTCTTCTTTTTGAACGTGGCAGATGAAAGGCTGTATCTTTGATAGAGCTTGTGATCCTCTCATGCATATGCTATTGTGTATATTTTTTTATCTGAAATTTTTCGGAGCTGCTAAAACTTAACACTGAACAGCAGGCAACATATTTTCAATTCACATTGCAGTTGAATTTGATCCTGATGGTTCAATTAACTGCTGGTATCCATGATGCAGAAAGCATTGAGCATTTCCGGAGAATTATTTTGGTTGAATTATATTCTCATGTATTTTCTGTCTTTGCCACGCATTACAAAAAGCTTCCCTGCAAAATTATTGCTGTAGTGTTTGAAAGCTGGAACTCTGTATAGTATCTACATTATAAAAATTTTGTACTCTAAACTCTAATCGGCGATAATATAATAAATGACTTGTGAGCAAATTGCTCTCAAATAGGAAATATTCCAATGTTTGAGTCACGCACCCAAGTTCTCACCCAAGTTTTGGAGCGAAGTTGGAATTCTCTACCATCGAGACGCCTGCTTAATTCCTTACGCCACCGGAGAAGTTCAAAGCAGCGCAGTATTTTCATTAGTAATTGCCTTTCAAGTTGCTGCCAAAGTCAACACCAGTAAAAACCAAACGGACTGACATTTTTATTTGCAGAATAATTCTAGGCCTGCAACCGCCCAGTAAAAGACAAACAAAGTGGCGCACCCTGCCTTCGTTCCCGACAGACTTCACTTTTCATATCCATTCCAGTTTCTGCACAACCAATCAAGTGAATTGAATATAAACTCTGGTTATTTTACGACCGGCCTGGCCAGTCACTAAAGTTGAGATAGAAAGATTCTTTATCTTTTCTTTTGCCAGATAAAGGACATTTGGGAAACCAACCGTGCCAGGGAACCAATTAGTCTAAAACGGAGGTCATTCTGTCCGGAAATTAGGCTGGGATTTTCTCTCGTATCCTTTTAATTTCCGCTAAATCAGACCTGCCGTGCATCTTGAAAGCATTTTCATTATGGACGGAGTTTTGTATTTAGTTTTCGTTGTTGATGCATCCACTGCATCTTGCCATAATTTTTGTTAAATTTGAGAACGGTGTTTACTGATTTTCTTTGCGATACGTGCAGGAAAAATGACCAGTCTAAATAAATTAAAACTGAGAATTAATAAGAATATATTAGTAAATGAAATTCATTTAATCGGACATGAGAAATTTTTTTTTATTGTTACCTTTCGCTATTCAGGCGAGATACTGGACTGTAGGTCTCATTTTCTACTTGTAGTATAAATTAAATATAAATTTATTTTTAAAACACAAATGTATTTATGATGGCTGATGTGATGAACGAACAGAATCTTTCTATTAACCCATTTGTAACGTCTAGTAAGGCAAATGTGAAAGAAAGAATATTGATCATCGTAGACGTGCGATCATAATTACATGCCCGTAGTATCGGACAACAGCAAGGAAACGGTATGCTAACATAGAACGGCAACCCCCTGTCAAGCATAAAGGCGAAATATATGCACAACTGAATTGTTCATGCTGATAATTGTGATTTTGTTATGATGAAATATGCACTGTACTTACCAGCCTTACCTTTTTCCGCCTGCATATAGTAGAGACAGGCAGATAGATTCGTATCGCTCTCTCCACATAGTAAAGGTTTTCGGCTCATTATGCGAACATAATCTACAGGGTAATAGTAGTAACGGACTAACGCTATTATTCTTATTACTATTGCATACGGGTAACATGTCTAGAACGCGTCCACCATGCTAGTAGCTGTCCACTTGGCATTAAAAACTTTCTGTGTGAAAACTAGCAGAGCTAGAAAGCCGTACTAGGTTTAAGTTGCAGGTTACTACTTAGCCTACAGCTTAAGCTTATGTATGGCTTTCTAGCACTTCTAGTTTTCACACAGGAAGTTTTCAATGCCAAATGGACGGGTGCCAACATGGTGGACGGGTACTGGACATGTTACCCTAGCAAACACACCACTGAATAAGTTCGCCGTGGAACCATTAGCAGGTTTTCCAGCCTTAAGGCTTTCGAGGAGTTTCCGTCCAACTTAGCAATGAAAAGTAGGGTTGGGGAGTTCGTTACCGGATCTGCTGCAGGTGTTCTTAGAGCTTTTTAATATAATATATTATTCATTTTTTATGGTTTCATTAGTCCATCATTAGTTCTTTCACTATCTTTGTTCTATAATAAATTCCCGAATGCATGACATGTATCATAATCATTGCAAAGTTATTTGGGAAATGCAAAGCTCGTATGGAGAGCGATGAACCTCTTCGTACGTAGAGGTTCATTGCTCTCGCTCGTGCATTGCACAGAAACGCCCCTACAGTGTTCATTAGAGAGTCATGATTAACACTGTGGATCAAGACTATATATATCTATATATGCTATTCTTCAAGAGACAGAAGAACTTTTTAGGACACACTGTATAGCGTACTGCAAATAATTTAAGGCTCTATTCTTCACCTATGTGGCACAAACACAACGGCATCGCTCCCATAGCTCATATTAATCACTTATAACCTACTTTAATTGGTTTGCTATTCTAGCTTTTACAGCCTCGCAAAGATCCTTTACAGAGACTTTATGGCTTTGGACTTCCCGCGCTAAACTTTGCTGCTGATTAGATGACTGAAGCCCGACACTTCAAAGTGTTCTGTTTGTGCGGCTGTTTTTTTGGACAGCAACTTACGACAAAGTTCGACAACTTCACGAGGAATGTAAGCAATCAGATGCAGGATGCTTTTGTCCTGAACGTAAAATTTTCAAAAAGAACATTGGGAAAACTCTTGGAAAGTTTGAGAGTAAAGCCGTATTCCAGGTAACCCGGAATGCTTTCAGCTTGCATCTGGTCTAGTTGCTAATTACCAAAGGTGATTGAGGAAAAAAATTGTTGATCGGGGAAGTAATGAAACGCAATTATACTTCATGCCCTTACGTAAGTAACTGATGATAATTAGTTCAGTTAGTCTAGGTATATAAAATCGACTATCGGTTGAGAACACAGTGAATGAAAGACTGTTAAAAGTAAGCCAGGACTACATTTGTTTTCCCGGGCAGTAGGTAGAAACTCATTGAAATTGCACTGAAATTTCACTCAAGGCCATCTCCGTGGCTTCAGAACCACAGAATTACAGCGACGCACATCTCTTCAAGCACTAGACGGTGCTCTGCACTTCTTACGTTGCTGAAGTTTAGGGGTATATCAAGGAAAGCAAATAACAGCAATCGAAGTTATGAAATTTGATTTCGAGGCGTAAAGACTTTATATTGTAGGGAATTCTCTGAGAGCTTTATTGTTGAAGCAGACTGAAGCGAGTTGCGCTTAATCTCGTTGGATGTTATGTATCTCGAAAGTTTGATACGTGGATTTACTTAACCGATCTTCATTATGTGACGAAAAAAAACTGTGCTTTTGAAGTGTCAAATCAAGGGTATAATATTTTGTACTCGAGATACGTTCGTAAAAGCTGAGATGAGGTCACAGTGATTCGCAAAGAAAATTGTGTTTCAAGCATGGATTATGTTAAGTTAGCCAAAATAACTTTTTTATTATTCTACAACAGTGTAAAGGTAATACATACAAAAGCAATTGACAACATATTCATTAATTCCTCAAGAAGTTGTCGTTATACAGTAAAGAAAATAAGTTCAGTATATAACCAGAACGCCTCGTGGCGTAAGACCATCACCCATGGAAAGTGCTGAGTCAAGAGTTATAAATTTAACGCCGTGATTTTGATGGCTAACCTTACCCAAATATTTCTGTATTTTTCACAACTAGGTCAAACCACCAAATATGAACGTTGCTCAACTCCTTCTTCCTCGTTTTTGGGTGAACAGGTAAACAAATATATAAATGAACAAATATATACATATATATATATATACTTAAATTCAAAAAGAAAATATTATCACCAATCTCGCTTTGCTCGCGAGTGATAACCACTCTCACTTAGCTTGCTGGTGATAATTAGTAAATGCTAATATCTAATAAAAGCAATACTAAATTCGGAATTAATATGTATTTCCTACGGACAAGTACTTAATAATATTTATAATATAAAAAACTTGAAGCCAAATAGTACATTGCTTCATCGAAAGCGTTAGTATACCGGACGGAAAGACAAATCGTAATATTCGAGAGTAGGAGCACATTTCGTAAACTTTTAGATAGGTCCACAAAATTACGTTCGAAAAAGTGGAGAGTCATGAAAGTGGAAACACGTAGAAGTCGAGTTACATGTATTGCGATTTCATTGGCCCGCATCTCTATTAACAGTCGCGAGTTACACGTATATATTTTATTGGGTACGCCACTACTTTTGTGCATATATTTGTGGGTATACGTGTGTGTGCGTAAATGTAGGCTTGTGTACAATCAATAAAAAATAAACAAATAAATAAATAAAGAAACTAAATAATAATCAGACTTGGGGTACTGTTTCCGTGGACTAGCGCACGTAGCCGTTCTGGTTCTTCATCTATATGAATTTCACTGTCGAGTTTTCATTGTAAGCAGCTACATTACCTTAGACGATAGTACAGTGATGAGTGCAAGTTTTACTGTGTTAACGCTTAACGTTAGGTAAGAAATGAAAGAGTTTAAAGATATATTTTGAAGAAATGTTTTGTGCTTCTACTCCCTCCATCTCCACCGTGTTCGTGTTCACTGTTCTCAACGAGATAGTGTTAATAACTTCATGATTTTGGGTAGACAGACTGAGCTGAAGCACCCTAGTAATCCTAAGGTGTCCTAAGATGATTTTGAAGACCTTGGATGCATCTAAAAGCTTCTAATACATCGTTCTAATTAACTTTTCCATCTACGACCACCGATCTCTTCAAAGTTTTGAAAGAGGCCTGGCGAGCTCTGTATTTTGATATCTTTTTCTTTAAAACTGCGCAATAGAATCAGCCTTCATTGCTATGCCAGGCGTGTGTGTGGCAGCGGCCTTCTGCTGCTCTACAGTCCTTAAATGCGAGGTTTTTGACTTTTAGCTGCCCAAAGTCCATTTGCCCAGAAATTATACAGCAAAACGCTCATCAAAAGTAGCAATACTTGCAGCGCATCCCAATATTAGCACACGGTGATCAAAATTGCATTTGATTTTTGCAGAATATAATTGGCAATATCCAGCCTGGGCTGCTGCAATCCTCGAAGTTCGGACACTCGAGTTCATCTAACAGTAGTCAGACTATATTGGAAGATTATAACTGAACGACCGATATGGATATTATTACGTTCAACTTCAATAGAGTCCATTTGGCAGGCAGAGTACTGTACTTATTTCAATTAACTATAAATCGGCAATCAATCAACCAACCTATCTAGTGAAAATGTGAATTACCGTACTTTTGGGTGCAGCATGTTATTCATTCTGGGCTAACAAGCACGGTTGACTGCCTATTGAAACGTCATTTTGGCAAGATCTTCCAATTCTATGGACCACTTGCTATGCACATGAAAACTTTATTTTTTGAACTATTCATAGTAACCTGCCTTGTGGATCCTAAAGGGAACCAATAGGTCTGTAGAAAAATTTTTGCCGATTTATGAGAAAGTAATTCTAAATCTGTTAAATTTATATTATGCCTGGTCTTTCCTTTCACGACACCTTCAGACGCCATTTTTTTGGGTAGGCTTGTCGCAGATGTTGAGAAGTGGATTCTCTATCATAACGTTGAACGCCGTCGATCGTGGATAACTCGAGCTGAAAGCCCAGTTCAGCAACTGAGAGCAGGATTCTATCCCAAGAGATCATATTGGACATATGACGAGATAACAATAAAACCGGTACCGCTAATCTCTATTGTGATAAGCTTCGTCGTTTAAAAGCTGCTTTGCTCTAAAAGCTAGCAGAAAGGGAGTCATCTTTCACCATGTTAATGTTCGCCCACACACAGTAGTTCTGGCCAAATTTAGGTCTTCTAGGAGAACTTGGTTGGAAAGTTTTGCCCCATCCAGCATATTCTCCTGACCTAGCTCCCTCAGATTATCACTTATATTTCGAGAATAACAAAACAACTTGCACCAAATAAGATTGCAGTAAGTTAGGTACGGATAGACCAAAGCATAGTAAAGATTTACCAAAACCTTCTCGGGAATATACTGGTTCAATCTGGTAAAGATTCCTACAGTTTTGGCTACTTTTGATCATATTGTGTCGATATGGCTATTGAACTTTAAATTAGTATCCACTATTTCGTCCAAAATTTCGTTGATTCGACAAAGTTAATGTGTTAATCGTTAAAGGTTAACTTCATGTTATTATCTATATCATGATAACGATGACTATACAGTATTGCTTGCGCTTTACTTATGTTTAAAAAAAGTCTGTTGCAAAATGACTGCAACAGACTGCTTGAATTGTTCAATTTCATCGTTCATGTTCCCTATGAAATCAAAGAAGTTAGAACCAGAGACTAGTAGCGTGGTATCATCGGCAAATAGTACAGACGTGAGTGCTTGAGAGACCCTAGGCAAGTCATTAATATAATTAAGAAACAGTATTAGACCTAAAATTGAACACTGTGGCACCAATTTTTCAATCAAGAAATGGAGAAAATGTAGCATTGATCTTAACTTGCTGCTTGCGGTCCTGAAGGTAATTGTATAAGTGGCAGACCTCTAGGACCATATAACGAAAGTTTAGTTAGCAGAACCCTCTGGTTTACAGCATTGAAAGCTTTTCTAAAGTCAGCAAACAAACAAACAAACATACGCAATGCCCTCTGAATGCTGTAATGTAAGTTAGGCTCTGTAGGGTGGGTTTTCCTGTTTGAAATCCATACTGATTGGTAATTATTACAGAAAACTTAGAGAAAAACTTTGTGAGACGATTCGCTATGCATTTTTCAAATATTTTGCTAAATAGAGTGAGTACTGAGATCGGTCTGTAGTTGTTTACATCTGTTCTTACGCCTGCTTTACGTACATGTGTAACTGTGGCTATTTTCAACCTGCTGGGAAATGCACCAAGTTCAAAACAATTATTGACCACAGCAGCAAGTGACTCAGAGATTTGTGCTGTAGCGAACTTCAATAATTTCGCCGAGAGTTCATCTCGGCCATAGTAGGACTCTTTAGCCCAGCAGTGACCTCTACGCACGCAAAAGAAGATACAGGAGATAGAAAAAATGAATTAGGAGCATCATTGTCCACAAATGAAGCAGGGGAGCAGCCGGTAGCCGGGATTTGCTTATCTAATTCAATGGCTATATTGGAGAGAAAAATTAAAAAAAATGGTTGAAGTGGTCAGCTATATCAGATTCACTTAATAAATTCCTCGTAAACTACCAAAGCGCTTGTTTTGGATCGTCTTGGGCTTGGAATAAAATACTTTTACTTGTACGCCAGGTATGTTT
>LQNS02000211.1:9458743-9473060 GCA_001587735.2 Parhyale hawaiensis | reverse complement strand
GCTCTGATATTTCGATAAAACATATACTCACTTTTCTAGAATGCTACTTGCCCAGATGAAGATTTCGTGTAGGCATGAGCCTCTTTGGATGAGCTGTCCAGTCCGAGGCAGCATTACAAGGCGTGAAATGTTATGTTCAAATCCGAAAGAAAAATCCATGCGAGACCTGTGCAGAATCACGAAGAATATGGGATAACAGAACAAATTATACTTTCCGCCGCCGCATGATGGCGCGGTGTGTTAAAAATCTGGAAGCAAACTCCGTCGGAGAGTTCTGAGCCGAACAACGAAAAACAACAAAGAAAATGGGATTTAACTAAGCTAATTGTACTTTCCGTGGCTGCATGGCGGCAAGGGTCTCTAGTATTCATATATTGTTAGCATAAAATATGTATGAATTGGGCTCGTTTTTGTTTCTTTCAACTTTCACTGGAACTGTTGTTGCTCCGACATCACAGCAAGAATTACTGGTTAGAGGGCGCTTTAATACATCTTCATATGTCCGTTGCCTCATAAGCTCTCCTTTTAGTCTGAGTTTTGCCTTCGCCTCAGGATTTCGCCTCTCATAAATCTATTCAAGCGAGCTTGCATTAGAGATGATTTTGTCATTTGCCAAAATCTTTTTACCCTTCTGCTTCAGGAAGCGCCGTAATCGTTTCAGTCTCAGCGATGGTGAGCATTTTCTTCTGGCGTGGAATATTATGAATGGCTTCAGACCTTCACAGCATTGAAAAAGTGTGGAGAATGCATGGAAAATTGAGGAAATTTGACAGGCCGCAAAGCCAGAGTTTATTGAATGCGTTTCAAGCTTAGGAAAGCTGGCAGTAAGCAAAGCAAACGAGTACAATAAAATGTATATAAAAAAGTCTGAGTAAGCTGAAAGAGCCTAGAGCAAGTGTGTAGAATACATCAAAAGTTGTAAATTGACTGAAGAAAAAACAAACATGTAGAAAATATAAAAAAGCTGTAAACTGAGAAAAGATAAAACAAGCTTGTAGAATATATCAAAGGCAGTAAGCTGATAGAACACAAAGCAAGGTTGTACTGTAGATAAAAAAGTTTGACTAAACTATTACAAAACAAAGCAACTGCATAGACTCCATGGAACGTCTGAGAACAGAATTCACAAGCTATATCACCACCAGAATTTCAAACGAGTATTGCAAACTAATTTTTACACCGAAACAGAGCAGAACGAAGGATATGCAGCCAACAAACAGCTCACGTTGGTTTTAATATTGATTTATTTATAGAGTATTTTTACATCTAATTATACGCATACATAACACATGAGATTCGTAAAGGTGCAGATGGAAAGCGCGTGCAATGTGCGAATCGTTCAACGAGAACTGCAATGTTTGGGATAAAATTGTAAAACAATAAAGTTGTTGAGAAAACTCTGGATAAGAATTTAATTACCGGCAGAAACAAATGATTTCCGTCGAAAGTTACAACCAAGTTCTCTTAGTGTAATATACCGGATTTTTATTCTATTCGAGCTGCGCTGAGCGCAGAATTTGAAATATGAGGATCTAATTCACATAGTAGAGAAAATGTTAGCAGAATTGAAGATTATGCTCTTCGTTTCTTTGCCCTAAAGTTACACAGGAGCTGGGTTCCATCATTACTGAGAAAAACAAGCCCTAAATTTACACAGGAGCTGGATTCCATCATTACTGTAAAAAAACAAGCCCTAAATGTACACAGGAGCTGGGGTCCTTCATTACTGTAAAAGCAAGTCCTAAATGTACACAGGAGCTGGGTTCCTTCATTTCTGTAAAAAAATCAAGCCCTAAATTTACACAGGAGCTGGGTTCCATCATTACTGTAAAAAATCAAGCCCTAAATGTACACAGGAGCTGAGTTCCACCATTACTGTAAAGAGCAAGCCCTACATTTATATGGAAGGCGAGTCCCAAATATAAGCGTGTGTACAGCAGGCCTCCCATTTGCAACTAAGAGCGGTGTTATCTGGACTGCGTAAAAGCACGTATAATATTTATACGGAAGGAGGGTTCCGAGCATATAGCAAGCCCTCCATATGAACGGCAGGTGGCTCTCAAACCCTGACATTTAAATGACAAGCCTGCTGTGTTTTGCAGATAAGAAAATAGTGTTTGATTTCTAATAAAATACTCACACTAATAGTACAAGTAGTAACAAAGTTGTTTCAAAACTTTGGCTTTTTCAAAGCAGTAATATTCCAAAAATATAACTTTAATTGCTCATTATTTGAAATGCTAAGCGAAAGGGGACGAATTCATCATTCGAAATTTGTCTCACTAATTTTAACCTAATTTGGAAGGGAATGGCAAAAAATTTCAGCGCTTCTCGCCGACGAATTAGTCATCATCATCTGGTGGTAAACATTATACTTTTACGGGCGGGGAGCAAGCAAAAGTTGCCGCCTGGTATTGCGAGCAAAACTCATTTCGCGGTGCCTTTTTGCGACCGCCATGATTGATGGGAGCTCTTATCGGGCTGATTAAAAAAGCGGTGCCAGATTAGGCGTCGTTAATCAGGATGACGGTCCGGTTACTCTATGATAGTCTATGGTACCGGGATTTAGTCTGTGGGACATAGTATAGCATGGGTGATGATCCCCTAGACGCTGGTCTATAGAGCATGGTATGGCAAGATGGTAGATCTGGATGTGGGTGCTACGGCATAAAGTTTCTATATAGTTGCCTGGTATTATGATACAGACACCTTTTCTTTTTCTAGCTTAGTATGAGTGATAGCATGATGATTGTTATCTTCATGCTGACGCTGGATAGGACACGTTAAGTAAGTTTAAGTTGGGCTATGTTAGGTTCAGTTAGGGAAGGCTTGACTAGATTATGATAGTTTACTTTGCTTTTCCACCGTTCTAAAATGCGCCTTAGCGATAGTACCAAGTTTATTTAAAACTACTCTTGAGTAAAAACAAGTTATTGCTCTAGTAACAAAGAATTTAAAANGAGCTTGCATAGAGATGATTTTGTCATTTGCCAAAATCTTTTTACCCTTCTGCTTCAGGAAGCGCCGTAATCGTTTCAGTCTCAGCGATGGTGAGCATTTTCTTCTGGCGTGGAATATTATGAATGGCTTCAGACTTTCACAGCATTGAACAAGTGTGGAGAATGCATGATAAATTGAGGAAATTTGACGTGCCGCAAAGCCAGAGTTTATTGAATGCGTTTCAAGCTTAGGAAAGCTGGCAGTAAGCAAAGCAAACGAGTACAATAAAATGTATAAAAAATAAGTCTGAGTAAGCTGAAGGAGCCTAAGGCAAGCGTGCAGGATACATCAAAAGTTGTAAATTGACTGAAGAAAAAGCAAACGTGTAGAATATATAAAAAGGCTGTAAACTGACAAAAGATAAAACAAGCTTGTAGAATATATCAAAGGCAGTAAGCTGATAGAACACAAAGCAAGCTTGTAGTGTAGATAAAAAAGTTTGACTAAGCTATTAAAAAACAAAGCAACTGCATAGACTCCATGGAACGTCTGAGAACAGAATTCACAAGCTATATCACCACCAGAATTTCAAACGAGTATTGCAAACTAATTTGTACACCGAAACAGAACAGAACGAAGGATATGCAGCCAACAAACAGCTCACGTTGGTTTTAATATTGATTTATTTATAGAGTATTTTTACATCTAATTATACGCATACATAACACATGAGATTCGTAAAGGTGCAGATGGAAAGTGCGTGCAATGTGCGAATCGTTCAACGAGAACTGCAATGTTTGGGATAAAATTGTAAAACAATAAAGTTGTTGAGAGAACTCTTGATAAGAATTTAATTACCGGCAGAAACAAATGATTTCCGTCGAAAGTTACAACCAAGTTCTCTTAGTGTAATATACCGGATTTTTATTCGACTCGAGCTGCACTGAGCGCAGAATTTGAAATATGCGGATCTAATGCACATAGTAGAGAAAATTTTTGCAGAATTGAAGATTATGCTCTTCGTTTCTTTGCCCTAAATTTACACAGGAGCTGGGTTCCATCATTATTGAGAAAAACAAGCCCTAAATTTACACAGGAGATCATTACTGAGAAAAACAAGCCCTAAATTTACACAGGAGCTGGGTTCCATCATTACTGAGAAAAACAAGCCCTAAATTTACATAGGAGCTGGGTTCCATCGTTATTGAGAAAAACAAGCCCTGAATTTACACTCGAGCTGGATTCTATCATTGCTGTAAAAAGCAAGCCCTAAATGTAAGCAGGAGTTGGGTTCCATCATGAATGTAAAAAGCAAGTCTGAAATGTACTCAGCAGTCGGGTTCCATCATTACTGTAAAAAGCAAGCCCTGAAGCCCTAAATTTACACAGAAACTGTGTTCCTTCATTATTGTAAAAGCAAGTCCTAAATGTACACAGGAACTCGGTTCCATCATTACTGTAAAAAAACAAGCCCTAAATGTACACGGGAGCTGAGTTCCACCATTACTGTAAAGAGCAAGCCCTACATTTATATGGAAGGCGAGTCCCAAATATGCGCGCGTGTACAGCAGGCCTCCCATTTGCAACTAAGAGCGGTGTTATCTTGACTGTGTAAAAAGCACGTTTAGTATTTATAGGGAAGGAGGGAACCGAGCATATAGCAAGCCCTCCATATGGACAGCAGGGGGCTCTCAAACCCTGATATTTAAATGACGAGCCTGCTGTGTTTTGCAGATAAGAAAATGGTGTTTGATTTCAAATAAAATACTCATACTAACAGTACAAGTAGTAACAAAGTTGTTCCAAATCTTTGGCTTTTTCAAAGCAGAAATATTCCAAAAATATAACTTTAATTGCTCATTATTTGAAATGCTAAGCCAAAGGGTACGAATTCATCATTCGATATTTGTCTCACTAATTTTAAACTAATTTGGAAGGGAATGGCAAAAAATGTCAGCGCCTCTCGCCGACGAATTAGTCATCATCATCTGGTGGTAAACATTATACTTTTTAGGGCGGGGAGCAAGCAAAAGTTGCCGCCTGGTATTGCGAGCAAAACTCATTTCGCGGTGCCTTTTTGCGACCACCATGATTGATGGGAGCTCTTATCGGGCTGATTAAAAAAGCGGGGCCAGATTAGGCGTCGTTAATCAGGATGACGGTCCGGTTACTCTATGATAGTCTAGGTACCGGGATTCTGTCTGTGGGACATGGTATAGCATGGGTGATAATCCCCTAGACGCCGGTCTCAGGGACATGGTATAGCATGGGTGATGATCCTAGACGCCGGTCTCAGGGACATGGTATAGCATGGGTGATGATCCTAGACGCCGGTCTCAGGGACATGGTATAGCATGGGGTGATGATTCTAGACGCCGGTCTCAGGGACATGGTATAGCATGGGGTGATGATCCTAGACGCTGGTCTATAGAGCATGGTATGGCAAGATGATAGATCTGGATGTGGGTGCTACGGCATAAAGTTTCTATATAGTTGCCTGCTATTATGATGCAGACACCTTTTCTTTCTCTATGAGTGATAGCATGATGATTGTTACCTTCAAGCTCAGTGCAGTTAGGGTAGGCTTGACTAGATTACGATAGGTTAGGTTAGATTATAAAACAGATTACATAGCTTGCTTAAGCATAGACTTCACCATACATTGCCTGGACACTGCAATCGGGCCTCTCGCAATTGGGCCATGTGGCCGATTCACGTATGTGTTAATAAAATGAGTTCTAATATTCACAGAGACCTCAAACAAAGCTTAATTTCTTCGTCCTTCAAAATGGAATGCGTTGCAGCGAAGGGAATCTATATTCACAATCTTATAGTTTCAGTAGGTGATATATGTATATCTACCTTCGGACATCAAGAATAATTGAAAATTCATCATAAATTCTTGTAATAGTGAAATTTTATAGAAGAAATTAGCTCATAGATGCTACACATAATGTACTTTAATATCACATACAATTGACTTTTTTCTAATGAGGATTTGAAGCAATAACCTCATAAATTGATGTATATAGAGCTTTCAGGGTCCTACGAATCACACAAAGAACACAAAGGAACCCAAAGGAAGTGAAAAATTCCTAACTAGTAAAAACAAGTTCTAACTAGTAAAAAGTTTTGAATATCGAAAACAAGTTCTAATTAGTGGAAACGAGTTCTAAGAAGTGAAAACTATTTTCAACTTGTGAAGACTATTTCTGACTAGTGAAAATGAGTTCTATCTAGTTTTCATCAGCTACAACTAGTTTTCACTAGTTTCAGCTGGTTTTCACTAGATTCAGCTAGTTTTCACTAGTTTCAGCTAGTTTTCGCTAGTTTCAGCTAGTTGTCTCTTTTTCAGTTAGTTTTGACAAGCTTTTAGTAGTTTCAACTTGTTTTCACTAGTTAAAACTTGTTTTCACCAATAATGAACCGAGGGATAACCCGTAGACAGCTCGTTGTGCTGGTGCGATGAGCATGAGTAAAAACTCTATCATATTCATCTGTAATATACTCCGAAGATAACAGTGTCACAATATGGCGAAGAAATTGGAAAAAGACTGCCATCCGCTGCTTCGCAGCATTAACTGTGCAGATGTTCCATCGACAAAAGCGATTTGCGCCAGTCAGTAAATCGAAAATTTTCATTTTGATAAAAAGTGTACTTTTTTATTATTGTTCGAAACTGAACTATAATACCGAAATGACAATGGCAGTAAACGTCCAAATTATTAATATAGAACTGCATATATAGATGCATATATAAATCTATTTATTGAGTTGAACAAGATTTGCAATACACGACAAGATGTGTACTGAAATAGGATTAATAAAGTTTTAAATACATCTTAGGTGTAATAACGTCAGAAAGATGATGCTAGTAGATTGCCTTACTTCTCATTACGGCAACTTCACTTTTCTTCAATCACATACTGCTCACGTTATTGCCTCCTCAATGAAGTATGCAAATAATGAATCTATGGGATTTAGCTAGCACATTTCATTCACTATAAATAATCTAAGTATCAAGATAAAAATCAGGTTCCATGCGACTCTTTGTACCAAAAGATCAAGACGTTGGCAATAAATTATGCCAAAAACGTTGACCGCCTCATGGAATGGACCGCAACGTGGCAGATGAGTTTCAATGTTGAGCAAAGGACATCTTAGCCAAATTGGAAATGAAAGGGATAGAATTAGCAACCGTCACCGTGAATTGTGAATAATTATCAGAAACTCCAACTAAAGCACAGCTCGCAAGTAGACATGAGTGTGAAAATAGGAAGCAGATTGTTGTGTTCATTACCAGGAAGGTTGAATACAAAGCTAAGGACGTAATCTTTACTTTGCTCGAAGCATTAGTGCACTTGCAGTTGGAGTTTGCTGTTGAGTTCTGTTGGCCATATTAGAGCAATAATGTAGATAAAATAAAAATAATCCGATGCAGAGGCACAATATTGATACCCCCGCTGGAAATTTACCATACGAGCGTCGCCTACAGGACGCAAAGGTGACTCAGATAATAACTAACAGCTACGAATTCACACAAACACTTAACGGTGAAAGCTTCAGTTGCCACCCTATTTCATTATCCATGCCCGATTTAATTTAACGTTGTGAGTTTCTGATAGTCAACTGCAACTAATCGTGCTTGCACGATCATCTCCAAAACTTGACTCAGTTTTTTGTTCTCCCTCAGATATCTCAATGATTTGACATAACGACAATAGCTCAGAGAGGGCCGGAACGTTAGCCCAAGCTGCTCGCTGGGATTGGGCCCGTTGGTCCGTCTTCTCTCAGCTTACTAATCTAATAATTTAAGTTTAACTTCATCTGTTTCTCTGTATCATTTTCCGAGCAACGTCTTTGCGAGTGTTACTTGCTCCAGTCAAAGTAATGTGTAGATCCTCTTGGAAATAATGATGCTTTACCAATGAACCAGTGGGTTGACATAGTTACCCCGCCAAGGAGGTTATGCTTTGGTCGTGTTTGTCTGTCTGTGTGTTTGTCGGTTTGACTGGATTTGTGTCACCAAGATTACTCAAAGAGTTATAAACGGATCTTTATGAGATTTATTGGGATTGTTAGGCATGTTAACAGTCACAGATGATTAACTTTTGGTGAAAATCCGTTCATCTGTTTGCTTATCTGCCTATATTTTCTTAGTGCCATAACTAAAAAAATTATAGACGGATGTTCATGAAAATCTCATGAGCTGTTAGGTATATTACGAAAAGTAAATAAACAAATAAATTTTGTAATGATCTGTTGGTTCGTTTGTGTGTTTGTCGCTGTGTTTACTTTTATGCTTGTCAGCACAATAACTCAAAAAGTTATTGATAAATCTTTATGAAATTTACAGGACCTGTTAGTAATGCTAAAAAACATAAATTACTTAATTTTGATGTTAATCGGATGGTCCGTTTGCATGTTTGACCTATGTTTGTCATATTGTTTGTTAGCAGCATAACTTAGAAAGTTATGAATGTGTCTTAAAAAAATACAAAAACTGTTAATACTGCCAAAAGGCACCAATAATTTGATTTTGGTGTTGATACAAAGAAAATCATGGCTTCAGAGCCAACTTGAATTTTTCTTTACCTTTGCCATGCTTGGCTGAGGTGTGCGCTCTCAGAGTGCTCTAATTATTTGAATTGATTGTATAGCCCCATCACTGCTCTCCTAGATTTATTTTGTGATCTTGGATCTTGTAAGGATCAAAGGTGGGCAGTTGCAGCCATTGACATCCACTTGTGGCCTATTCACAAAGCTAAAGAAGGCTGCGTATCTCTTTCACGTTGGCCGGATTTAAACTAACGGGCCCGGGGCAAGATGAGACGGGTGGGCACCAAGACCCTCGAGATATCGCTAGGGCTGTCTAATGAAATATGCACATACTACACTGCTACGTAGTTTTTCCGAAAAAAAAGAGGCCCTGCCTCCTTCACAGCACTCACAAAGGAATATTTTTCTCTCCATAGAAAAGGGAGTTAAGAGCTCGTTCATAATAGCTATTATGAAAGATTGCATTTTTCGACGTTGAAAATGGATTCATTGCCAGAAACTATCATCACTTTCCAATTATTTTTAAATGCAGCTAGCATTCCTTTTTCTTGGCATTGCTAACATAATATGAGTTATCAGTAACAGCAAGCAGTATAATATATACTATGAGACCGTGAAAACTCTACCATAAACACCATGTCTGCAGCTAACTTGTTAACCATGCATTTTTAGAGCGCGCACATCAACCGAGCAATGCAATGTTAACGGAAACATCAAATTGATCCTGAAAATAGGATTTCCTTTCCATCATCCCCCTAATTTGATCATTTACTTCTTTTAACGTTTCTAACAATTCCTGAAAATTTCACCGAGATCCATCTATAACTTTTCGTGTTATATAGCCGACAAACCTAAATTCAAATATAGAGAGAAACAAACGTATAAGCAGATCAATCACCACAAAAATTTGGTCATTTGTTCTTCATTACGTTCCTAACAATTCGTGAAAATTTCATGACAGTCTGTCCATAACTTTTTGAGTCATGTTACCAAGAGAAAAAACGCAGATAAATAAACAAACAAACACACAACGGACCAACGGTCACCAAAAGTTAATCATCTATTCCTCCTAACGCGCCAAACAATTCCTCTAAATTTTTGTAAAGATTCGTTCGGGACTTTTTGCGTTACCTTGTGACAGACACCTACAGACAGAACAACAGGCAAACAGTTAAACGCTACAAAAACATAACCACATTGGCGGAGGTATTTAGTGATCTCAAAGCTTATATCAACAATGGCACTGTTTGGAAATTCAAGTATAATTGGCATAGGGTTAAAGTCTGGCCTCTCCAGCCAAACCATAATAAAATGAGTGCTAGTCGAATGAGAGGCTGAAGCCTCATTTGCACGTTAAAGAGTAAAGCACGCTCATATATATATATGACATCATTTCCGCACCGTCGACATTATCGGTAGTGCAGGAGAGCAGGTCATGCGTAGTACTAATACATGCTAGGCTTTGCAAAATCTCTTGAGCAACACACTTAGTTCCGTCACTAACGCTCCAGCAATCTCAGCCTTTAGAAATTCATTCTATAAAGTACTTAACATGACAAATTTTGATTGAATAAAAATGTTGTAAAGAAGTGGGTCAGGAAGCAATTTTGGGCGGCGCTAAAAACGCTAAAGAGCTTTTAAAGAGTCGAAAACAGGTACCGGTGGTTCTTTTAAGGGAAAAACTGACGAAGAAATGGCAAGTAGCTTTTGGAGAGATGCACAGTTTGTGATAGCCCTTCCCTTGGAGGCTATTACTAGTGCTATATTTGGCGAACGTGTATTGTGTGTTAAAAATGTGGAATAACCCCCCAAAAAATTTATCGCATTATAATGTAACAGGAAGAATAAGCGATTAGCACGTATATTAGAGTAAAATGCAGCTGTAGTTATCGTGCGGAGCAAATGTAGAAACGATAAAATTTAATAGCTGTTTATGATAATAATTTGTATCACTACAAAATGTGCACTTCTCAGGATTCTTATATTTGTCCGAGTTTAAAGTTACGGTGATATATGATCGAATGCATACAGAGACGGAAATACTATCAACTACTTCATAAAATTTTACTGATTTACCTACACATATAATAATTCGTATGGTAAATAATAATTGAATAGCGTGACCCGTGGAAATTGCAAGGTTAATTGGTATATTTCCTTTAAAATATATCAAAGCTAAGACACGCCATTGCAACTTAAATTAGTTTGACTAAATGCAGCTCTTCTACCGTAACCATCCCGTCTAAAGTAACGTTAGTTACTTAATTCTAACTAATTCTATACCTACCGAAAGTCGTAGACCCTAACGCGCCTCATTTAACTTAACGCACTTCATTTAACATATATATATATATATATACATATATATATTTCGAAAACGTGGCTGGACGTCTGTCGAGGTTCATAATATCAGGTTATTATTAACTGCAGTACAGACATCAGATTTTTTTTGGCCAAATAAGATCTGATGTCTGCACTGCAGTCATTAATAACCTGATATGATATATATATTTGCACTTTATCTAATCTATTCGCGCCTTACCTATCCTAACACTCCCGAATTAATTTAACGCTCGTTCTCTATCCTAACGCCTCTAATCTCAACCAACACTGCTAATCTTACCTTTCGTTTGTCATCTAACGCTGTTCATTTAGCATATTGCACTTCTTCTAAGCTATCTCTCTTGATCTAATCTAACACACCTCATCTACACCAATGCACCTTTTTTAAACTTAATGTATCTAACTTGGTACTCCTCATCTAATATAACGCTCCTACTCTAAGATAGCGTTCCTCATCGATCCTAATGTTTCTCTTCTGTCCTAATTCACTTTTTTTTTAACATAGCCTAATGTTCTTAACCTAACATAACACTTCTCATCTACGAGGGTCATTCCAAAAGTAATTTTCTTCTATTTTTTAACTCAAAATGTTGAAAAGCTAAGAAGACGGAAGTGCCACCATTAAAACGAGCGATCTTTTGTGTTCCATAATTTATTTTTCTATGTAGTCACCACCGTTCTCAATGCACTTTTGTCAGCGATGAACGAGAGCCTTGATGTCTCGTTTGTAAAAGTTAGCGCCTGCCGAGGCAGTCCATTTTTTCAAGGCTGCGATTACGGCGTTGTTGTCGGAAGCGCTGCCCACGCAATGTGTCCTTCATAGATCCGCACAAGTATTATTATAACAACTTTACTCTCGGGCCACCACGGATAGTTAATACAACCCAAACAGAGCATTTTGCAACACCGAGAAGCCCGAAACGCTGCTAAAGAAAACCCCACAAAAAGCCATTAACAGCTGACCTAAACGCCTGCAGTCCATCACGACCAAAAGCCGATGCCGGCAATGAATTCCAAACCGTAACAGACCAGGGCAGGCAGCACCGACTGAACTGCCGAATTCGGTATCAAACATAATCTAAAGTAAAAGAGTGCGCGTGAACCGCAGCACGTGTAATCCTCCTAAGGACCTTGAGGGCAGGGATAGCAAAATATAACCAATGCCTCTCATTGTTGTACACCTTATACAACATACAGAGTTCGGCCATCCCTCTCCTATGGGACAGATTCACTAGATCACTTCCAACGCACAGCCTGCTGACTTAACTAACAAGTCGATCCAGCAGACGCAAGTGACTGTCAGCAGCAGAAGCCTAGACTGTTAAGTAATACTTCAACACGGGCAGTAAAAGAGCATAAAACCATATGTGGACAACCTCTTTGTCACCACACACAGAATTTACCTTGCGCAGGAGCCCAAGCTTCCTGGAAGCACGTGACACCAGTCGCCTAATATGCGGCTCAACAGTAAGCTCCGTATCAAAGACAACACCGAGAATGTCCAAGGAGCTAGACTCCTGAAGCAATGTATAAGATTAGATTAGATAGGCGGCAATATATGAACCAATAGGCCCATCTCCAATGAGACACCGGAACTTACACCTCGGCCCTCTATGAGCTATTGCCATAATGTTTGTAGGATATAGAGGACTGGAGAAAAGAGAAAAAAGGGGGAAGAATCCCTGCCAAAGAGACGATCATGAATGCACGCAAGCACGATCAAGAACCGCTGAAATGCAGAGCTTGGAGATGTCAAGAAGACGGGTTAAGGTTACCTCGGAAGCTTTGGTTGTTGTTTGCGACTCCTGGAGGAGGAGTTCTTAGCTGTGGTGGATGTCTCTCCCAATGTATGTCAAGACGATATTTAAACGCATTGACTGACTCCGCCTCAACAACATCGGAAGGGAGTCTATTCCAAATGCTGACTATGAATACGGAAAGAACTGCTGACTTAAGGTCGTTTTTCGAGCTTTATGCTTGAGTTTTTGACCATTGTTTCGCAAGCGATCATTGAGGTCTCTTTCAAAGAGTCCCGTTGTAGGTACGTCGTTGAGGTCATTCAAATACTTTAATGGTTCTATTAGTTGTCCACTGAGACGTCTTTGCTCGAGAGAGATTAGTCTCAGTTCCTTTAGGCCACATTCATACGGCTTGTTTCGCAGCTGAGGTATCAATTTCGCTGCTCTGCGTTGGATTCTTTCCATGTTATCGATATCTTTGCGCAGATGTGACGACCAAAATTGAACAGGAAATTCTGAATGTGGCCGCACAAATGCCTTGTACAAGGGAACGATGATGTCCTTGGACTTGCATTCAAAATTTCTGGCGATGAATCCGAGTACTCTGGTTGCCATTTTCACACTCATGTCAACTTGCTGACTGGGTTGTAGTTTGATAATCTATGTTCAGATGTGGATGCTGCAGTTAAGTGTCCGAGGCAAATTGACAATCATAGACTTGGTCTTATTGGCATTCAGCTTCATACATCAGGCCGAGACCATGCACTAATGCGCGACAGGTCTCTATTCAGAGACTGAGCGACAGCATCACGCATACTGGGGTAGGTATCACTGCTATCAAAGTGGAATCGTCAGCATAGTTAATCATCGTGTTCTCTAGCCAAGCGAGAATGTCACTAGCATACAGAAAGAACAGCAGCGGGCCAAGTACGCTACCCTGATGGACGCCAGACTCCACTGCGACTGAGGCACTTAAAAAACCGCCATCAGACACAACAACAAACAGGCAACAACAAAATCACGATTGATTGACGGAACTCTACCACCTACACCAAACGACTCAAACTTGTACAATAGATCCTTATGGTTGACCCTGTCAAACGCTACGCTGAAATCCAACAGTATAAGGCGTGTCTCATACCCACAATCCAACGCAGACCATAAATGGTGTGACACCGACAACGATGCGTCACCTGAGTGACTACATAGAAGAAGTAGAAGTCTGACAGTTCCAGGTCGGGACTATACGGGGTGGATGAGACATCACCGTTCAGTCAAACTTTGTCACACATTCCGTGGTCTTCAATCTTGTGTGAGGCCAGGCATTGTCGTCATGCTAACGGAACGTTTCCCTTTTCTCCGGTTACACGGATAATCCGCACCTTCAGCTTGGTCAACGGGTCAACGTAACGGTCAGAGTTGACAGCCGCTCCTGGTTCCAGGAAATCCAGGAGGGTGACGCTCTTCCTGTCCCAGAAGACGGTGCACATCACTTTGCTCGATCGAGGCGAGCATTGTATTCCGGGGTGGGGGCAGTGCAATGTCCATGGGCGTTCGGAGCGCACTTTGTCCCTCACATCTTTGTCGTTCCTCTGAAATTGATGAACTCATCTCCTAACTGTACTGGCTGTGCTGACGTGGTAAACGTTCACCAGACGCTGGTGAATGTTGATGGGTCTAATTTTTCTGCATGGAGGAATTCAATGACGCATCCCTGCTTCTGACACACTTTCATG
>LQNS02000211.1:9438018-9450225 GCA_001587735.2 Parhyale hawaiensis | reverse complement strand
TTTAATGAAGTTTACATGAGTTGTTAGGTAGCTATAATACGACGAGTAATTGACCAAATTTTTATTATGATATGCTTGTTCGTTTGTCACTGTGTTTGATATTATGCTTGATAGCACAATAACTCAAGAAGTTATGGATGGATATTTAAGAAATTTACATGAGTTGGGTTAGTAATGTTAAAGACATAAATGATTCATTTGATGATAACTGGTTGGTCCGTTTGTGTGTTTGACTTATGTTTGTCATAAAATGTATGTAAGCAGTATGACTCAAAGAATTATGAACTCATCTTCAAGAAAATTACAGAAATTGTTAATACTATCAAAAGGCACAGATGATTAGATTTAGGTGCTGATACAAGAAAATCTAGGTTTCAGAACCAATTTGAACTTTGCGTTACCGCTGCTTTGCTTGGCGGAGGTATGCACTCTCAGTGTGCTTTCTAGTTTCCTTATTTTTCTGTAGAAGACTGAAATTTGAACTTCGTAGGTGGAACATTCCCATTCAAATTTTTGTGTGGAGAAGTAATTTTTAGAGCTTTGTGCATAACAGTTATAGTTTTACTTCTGACATCATTGACTGGGACATATGAAAATTAACTTTCCATGAAACAAGTAGAAATATAAAACAAATAGCTCTTTTGGAGCGACAATATTAGGCGAAATGCATAATCTTACCTGCGCCAGGCTGGCGAGAACGAGTGCGATGGGCAGAAAATTATGGCGGTGCCGGGGCAACAAGATTAAAAACTAGTGATGTTTTTGATCACTTTTAGGCTCAGGGATAATATCTATGGAATGAGCTAAGCAGCAAGGCTGCTCATTAACGCAAGTCAAGATCAACTTTGTCAGCTGATGATTTGTTGGCAAAAGTGTAGGCTGCTGCGCTCTATTTACATGTCGCTACAATGTTAGTAACTGTATGGATCTCAGGGGTATTTACTGTATTTTGTATTAATTGGCGGCCATACTAGTTTCAATGAACAAAATATTAAGTGCAATATAAAAAGTCCATGCTGTGAATTACGTACCTGAAATGCATTGCAATGAAATGTGCAAAGCACTGGGGTTGTTGCAGTTCAATGACGTATTTACTTATTTTTTTTACTCAAATTAGCACATCAGTTCTTACACTATGAAAGTCTCTCATATGACAAATATCTCTTATTCTTACCTCTATTATCTCAACATAATTATACCACGAGAGGATTGAAATTTATGCTTCCGGGTATTAGACTGAATGTTGAGAAACAGGGAACAATTTTCAATACGTTCAATTGATTAATAACATTAGGGAAGACTTGCTGGTTCCCATTCCCATCCATAGACTTAAAATAACCTTTAAAAGAGCTGTATTATACCATCACTGATTATTCTTTCCTAGAGGTTGCATTTAGTGTAAATTTCATCTGTATGCGCTTTAGATCTTTTTATTTTATGAACAATGTGTATAGTTGATATTGTTATCTCTGAAGTCCCACTGACGCTTACGTCGGGGCCCTAGAAGCATAATTGCTTGGGAGACTTTCTGCCACCTAATTTTCATCTTCCGACTGACTATTTTCTGTATTAATTTTTGACAGTAAATTTCTATGGAGTTTCAGATTTTCTAGCGGTCTTTATTTTGTTGTGATGGTCTGGCATCACATTAGCTATGTAGGGTCTGTTGTTGACTTACGAAAGTCCAGTTATAAAGTGACGTTTCACCTTCTCCTCACTCTTGTGAAACACTAAGCAGCGACGATATCGTCTTAATCAAAGACTGCACAAATTATATATTATTTCTACTAGGAACAGTATTGCTTCACTCAACTTTAGGTAGACAGCGGCAGTTTAAGGCTAAGGGGTTAAGCTAACTTCGTTTGCTCCATAGTTATTAATGTCATTATTGCATTTTGCTTCACTTACAAAGATTTTCATTGCACTCCGTAACTGCCGGTCACATTTACACGTTATTGCTTCGTTTCCGGTATTTAATGCGTTTGCATCATGCATCGCTCCCATACAAAAATATTTCCTGCTCGAGAGAGCACAGCCGCCATTCACCTTCTCTCATCGGGAACATTTTATTCTTTAGCAGCGCATCTGCACCAGAACAAGCAAACATAGCGGTTTCTCTCATATACATTATATATATATATATATATATATATATATATATATATATATATATATATATATATATATATATATATATATATATACATCTGTGCTTACTTCCGCGTCACTCAAAGATCTACCTGCCGTAGCTAGAAACATGTCAATTTACTCTGATTCATCATCTTAACATGTTCGTATTACATAGTTACATTCTATTCTCATCTTGATACTTTGCTAGCTACCCGTGCTCGGCCGCCTTGCATATTCCCACATCACTGAGGTATTTTCCCGTCTCACCTCACGCTAGCTCGACACTTATTATCAAAGTTTTGCATGTAGTCTCTCCAGTTTGGCTGGGAAAGCCTCCTGAATCTAATTTCTATCCTCAACGGGTTGCTTTATGAAGCGTGCTCTGGTTGTACTTTCCTTTCATATTTTAATTTTACGAGTAGACCATATTTTAATTCTGAAGGTGCTGTAACTGAAAGAGAATGTTTAAAGCTTGAATTTAATGGGGGCAAATATGTGTTAATTTCACCCCGGCTTTGTTTGTCTTATGCTCTAGTGTGAAAGACTCCCCATAGTCTACACAGAAATACATGTAGGTGCGCCTTAACTAACGTATGACGTAATGCAACTTTGTAAAATTAGTGCTAATTTTTTAGGGCAACACTAGCAGCGTATGGCTTAGATTTTCGCTTGTGGTGACGTAAACAAATTTAATAATAAGTGTGGCATGAAACATCCACTCTTTCATGATGCAACTGTGGGCTGGGTTTGGTTCATTTTGGGATATCGTCTTTTGCAGGGAGTTATTACATCTCTGTGGTGATGTGAAAGGTGGAAATGGGAGCAGGACAATAGAAACTTCTTCTTGAACGCAAGGTAATTTTGCCTTAAAAGTATTTGGATTCTAGTTTAATTTCTTTTTCATGGACGATTTCACTCGGTGATGGGGTGTGCCAGGACGTGTGACTGTGGCTCATATTGTCCTTTAAGTCAAAGTAACTTTGGATTACAAATCTCCCTTTTTGGTCAACGTTTGCGGCTGTTTTGGCTCGGAATTTGTCTCCATGTAGGACCAGGCTGTAAAATGTGACCAAAATCCCGAGTGTCCGATCTTTTTAGTCACACACAATAAAGAAACGTCCGCTGCAGTTCAGCAGGCTGTAAGGAGGAAGGAACAAGAATAAATGCAGACTTTGCCAACCTTCACGAGAATGTCCGTTTTTCCCAGGCGCAAAAATGGAATTCAATTAAGACAGCACAATGAGGTCTTTCGTTTACATCACTAGAAAAAGCCAGACATTGAACATGCTTATCACGGACACTGATATCTAATCTGTGTGCAAGCATTGAAGGCGCACAATTTTCGTACTCTCACTCTGCATCAACGATAGGACGCTTTCGGTGAAACCTATAGCTAAATAAGAATAAAAGAAAGAACCGAAATAAAAAGACTAGTTTTATGAAAAGGCATCCGTTGCGAAATTAAACTTCCATTATCACTGCTGGTGTGTAAATCTAAAATCTGATACTGGGATTGTGGGAGACAGAAAATAGTTTACTGCTGTACTTAAATGAAAGGAAAGTGAGCTAATCAACTCAAAAACAGAATTATTAGAATATTAAAAACATGTGTGGACACCCAAGAAGTTAGACAGGTGAGGCTGTTTTGAGTGAGAGTGTAGTTTGACTGGGAAATTTTTCGGACGAAATCCAGGAGGCGTTATGAACGTAACACATTTTGTGCAATGTGAGTAATTAGAGTTTGCCTTTCACTAAACGTGCAAAACTTTCTAAAATGCGGAGATTATATTTTGAGGCATTGAAAAAAAAAAAAACATTTTAGGAAGGCGGATTTCTTAGGCAAAATAAAATAAAAAATGGTTACAATTTGTCAATCAATGAATGGTGTTGCGTTTCGCCCTAGATCTACCGATAAAAGAAGGAGATGCCTTCCTGTAGGTAATTAAATATAGCTGGCTAAGCCTGGCAAAATCTTAGAAAGAACTGCTCCCAACATTTAGCTCGAGCAATGGTCACACTTACTTGCAATAATACAGCCACTGGGCAGAGCATCCCCTGGATTTCCTTTCAGGGAAAGAGAGAACGAATTTTAATGTTGTTTACATGGAGAACCCTCATGTTATGTGCGGAAAAATATCAACTAGTGTAGTAATTACCTTGAAAATTTTAGCATTCATATAGCCCCTAAACACACTTTTTTTGTCCGAAAGAGTTGAATGTCATTCTTGCCGCACAGGAACGGCGGATGAAAATAAAAAAAAAACACAGAAATTCGAATATGATTCCTAATTAATATGACTATAGGTGATGATGGCTCAATATTACTACGAAAATATACCTTAAGAAAAGTAACACATTGGTTCACCTTTTCTGATATTTTAGTTTACAGAAGTATTGAAACTATTCAACACCAGTGCATTGAAAAGCTATTTTACTGGTCAAAAAGTTTTTTTTTTTTGCTGCATTTCTTCATGGCATATCGAAGCTACTATGCATGCAATTTTATCCCGATTTTACTGTACTTCGACAATTTTTATTACATCATATGGTACTCTGAACTGATTCTTTTGTACGAGCTTTTCCCAGTAGCCTATCCCCATCACCGCTTATAGAGCACCAGTTTGGGAAAGTGTTTACACACCGTTTTTATAAAGCAAGAACACATAACTGTTTCGAGGTAAAGTCAATTGTCCAGAAAATTACTTCTAAGGGTTATAAATTATGAATTGTGAACCATTCAAGTATATTACGGATTTTCATTAACAAATTTCTCTCATCTCTTTAAGAGAGACTTTATCCCCAACCATATCGTGTCGTGTACTCTTAGCACCGACATATTATTTTTAAAATTGATTCTGTTGGACGTGTGAGTGTAATGGAAAAATAGTAAAATGTTTACCTACTATTGATGAGGTAACACGTGACGAAGAATGAGAGAGACTAAATAAGTCATAAAATGAAAGAGCGACGCTACTGTGGAGCTTAATAAGTGCTGCTGCCGAAAGCATTGTCTCCCTCCCAATGCACGCTTATATATATAGAGAGACCGCAGGCTGGCAGCATGGCCATCGCCGATTATACGATGGTGATGGTGTGTAGACCATCGCCATCGGAAAAACTACGATGTTACTATGGATCATCGCAAAATCCATCGGCGATAGCGATGGTCCGATGGAAATCTTATCAAACAATCGGCGATGGCCATTTTCTTCATCGGCGATGGTGTTATGAGGAAGAAATGGTCCGATGTAATGACTCAACATGTCATCGGCGATGGTATACGATGGGCATCGTCATCGGTTGGGACTTCCGATGCCGAAGACATAAGGCTAAAACTACAGAAAAACAGCCATGTGAGACTGAAACATTCATATTTTTCTTAGCATTAAAACAAAGAGGGGGTTACAAAGTTTATTTTCATACATTTCCCAGATCTAACAATGTCAATTAATAACCTGAGCCTTACATTTCGCACCTTTTATCAGCTAAGAATAGTATTACCGGTTTGAAAGTCGCACACAGGCGGAGGTTATAAGAGATGCTGCTTTTATTCGATGTTTGTGGTTTGAGATCTTTGTATTTTTAAAATGTGTTATTGCGATGGTCCATCGCCGATTATGACGCCCAACGATGGCCATCGCTGACAGTTATTTCATTGTAGGTCATCGCCGATAAAAATTGGCGATTTGTGGTTCCGATCATGGTCTAGCGATGGCCATCGTACCATCAATTTTGCCATCGTACCATCGTAAGATAATCGGAGCTGTAGACTTCTGGTAGAGACAGTGTGAAAGCTTAGTATGTTCACCTGTAGTAGTATAAAGGTTAAGTCAACTTGAACGTATGCCATAACTGGTACTTATAAGTAGATGGACTGGTTCGAGCTACGGATATATGTCCACTGGACCCAAAAGTGTGCACGGTTGTAGTCGATCACAGAAAGTCAGAACTATAGCTTTAGAGACGGAAGGCTCACGCGAAAATTGCGACTCCCTAACCAACCCCAATTTTCGGTAGGGCCAGTACCCTCGCAATGGCATCTGAATGCCGGAATACTGGCAGCCAGCCAAGCACCGCAAAAACTCGCCTGCCTGATAATACAGGGTCGAACTCCAGTTCTCTGCATCCAAGAGTCTAAAAATCTAACAACCTGCCACTGCAGGTCATGACGAAAAACATAGAGTGGGAACCTCGTTGTTCGAACAAATATTTCTCAGTCTATTAAATTCATAAAACACATGGACTTGTCATTCAAGCTTTATTCGTTTACGTGAAAGTGCGCGAGGCGAAATGGGGGTTTATTTTTTGAGTGCTGCCGTAGCATTTCATCAGCGCAGAACGTACTGCGGAACGAATTAAATTTATGTAACGCGTTATCTATAATTTCATTATGCTGTGTTTGAATACGTTGCGGTCATACTGTTGCAGGGTGTCAGCAGGAAGATGCATAAAGCATGAACTCGTTCGGCTCTCTGTAAGTCTGAATGTAGAATGAGTCTGCAGTTGAGCCCGAAGACTTTTGTCGTATATATTTGTTACCGGTTTTTGTCTTGATGCATGCTGATGTCCACTGAGTGGAAGTGCGTATTTAGTTATTGATAACAGGTGCATACAGTACAGAAACTTGTGTTTCTATCCTCGGTGTAGTGCTATTCGTAGTATAAACTCAGCCAACCACAGGACATTACAACACATTACTTCAGAGTATTATCTAGAAATTCAAATTCGTGTAGATGTACATTTCACTGACTTTATACAAAAAAAGAAAGCGGCTCAGAATATTTCCTCACTGCTAAAGTCATATCACCGGATGCGCTCAGCTCGCTACACAGTGAGTGTTAAATTTAATGAAAGGTATTGTGCAAACACACCATATTTCACCAACAGGGCGAAACGTACGAATTAGAATGATATACTTAGGCCATAACTTTGCCATTTTGGAACATTACCATTTTGCTAAAAGCTCTTGTGCAAACACGCCCACCTTTCACCGGTAGCGCGCAAGCCTGCAAATCGAAATGATATGCTCACATCATTACATTTCCTATTTTGGAGCATCAGCAGTTAGCTCAAAATTTGCTAAGTTTACCACTAAGCCTGCAGAAATCTGCTCGTCGTATCTGGAATTCTGAAGCCAGATAACGGAATTTCATTACGCGTTGCTATCTGGCGTAAAATTGGTTCAAATTTTGAATAGACGGGTGAATGTTCATGATGAGAAGCATACAAATTTGCCTACAATTCTGGACGGTGGAAGAACATATCACATTTGCAGCTGGGCGTACTATAAACCATCGGAATTACGCGAAAGCTCGCCTGCAGCTTACCGGCAAAATCATATGCTTTATCATGCCCATCCCTCAGAGATGATACTGATTGGCACTTGTTCTTGACGGTGGATTCAACATGGGTAAGGAAAAGCTTTCTGCGCCGTCGTGTGACTAATTTGACAGGTTGGTGTTTAATTCAGATAATTTTTCCACCCGAGGCAGAAATCTTCTGAAATTTTAAAAGTCATGTAAGGAGTATAGATATAGTGCTATATTCAAATAATGCCTGCAGCTGTAGGACGCTTGAGTTGTGGCTCTCACACGTATCACACGTAGAGAGTGCCGGATCGAGACTGTTGCTAGCAGGCAAGTTCTTACGCTTGGCTCGCTGAGTCAGCAGCATCGGCGCTCGGAGGGTGCTACTCTGGGGGTACTGACCCAAACCAGAAACGGTGATGGTTTGGGGGAGGGGGGAGTAGGTTGTCGAAATAACGGCCTACCAGCTCTGACTCAATAGTTTTAGATGATCTGTAATCGGCTGCAGCTGTGCATTCTGCCCCTTGATGCAGCACGTACCAGTGCTTGTGAGTTACCAGTTGGGGTGTACGGTCAATTTAACTTTACCTTTACTTTATCAACACATGCTGTTCTTATGCACTGTAACCCTGAACACTTGAGGTCTTTATTATTTCCCACACTATCAGTTTTGAGCCGATTTCTTCAGTATTTACTACTCCCTCAGTTCCGAATAAATAGGTGTTCCACCGCCAGAAATGTCCCTCAGAATTAAGCATTTTTAATTCAGATTATTTGCTGTTTACATTAGCAGTTCATTTCCCAATCAGCCAGCATTCATACATCAAGAGCACCAATACTGAACTGCTTATAAAAATCGCATATAGTCCGAGTCAGAAATGCTTAATTCCGAAGGAAATTTTTTGCTACGGAAAAACTCTTTCAGAAGAGAGGGAATGCTATTAATACGTGCCAGGTTTTGCTACAACTTTTTCAGTTCTATGGCTGTCAAACGGTTGCGCCTAAGGGGCCGCGCTGATTAATGTCATCATCACCAAATAAGAAGGGCTCCGTTCAGGAGTCACATTCCCTACAGTACTCTTCGGGTGTTAATGTTGTCAGTGCACAAGCCGGAAAACTTGGAACATTGAGCCACAAAATAAAAACTTCATCCTGAAAAAATTTTTAGAGTCTGAAATGACCCTAAAATCTTCCTCTATTAATCGCACTCGAAACAGGCACCTCACCTACCATGCACATCTTATTTCCCCCATATTTCATTTCGTCTCTCTCTTTTTGCTCACCGGACTTCTCCTTACTCTCTCCAAATAATCAATATTCACGTGCATTTAATTGGGCCACGTTCACAGCAATCAACTTACTTCATTGTCCACAAGAAATTACTTTATTTCACTTAATAACCAAGGTTCCTACGCGTTTAGCCAGACCACATTGTAATCTATTCCTTCAACTTTCCTGCTTTGAAAATTCACCTTATTTTTTACTCCATAACCAATATTTAAACATCTCTAATCAGATAATATTAAAATCTATCCTCGCCCTCATCTTTTCACACAACTAGGGTTCGGCGATAACGACTACCAGTCATTTCTGGACACACTCGCTGATTCATCAAATTTATTCGATAATCAATCAAGTTTTTCATCAGCAGCTGCTTGAATTTATCCGAGTGGAAATTGCCTCTCTATCATGCAGAGTAGCGGGAGCAGGGCCCCACTTCATCACCTTCGTGTAGCTCGGACATGTAAGTAAAATATTGGACGCATCATTAGTTACATTTTCAATAAGGCAGTATGTTTTTTAGATGAAATGTATGTATTTAATAAGCACATTTAACATAAATTTTCTGACGAGCAGTGTTAATTCCACTTTTCAATGTTTATTACCTACGCCAAGGAGATTATGCTTTCGTCGTGTTTGTATGTGTGTCTGTCCGTCTGTCACCAAGATAACTCAAAAAGTTATGAACCGATTTGGATGAAATTTACAGGGAGTTTTAGGTATGTTAGCAGAATCAGATGATTAACTTTTGGTGAAGATATGTCTATCCGTTTGTTTGTTTGTCTGCCTCATTTTTCTCAATGCAATAAATCAAAAAGTTATGAATGGATTTTGATGGAATTAGCATGAGTTCTTAGGTATATAACAAAAAGTAAATGACCAAATTTTGGTAGTGATCCGTTTGTTCGTTCGTTTGTTTGTCACTGTTTTTAATTTTATGATTGTTAGCACAATAACCCGAAAAATGATGAATGGATCTTGATGAAATTTATAGGGGTTGTTAGTAGTCTTAAAAGACATACATGATTAAATTTTGGTGCAGATCGGTAAGTTCGTTTGCATGTTTGACTCATGTTTGTCATAACGATTTTAGTAGTATAACTCAAAAAGTTATGAACGGATCTTCAAAAAAATTGCACAAGCTGTTATTACTATCAAAAGGCACAAATGATTAAATTTTAGAGTTTATATGAAGAAAATTATTGTTTCAGAGCAAATTTGAACTTTTTGTTACCATTGCCTCGCGTGGCGGAGGTATGCGCTCTCAGAGTGCTCTGGTTAACTTTGCGTTTTTACCAATTTTCGTTTCCCTTCTGGGAGTGCACGTGTTTGCATTTCGCACGTATTTTGGCCTAATTATTTTCGGTAAGAGTTCCAGCTTCAGTCCAAAAATTTTTTGCAGCTTTTCCTTCCTCTAACAGAGACTTCTGGAAGTGCAATTACGTGTGTTTAGGTGTGCGTGTGTATGTGTGTATGCATGCATGTATGAATGAATGAATGCGAATATATAGAACAGCTTCAAACAAATTCGTTTTCTATTATTATGATGATCACCAATTAATTTCGTTTTAAATTTGATTATAAGAGACAATGCCAGCCAAAAATTAAATGCTGATTTTCAAAGGAGAAAAATTTTATCAAGGTAGGCTGGTTTACCCAGTGAGCAATAATAACAACCATCCTCTACTCCCTCGTTTTACCGTCACAAACACGGCAGTGATTAAATTAAACGAGCTGTAATTATCGCACTTTGTATGGCCTGAATCCTTGATTAAAACTTTATGGATGAGTGTTCTACTTCATAAATTCGAGCTGAGGTTATTGACGCTCACATTTAAAAATGTTGCTTATTATGTACTGCGTCAGAGCTATCAAAGTGGCATGGACCTTAAACAATTTTTATTTTTGAGTTTCATCGTAATTTTTTGTTGAAACTAGCTGATGCTATGTTTTAACTGATAATTTTTAAGAACAAGGTTTACGTTTTAATTTTAAGATAAGTGAGTTTTATCCTTTAGGTGTCGGGTAAAACGTAACAATAGTGACCCAATACTTCCGGGATTGCAAGAAAATGCAAAATTTAGCCAAATTTCCCGTGCCGAAATAATTTTTCCTCACGACGGTGCAATTTTGGAAAGTGGGCGGTTATTCCCGAAACGATTTGCCTTGGAAGCAGCAGTGCAACTTCCATTTCTATTTGTTGGAGCTCAGAAATATTTCTAGACACGTCGAAGCAGGACTTCTTTGCTCCTCGGAAGGCCAAGAATTCTGGGAAAATAGCCCCTGCATCCTATAGAACCCTTCCGGTCCCACCTTTTCTGTCACATTTGAACACGAAAACCGGCAGAAATTATCTTTGTTTTCCCCGCTCCGTTGGTGCAGCAGCGCACTGTGCGTTAAATGAAGATGTGAGTTCTGCGCGTCCGTATATAAGGAAGCAATGGTAAGACGGAAGACCAATGACATTTACGAGAAGCGATAGCCTGTCGGGGACCTCAGCTTGCAGGCCATTGCTGATAATACGACGGAACTGAAGGGAAGGAACATGAAAGTCCGTGGCCAAAAGACGTAGGAATGAGAAGAAAGAGAGGACGCTGACCCCAACAAATTTATGGACAAACAAGCAATATCAAAGAGCAGAAATCCGTAATGGACTGTTCGGTATTCTCAGCATATCTACTGCTTAGTGAACTTCTGATTACTGGCACAGCAATTGCAAAGGTAAATTTAACGGAGTTTGTTTAATATTTATACACGGGATTTTTTGCTTACTTCAGCTTCGACACTACAGGTACAGCTAGCCTAGTTACTCCTGTGAACGTAGTTGAAATGCATGTTAGGGATGTCAAGATAGAATAATCAGGAGCGATCTGCTTTCGATTGTACAATAAGCAACTTCACAAATTTGCTTGCTAGTCCAATGGCAGGATGTTAGAGTGTCACACTCGCCAAGGATTATGCTGGGGATCAATTCTGTCAGCCAGCTAGCTGATTCTTAGAGCGCTTGGCATCTGCGTATCTGCATTCAGACGCTAATGCGGTGGTACTAACTCTAACCAGAAGTGAGGATGGACCAGGGTTGAAGTTGTTGCTTGTGCATCATTGAAACCACAGTTCTGATTTGCTACGGTCACCTGCAGCCCTGCACATCTTTGGAGCCATGGAGCAGGTGAATGCGGTATCTGCAGCAAGAAAGATGTGCATGGGGATCTCCTTGTTGGGGACCTTCACCCAGGTTTCCTCTTTTCCACCTGCTGCGCCCAAGAATGGCGGACTGGTCAAGAACAAGTCAGAGCGTATAGCACGGTAAATATCAGCAAACCTAGTTCATTTCCAATTTCTTCCTGTCCCAAGAAATGCTCGCTTGCTAAGTTATGGCAATTCAGTCGATGATGCAATGTTCAGTAATTGCGGTGCAGAAGTTCTCAGCCGCGGCAGCAATGTCCGTCCTCACGCACGCACGTCAGGGCAGTACACGTCACGTAATTGC
>LQNS02000211.1:9415674-9428561 GCA_001587735.2 Parhyale hawaiensis | reverse complement strand
GAAGTGGCATAGTTGCCATAGTGCCTGCACATATAGATTAATTTTATCGCAAAATTAACTTCACACAACATTATGATCTATTGTATGCGAGTTTGACTACAAATTACATTCTATTTATAGACTGTTTGTTTTACTAGATAAAATAATTATTTGTCGTATATATGACAAACACTATGTATCGTCTTCGGAATGGAGAAGGTTTTGCACTATGACAAAGTTATGAACCGACGTTCTACTGATTGGTTTTGGATGGCGCACACAAACGCAAAAATTGCTTATTCACTCAACTTTACACATTCCCGGTCAGGTTGCCGTGACAAGTTAGGTATATAACTGCAATTTTTAACTAACTGAGGACCAGGAGGTATACTGAAAGGTTTTCAGCACTGCCGCTTGTCATAACGTACAAATTAAAAAACTAATATTTTTAATACTCATACTACTGGGCCCAAGCGAAATGTCAGCCACAGGTACGTCCGAGTCCATGTCGCTTACTTCAGCTTATAATCTCAAAGTAGCATTATTTTTGAAGTAATTTGCAAATGCACAAGTAGATCACATGCCAACAACGGCATTTGATGCCCTAGGCTGGCAACAGACCCGTTTGTTCCACGGCAGAAGCGAAATGTAGCACTTGTATCTTGGGACAATATAGGTCTGTCTGCTATCCTCTATTAATAAGTTAGGTTTCGCCTGGCTTGGAGTTAAAACAATTTTGTACATCTGTCTAAGCTTTGTGTCACGTTTAATGTCCATATTAACTTATATTAAGCATATTCGTCGTCTATTAAAAATATTTAAAGCAATATCTACAATATTTCCTTTTCACATATCAAATGTCTGTTCTTAAAGAAATAGTTCCCTCTTATATGCTCTATGCTAGTAATTCATGCTGTAGGAAAGCATTAGCCTAAGTTATTCATTCCATCTCCTTGATATTGTATCACCGCAGTCATCTCCCGCTGTTACATTCTACTCTGGCACATGACAGTTCACCTCCCTTACAAGGTCCACCTCTCTGACGCAAGTCGCTTACAGAATTATTGCCGTGCCCTTGTAGTGGATGACGTCTAATGTTATGCATACATAACAGTTTCTTCAGTTGAAAGAAATTGAGACGAACGTTATTTTTACTGAGGTCGGAAGATGCTATATTTTTTTGCGGGGCGAATTCGTCACGATGCAATCTCATTCACGATTGCCTGCGCGGAAACTTGAACTTCAACAGTCAGTATTTCGGTGTCACGACACAGAGCTCGGCGCCATCCTTTGACAGCAGTTTTGTATAGTCTCTTTGCGCGCTTTGCGGCCAGAGGCCCGTTGGTCAGCCATGACCCGCGTCCTTTTCTGGCAAATAGACCACAAATTAGAAAAATATAAGTTATAGGGCCATGCAGACCTGCGTTCCAGCTGAACAAAGAAATAATTTTGTTATAACAATGACTGACAGGGCTGCAGAGCCGCTGCGAGTGAAGCCTACAACAAATGAGTCATGGCCTTATGTGGACGCCTCTTCGGTGTGGCCAGACCACGTTCGAGTCGTCCTGCTGTACTTTGGGGGTTCCAAGAGCCTCTCAAACCGTAGTTGGGCTCGAGTGGATCAAACGTCCAGGATCCTCCCCTTCCCACCCTGGCAATGCTTTGGAGAAGCAACGCACCCGTGATTGGCATTGGTTGCCGGGGCAACGTGCTTGATCACCAGACACATCTGTTTCCCTAAGGGCAGCGACAGGCCGGAGGTTACTGCCCCAGTCACTCTCCTCACTCTCGTCGGATACGAGAAGAGAATCCCGGGCCAACGTACACACCTACCCAGCCTACTTTTTGCACACCACATTGCACCTACTTACAGTGTCCAAAATAAAACACTACACCACAGTGGTCCTGGATTTACTGGGTTGCCAGTATCTCCCAGCATCTGCTTCATGGAGGAGAGTTTGCCCCACCAGACAGACTGGGGCAAACCAACAACAACTGTGTCAGGATGGCTGGCCGAAAAGCAAAAAAAAAAAAAAAAAAAGCCTGCAGGGCGAGAAAAGCAAGAAAAGAAAAATTATGCCGCAGAGCAAGTCCCAGCAATGGCAAGACATCAGTATACAGCACAGGGTAAATCTATCCAGGTATACACGACAATTTNCCACAGTGGTCCTGGATTTACTGGGTTGCCAGTATCTACCAGCATCTTCTTCATGGAGGAGAGTTTGCCCCACCAGACAGACTGGGGCAAACCAACAACAACTGTGTCAGGATGGCTGGCCGAAAAGCAAAAAAAAATAAAAAAAAGCCTGCAGGGCGAGAAAAGCAAGAAAAGAAAAATCTGCCGCAGAGCAAGTCCCAGCAATGGTAAGACATTAATGTACAGCACAGGGTAAATCTATCTAGGTATACACGACAATTTTTCAGTGAATTTCAAGAAAGCAAGTTATGTCTGACCTAACCTTTAAAATACTTCTAGCATGAATTATTATTGTCACCAACGCTAATTAAAGTATCTCTAGCGGATGTTATGCAAAGTTTGTTGCTTCAGTGTCTCATAAACTTTTTATGGAAGCATGGAACTGGTGCTGCCGTGCTGGCAACACTCTCCATTGAACATTTGTCTAAAAGATCCCATCTTTTCAGCTGCACCTGCTCTTCATTTCATGGATTGAATTTCAAAATCAGCGTGGATTTTAGCCGCCCTAGTCGGTACCATAAGATCAGCGATAGTGTCCAGTGTTGGCTCACGATAAGAGCTTTGCCATTATTGTATGGCACATTCTCTACCCCTAGACAGCTAAAATTGCTTGGCCACTAGGTTGGTAGCAACAGAGAAAGGCGTTAAAATTTGATGGGCGGTATTTCAGTCTCATATCCTGAACCTGTGTCATAAAACACGAATTATTCGATACACTCGGTCGTAAATGTCCTCTCATTAACTGAAAATACGACCATGCAACTGCAACAGCTCTTGCATTTAATTGAAGAGATGCTCCCTGATTGGTTGACGCAGTGTAGGATATCGGACGGCTCGTTGCGAGCTCAACCAATGAGAAAACGGCTTTGAGAAGACGTCTGTTGCCCAAAATTAATTAGATATGCAGAAAACAAGCAATTCTCGCGCCAATTTTTGTTAGCTTCAGCAAATTAACTGACAATAATTTCTCTGGCTCGCACTTGGCTTCAAGATTACGGCGACTCCCACGCTTACTTAGAGCGCTGACTTGCCAAGGCCTTTGTTACGATTGTGAGTGTCCGTAATTCTGTTTTCTTGAATCAATTAAAGGATTCGCATTGAATACGTGGTGTATCTCAGCATACATTTGTTTAATTAACAAGTCTGTTAACCCATTAACTGCAGCATGCGAAGTTTCGATATAGTTTGGAGAGCGGATATTTCCGTCATTTGCAGTTAATGGGTTAACGTTTCATTTGAGTGGTCTAGGTTTATGCTGAATGCGACGAGTTAGCCTTGTTCAATTTAACTAAGTTTACATATTTACATTGGATTAAGATTTATACATCAATGTTATTTATGGTGAGATAGCTTTATAATGTATACGCTGGGTTGAGCAATTAGTTTGCTTATACTGGGTTTTGATTACATGTACTGCATTCCTGCTGCATGCTGATGGTCTGTATACGCTAAATTGAACAGCAATAGAACAGTGTATTTTCGCAACAGACATGTCTACTGACTAGTCTATGAGTTTTACACTGGATTTACAGTGGTGCATTTAAGTGCGTAGTGTTACACAGGCCTATTGACACCAGGTATTTCTCTTTTTTGGTCGGTGCCTGAGCCCGCGGGCGTTAATCAATTACCAGAGGCATTCCCGCTACCTTACCTGCAACCCAAACCTTCCGGTCCCTAACTCTATTCCATTACCCTGACATGCGGACCGGAACCCTTACTGCCACCCTCCCCATCGACGTCCCGAATTCCCAACTTCCCCTTCTTCCTCTTTCCCTAATGTCATCATCAGTATGCGCCCCGTGTACCATGAAGGATGCCCGCCAGTCACCGCACGACTTCTTGCGACTTTCTTACGACATTAAGACTTTTATGACTCCTACCATTATTACGACTTCAGAGAACTTTTACGAGTTACGATACCTCTTCCATGTCAATACAACTTTGACGGCCTCATGGCAAACATCTTTGAAAAGGCACGTGCGCCGCTCTGCAGACAGGACGACCGAAAGAATTCCAGCGATAGCAAGCTCCAGAACGGGTGTATTATTATTCTGCTTGCGCTTCATCTGTCCGTAGCCTAATTCTGCTTGTGGCTCGGCAGTCTACGACAGAGAACATATTTGCTTGTTTTCTGTCTGTCTGTAGCTTAATTCTGCCTCTCTTTCTTCTGCCTCAATCTTAACTTGGTTAGCGTTTCGTTAATCTGGATCCTAATTTTGCTTATATTTCTTCTGTCTCTCTCTTAACTGAGTGTGTGCTTCGTCCGTATCTTAAATCTGTTTTTTTTTCATTAATTTCCCTATGAACGACGCCTGTATCACATTTATTCAAAACCTCACGAAGCATGCGTTATTTATCGTCATTGCTTCCAGTATCATTCTGATATAAGTAGTTCTTATTGTTACTTTATAGCAGCGCGGACTTCTCTAATTCTAAGGTGCTTAAATCCAATAGATAAAAGATCAATTTCTTTTCATTTGCACGTACAATACTGGCACATATCTGAGACCAACATCCAGTGTCAGTCTGTATCTAACTTTTCTTCTCTTATTTCCTCAGTCACATCGACTCAGAGCGGAAGAACTTTTCTATCTAATTCAACAAGTGCAGAAACTTTCAATAGAATAAAATCACTTTAATTGTTTTTAAAACTTTACTCGGTTATCTTGTTACCTCCGCCAAGGAGGTTATGTTTTTGTCGTGTTTGTCTGTCTGTCTCTTTGTCACCAAGATAACTCAAAAAGTTCTGAACCGATTTGGACGAAATTTACAGGGATTGTTAGGTATGTTACGAGAAACAGATGATAAACTTTTGGTGAAGATATGTCCATCCGCTTGTTTGTTTGTTTGTCTGCCTCATTTTTCTCAATGCCATTACTCAAAAAAGTTATGGATGGATTTTTATAAAATTAACATGAGTTGTTAGGTATATAACAAAAAGTAAACAACCAAATTTTGGTCATGATCCGTTGGTTCGTTCGTTCGTTCGTTTGTCACTGCTTTCAATTTTATGCTTGTTAGCACAATAACTCAAAAAATAATAAATAGATCTTTATGAAATTTGTAGGGGTTGTTTGTAATGTTAAAAGACATAAACGATTAAATCTTGGTACAGCTCGGTTGTTCGTTTGTATGTTTGACTCATGTTTGTCATAACGTTTGTTAACAGTATAACTCAATAAGTTATGAACGGATTTTCAAGAAAATTGCACAAACTGTTATTACTATCAAAAGACACATATGATTAGATTTTGGAGTTTATACAAAGAAAATTATGGTTTCAGAGCCAATTTGAATTTTTGCTGTCGTGGCCTCGCTTGGCGGAGGCATGCGCTCTCAGAGTGCTCGAGTTTCCCTTGTTTCTTGTCAACGCAATGGGAGGGCTAATTTCACGAATGTAGTAATGTTCAGACGACTTTATTTAAGTATGTTAGTAAGTTTTTATAGAATACCATAATTTTCAACTATACCGTGCGCCAAGGCCTTATACAGCGCAGCACAGTATTTATTATTATCAAAACTTCAGGCTTGAGCGCCCACGGACAGGTAAGAAACCCAAATGAAGCACCTTGTAGCATCGGGAAGCCAAAAACGCTGCTAAGGGAAATCCAGCAAAAAACCATTAACAGCTGACTTAAACGCCTGCAGGCCAATACGACCAAAAGCCGATGCGGCAGCAAATTCCAAATCTTAGCCGACCAGGGCACGAAGCACCGACAGAACTGATTAGTTCGACATATGACAGCCTCCAAAGTGAAAAAGTGCGCTCCGCGAGCAGCACGAGCCTCTCTCCCAAAAACCTTGAGGGCGGGGAGAGAAGAATACGACCAATGCCTCTCATTATTGTACACTTTATAAAACATACATAGTTCTGCGACTCTTCTCCTGTGGGACTGGTTCACTAGATCATTATCAGCGTACAGCCTGCAGGCTGAACTAACAAGTCGATCTAACAGACGCAAGTGAGTGTCAGCAGCTGAAGCCCAGACCGGTGAGCAATACTCCAACACAGGCAGCAAAAACGCATTAAAACATCTACGGGCAACCTGGCTATCACCAAACACGGAATTCACCTTACGCAGAAGTCCAATCTTAGTGGAAGCGCGTGACACCAACCTCCTAATACGCGGCTCAGAAGTAAGCTTCTCATCAAAGACAACACCAAGAATCTCTAAGGAGCTAGACTCCTGAAGTAAAGTGTCATCAATTTCCAGTTGGGGATGCCGCGATACAAGTGTCCGAGACCGACTGATAATCATCGACTTGGTCTTACTAGCATTCAACTTCATACTCCAGGCCGAGCACCATGCACTAATGCGTGACAAATCCCTATTCAGAGACTGAGCTACAGCATCACGCAGGCGAGGAGCAGGTATCACTGGCATCAAAGTGGAATCGTCGGCACAGTTGATCAACGTGTTTTCAAGCGAAGAGAACATGTCACTAGTATAGAGAACGAACAACAGCGAGCCAAGCGCACTACCCTGAGGGACGCCAGACACCACCCGAACTGAGGCGCTCAATAGGCCGTCAACAGACACACTCTGCGTCCGCTCAGAAACAAAATCGCGAATGATTGACTTAACCCTACCACCCACACCAAAGGACTCCAGCTTGCATAATAGACCCCTGTGGTTAACCCTGTCAAACGCAGTGCTGGAGTCGAACTCGACAAGGCATTTCTCCGACCCACAGTCCAGTGCAGACTGTAAATGGTGTGACATCGACAAGAGAGCGTTACAAAAACCCAAGCCAATTCTGTACGCAAATTGACTAGCAGGCAGCAACCCCATAATCTCAGCGAAACGACCCAGCTTACCAGCGATCAACTTCTCGAACACCTTCGACAAAATGGGCGTCAGGGTGATGGGTCGATAATTGGCCACATAGGGCGACACCGGACCCTTGGGAATAAGAGTAATATTCCCAGTTTGCCAACAACGAGGAAAATTTCCTAGCCGTATTAGGCGCCGGAAGATCACTGCAAGCTTGGGGGCAAAAACATCAGCCAGCTGCTTATAAAGCAAAGGAAACATGCCCACCGGATCCACACCTCCATACGAATCAAGGCCCTCAAGCAGCACCTTGATTGCACCAGATCTGAACGCCAAAGAGGTCAAGCGAGGTTCAGGNCAAAGGACTCCAGCTTGTACAATAGACCACTATGGTTAACCCTGTCAAACGCAGCGCTGAAGTCCAACTGGACAAGGCGTGCCTCAGACCTACAGTCCAACGCAGACTGTAAATGGTGTGACACCGACAAGAGAGCGTCACAACAACCCAAGCCAATTCTGTACGCAAATTGACTAGCAGGCAGCAACCCCATAATCTCAGCAAAACGACCCAGTTTACCTGCGATCAACTTCTCGGACACCTTCAACAAAATGGGCGTCAGTGTGATGGGTCGATAGTTGGCCACATAGGGCGACACCGGACCCTTGTTAATAGGAGTATTATTCCCAGTTCGCCAACAACGAGGAAAATTTCCTAGCCGCCTCAGGCGCCGGAAGATCACTGCAAGCTTGGGGGCAAGAACATCAGCCAGCTGCTTATAAAACAGAGGAAACATGCCCACCGGATCCACACCTCCATACGAATCAAGGCCCTCAAGCAGCACCTTGATTGCACCAGATCTGAATGCCAAAGAGGGCAAGCGAGGTTCAGGATATCATCCATGAGGCAATGCGATAACATCTTTGCTCTGCTTCCCATCAAGGTGAGCCGACAAGAGCTCCGCCCTCGCCAAGGGATCAGTACCGATGGCACCACCTGGACCAACAAGGGGCGGCAACGAAGGTTCAGCACCGAACACTGAACCCTTTAGCTCATCCACCAACGATGTGGAAGGTCGATACTCAGCAGAGACTCCCTGGAACGCTTCCTCAGACGACGTTGTGCCTCCTCATACTCACGCTTAGCCTCGGCTCTACGATCAACATAGGTCAACCACAACGTGAGGTCACGCGAACGTCGCCATGCCCGATAAGCCGCTGGTTTAGCTTCATAAGCTAACCGACACTGGTCGTCAAACCACGGCTTCTCTCGAGACCTCACAAGAATGATCCTCTTAGGGACAAACCTCTCCAAAATGGACACAGTCAAGTCGTTAAGCTCAGAGACAGGATCATCTCTACGAATAATCTGGCGCCAAGGTAACGGTCTTACTGCCCGAGGAATAGCCACCCCATTAGCCCTGCTCTTAACAAATACCACTCTCTTGGTGTCAACCACAGGAACAACCTGATTAAGGTCCAGGGACAAAACTAGTTGTGAGTGGTCTGAAGAGCCAATAGGGGAGCCAACTGTCACCGTCATCAAATCCGGGACATCAGTCATAACGAGGTTGAGGCAATTACCAGCAATATCCGTGGACCCACGAATTAGCTGCACGCAACTAGACAAGGTGCAAAAGTCCAACGCAGCCACACCATGACAATCAGTCGGTGATGTAGATCCCAACCTGTCTCTGTGGTGTGCATTAACATCACCAACAAAAACAAACGCTGACTTGGGATCCGTGCTGTGGATCTAGGCCATCGCCGTCAATAAACAGTCATAAAGAGAATCATCAGTAACCTTCCATAAACTATAATATATTTTTTTTAATTTCTGAAGTTCCTGTGCCCATCAATTTCAATTTGTGAGCACAGTTTACGGAGACAGGTGAAGCATAAGGTGAATTTATGAAGCTACTGTACTTTTATTGTAATTCTCCTTGTCCAGAGAGATTACATGGGTAAGACATGTATAGTACAGTTAGTGTTGAATTTATTTGTACTCTCTCTAGTATTCAAAATTTACAATAATTTCTCAGAATCTAGTGTTTGTACAATCTTAAGTTGTTGATGTTTATGAATACGTAAAAGGTAATACAAAACTAACTTTTGGTGGGATAGATTGCACAGAATAAGTAGAACAAGTGTCTGTTGCAGAAGCTACAGAGACATAAATAGTCATATTGTATAGAAAATCGTCATAACTACGATGACACTTATGGTATATATGTTTTACTTATTGTGTAGAGTGTTCTAAAATATTCCCACGTACATGTAGTCGAGACAATTCCGAAGGACGTAACTTTGCTCAAGATAAGTTTTGCAATGTTATTTACACGTCAACACCACGATGGTAAGGATAAACCAGCTTAGTGTTGCTTTGAGTAAGAATGTTATTGACTTCCACTCAGATAGAAGTAGCTCTGACAATACTGTATATCTAAACGCTTCATCATCTTAGTATCCATAGCTACAATGTGTTATGAAGAAGTTTAGTAAGTTTAGCACAGAGGAAACTTTACTTGGATGTGGATGAAAGCAGAAACTATTATAGACAAGTGTACAAAAATAATTCCAGTAAAGTCGATCTGACTCCAAGCGTTAGCGTAATTGACATTGCCCAAATAGGACACTTACGAAGGCTACTGAGGCCAGTACTAGCACCATAGGGCGTTTTCTGAACAACAATGGAAAGCATTGTCATCTGTAACAAACAAACATACAAACAAACAAACGCCTTTTCATAATCATGTCTTGTTACTGCTCAATTAAACATTACTAAAATTCACCCGGATAAAGAAGATTGCTTCTGAAAACGAATATTAAGTAGTGATGAAATGAAAATCGGGCGTTTCAGACACTGTGATGTAGGAAAATTCAGCACAAGAAAGATGAAGGTTTCTTTCAAGAAACACCGTGCCAATTATTAAAAATGAAAGTCGACCTATGACGGTGTGGGCGTTTTTCTTCAAGTGGCACTAGAAAGTGAATTCCCATTGAATCAATAATGAAGTACGATGAATATATCAAGATGTTGAAGGAAAAATTATAATTATTGGCTTACCGTTCCGACCTAGAATGTTGATTCACCTTCCACAGAGAAAATGACCCCAAATACTTCTCTAAGTCTGTGACTGCATTACTCCAAGAAAATGTTATAACAGTTATACCGTGGCCTTCGATGAGTCCTGACTTGAATCCAATAGAAAATTTATGGTGCAAATTGAAAGCGAGGGTAAATGACCAAGAACATGTCAGTAGCAACTTCTTCGAATCTTATCAAAAACTATTTACACAGTAGGAGATCATTGCTGGAAGGAATAAAAGTGAGAGACATTCTTATTGATTAATAATATTGTTAATATATTCACATTTTTCCATTATATGAATGTTCTTGTCTTCATAACTTGTTAAAAGCTTACTTTCGATATTATACCATTAATTAAGCCTCGGGTTTCCTATTCTTATTCGATTTCTTATAAGCATATAAAATCTTAGCAGTGTGTAAATAGTAGGCTTTGAAAAATTAGTAAAGATATTTATATTAGAGGGTATGCGAATAATTTTTTCACTAACTTTATACACCGGTTTGGAAAACAAACGGCCATTACTTATATGATATCTTGGGGTACTAAGCCCTTTAGGCATCGGATAATGCTGTTGCCACTGATCTTAGAACGGGATAGCAGGTTTTCTGCCACCACTGCGACCAACGGCATTTCAATTAAGGCACTGAAAACAGTATCTTCCATAAAGTCTAATCACCTCTTGCTTGCTAAATAAATCTCAGTTGTCACTTTTACTCCTATTTAATAAACCGAGTGACTTTAATGCTTTTTCACTTCCATTACGGCACTAGTATTATGCTGGTTGTGAATCCATGTCGTAGTTCTATATTTAGCCTGCTTTTTATCCCAGCATTAACCGGACATTTTATCTTGAGCAGGCGCATTACTAGCATTAATCTGGCTATAAATCCATATCGCAGGTGCAGATAATTCTTCTGGCAAAATATGCACTTACTAGAATAGCTGTTTTACCTTGGGCAACGAGCACGTAAGCGCATAACGCATCTTTGCAGCTTCCATTTAAAGGCTTTTAAGGTTTTTGTATTCTATCTATTATCATCATCATTACGACCATTATCATCAGCATCAGCAGCGAAAAAACTCCCATGCAGCGAGCAAGTGCTTTACATCTGAAGCTGTGAATACCAGAGCACAAAAAAGATAATAACAAAGAGAATGGCTTCCAGCGCTACTTCTCTTGCTGATATTCTGGCACAGGAGGCAAGTGAGCGCCGACGCTGCAGTGCCGTGACAAAGCTCTCTCCTTTGCCACAAAGCAGCATTGGCTTATTCGTGTATTATCGATCCAGAAGCAGATTAACTTGACAGGAAACTCTTACTCATCGTGCTGATTGAAATCACTAATATCTGTTAGCTCTGATAACGTGCCCATAACTGATTTAGTGAACACCTACGTGTATGGAAAGAAGCATTGATCTTAGTGTATTTTCTTTGATTTATATTGGGGGATAATTCGACCACGACTCTGCCTATATTGTTCGCTTGGTTTCCTCTTTAAGCTAATATATCTGACATAGGTACTGTAGTTAAATGAAAAAGATTGCATGATATATGCGAGGAAAGTTTTCAGCGAAACTAGAGCATAAGGTCTGAAAACGGTGCTCGTTAGATAGCTGCGCCACTAAACTCCCTGGACTTGCCGCACCGTTAACAACATTTACAGCTTACTGTCATTCCCTCTTTGCCGGTGCCGTAGTTACCCCAGTCTAGATAGCTCCTAAATGCCGTAAAAACACTCATCTCTGAGAGTGTAAACGCCTATCAGCAACACTGGCAAAGTGCACCGCAGTGTAAAAACGCCGTTTGTTGACATCTGGCCGACACGGAGAGTCGCAAACTTGAATTAGCGCAGGCTGAGGTAAATTTGGAAAGTCTGTATTGCATGAGAGTTGCATTTAGCGTGGGCAATATATAGCAATTTTGTAAAATTAATTCAAATATTTTTTGTACAGCTTACTCTCGATTATAAAGTTGCTCAGATAGAGAGTTAAGCTAAGACACAGTTGAGAATTTCACACTATAAACTTGTCAACACGTGTCGTATTTTCAGCAGTAGTAGCTGTTTAGCATTACCTAATATAATTTTGCTGTAGTTCCTCATCGAATACAGATCTATTCAATGGGAAAGTTGGAGACACAATCGTGAGTTTATACTGCTGTGAAACTCTTGTTGTTCGCATACGGAGTTTTCTGCATAAACATCTCTGCCGAAATAGTCCTAATAGGTAGTATTGTGAAAGCTACTCTCCAATACGTAGCTGTTCAAAGTTCACGTGGAGAGTTAGCGACAGCTATAGAGAATTGAGGACATGCCTGGAGTCAGATTGCTAATCTGTGTTTGTAATGAGTGTATAGGTTTCCACACTAACAACTCTTTAGATACATAATATGTACATGGTTGTGTGAAAGTTATTCCCTGAATGTATGCCAGATAGACAGCGGTTTCGTGCACTGTGGAGATAATTCGCTGCTGGCTCGCTCTTTGGTCGCTAACTGCGGCACAACAGAAGACACCCAGCAGAGTGACTCCACACACGTGGGGTGACGTGAAGAACGTCACTTGGACTTCTTCCGAAGACCCTCAAGAGGAGTTATAGGCTCGATCGTGTGGGTTTGAACGTGTAGGGCCAGCTGTCGTAGACGATCATGCCAGTGTTATGGCTGTGACACACGCTAGCCAAAAGCTATCTGCGACGCTGCAGGTTCGTCAGCGGGTTAACAGAGTCACTGTTAGGCGTGAAATATTTTTGAAGTCCAGAGTGAATTGGGATGCTGTCTCTGGTGCCATCCTCGCGCTGCCTTGGGGTGTTGTGAGGGAGTCTACTGATCCTGGGTCTACTTTAGATC